>JAODKN010000032.1:297080-308863 GCA_026774425.1 Petrocephalus zakoni
TGGAGTACGTGATACTTCTCCCCAGTCTGTTCATTCTCGTCTTGCTACCACAGCCAGAGCAGCTAGTACTGGCAGACAGGTTCCACCTCATCCAAAAGTCTAAACAAACATACTGCACTGGAGGAGCAGCAGAACACTCTCGGGATGGGGGGGTTCCCCGGGATGCCCAGGCAGTCAGCAGCACCAAACAATGCGGCCCCGCGTGCAGAGCCACCACGACGACTGTGCAGCCATAACAAAAAACGCCACATAGCCAGAAAACACTTATGAGGCTCCTGGAGTCACTCTCCTCAACACGGAGGCAGCAGGAGTACTCCTGTGATGACTGCAATGTGACACTGCTTCTCCGGAGCGGCGTGACAGAAGGCATCCGAAGACGGCACAACGCAGAAAACAAATGCTCTCCACCAGTCATATATAGATAAAATTGTTTAATGTAAACACTTCGGTAGTGCCCAGCACTTCTCAGCACCCTGCAGCGTTAATGGCCCAGGGGAAAGAGACCACCCCCCAGGGCCCCCCCTCCCCCAGTCAGTCCATGTGGTAGGGAAGGAGTGTGGGACCAGCTAGCAGGTGCCAGGTAGCACAGAGCTAATTACTGACAGATGGGGTAATACCACACTGTCAGAGCAGATCGCTCTCCTTATGCCATCAGAAATAGCTAATCCACTGACTTCCCGAGCACCCCTTCCTCCGCCAGTCTAATTCTAGTGGGACTAACAGTCTGCATGCGCCTGGATCCCATATTGGCGCAAAAGAAACAATCACGGTCTAAAAACAAAAGCAGGAGGCTTCCTCGACAAGCATAGAATAAACATGTTCTTTTTATGACTGCCGTTAAGAAAACTAGCTAATCACAGGCAATATTTCCAAAATGTGCAAAATATCATTGGCCCACATCATAACATTTTCAACTTTGCACATTTAGATTCCGAAGTACATTACATTTTGTGCTCAAATTGTTACTTCCAAGTCAGATAAAAGCCAAAAGCTAGCTGGTTTACAAGTCCAAAAGATTTCATATTTTCTGAAATTATAGAATAGAAAACCATAAATTATCAATGTAAGAATAAAGTATGCAAAAAGCATAAGTGGGCAAAATTAGGCACAAGACATACTAAATTAATATTTTATTAATTACCTTTGTTAATAGATACTATTAATACATGTTAAATAAGAAAATGTAACTTCAGCTAGTTGTTATATAATTATAAGTATGGATTTTTCGCATGTTCACCAATGATTAAACAGCAGCCTAAACGTTTTTGAATGTCTCAAATTGTTTAATTTGTCACATCCTAAATTGTATTTCTATTATTTTTATTTTACTATATAATTAAATTTTATTTTATTTCTATGAAAACCAGCAATTATTTTTTTAAATGGACAAGAAACAGAAGTGCCATAGTTTTGCAGCCCCTTGAAGGCTGTTTTCCTGCTTTTTCTGTAACCGGTTCTCTTATCCGAGGCTGCAGCAGCCTGGATCCCCCACCGCAGGAAGCTAAGGGCCTGGCTGGGCCTTTCAGCCCATCAGAGGACGCACTCTCACACCATTAAGAGAGACAAATCCACTTAAAGTGCATGTTCTGCACCGAGAGGGGAAACCGGAATCCAGAGGCGAAGCCGGTATGACCTTCAGAATAAGGAGCATATTCCACACACTGGGCCGGGCCGGCCTGCCAGCTCATCCTGATACGGAGCATATCAATGCATCATTGTTAAGAGAACATTTCCTAAAACAGGGGGAAAATAATGAAGAGGAAAAATCATTTAAAAGATTCATTCGTGCCCGACGCCTTACCATATGTGTGTGTGTGTGTGTGTGTGTGTGGATTCATTATGCATTACACATACAAATGCACAGGAAACAGGGTACATGGCCTTTTTCTGCATATAGGCTTTTAAATTATGAATTAGTGGAAAGGAGCACAGCTGTGGATATGATGGGCTAAAAATGTGATCCACACCTGTTCCAAGCAGATGTGTTTTGTGATCCATCAGTTTGAATATCTCTGTGTTTAATGGGCGTATTTACAGTAATGGGTTTAACAGCACACAGAATATGAACACACACTGATGAAGCCCTTTAACGCTATGCAATACACGTCGAAAGCTTGGAATGTTTCTCTTTGGCTTCTTGGAAAGAAATATTTAAACTCTTTTCTATATGAGAGAATAATTCTGAAAATTATGGTTATAAAACCTGTTATTTTTCCAAGAGTAAAACCGTCAAACTAATAATATGCTATTAATCACAGAGGGACTATAGACATTAATGAAACACGTGCAGCACGTATACAATAGGTCCATGTTACAGTTCATTTGTTATTATTTTCCACTGTTCACTGCATTAATATATAAATGAGAGACCCTTGCTGCACCGGCTCATTTATGATATGGAGAGGTGCAGTCACCTGAACATTAAACAGTAACTGAGCAGCTGGCTGCAACAGCCATTCGTGCAGCATCTAAAGTGGCTTCTCTGACTTCCAGACCAGAAGGCTCCATCATCTGAGGTTGCACACATTCTGTTTCACAAACGAGCAGTTTCGTAAGGTGTGCTTGGTGAAATATTCCCAAATCTGAACTAGCAGACGTGTGCATAAGAAGGTCTCCTTCAAGCAGAGGGCACTTCTACCAAGAGATAAGAATTTACTTGTTTTATTGTATTTATTTAACTTTTGGATTACTTCCTGAAAGTATGGATAGTCTTGTGTTGAAATACACAAAAGAGAGAGAATTTTCCTTGGTGATATCAGGGACCGCGCCCACGAGGCCCTGTGCGCTGTCACCAGATCCCCAGTGCGCGGAGGCGAGAGGTGTGAGGGGCAGGGTGAGCAGCCTCCCTCGCTCGGCACGCGTGGTCCCGCGCGCTGTTGCCGGATCCCCGGTGTGCGGAGACATGGGGTGTAAGGGCCGGGGTGAGCAGCCTCCCTCAACCGGCCCGCGAGGTCCTGCGCGCTGTCACCGGATCCTCAGTGTGCACAGGTATGGGGTGTCTGGGGCGGGGGATCTGGTGACAGCCTGCGGGGCTTCGCGGGCCAGGCGAGGGAAGCTGCTCACCCCGCCCCTCACACCCCACAGCAGCCTCCCTCGCCCGGTCACTGGATCCCCGGTGTCCACAATCGTGGAGTGTGAGGGGCAGGGTGAGCAGCCTCCATTGCCCGGCCTGTGTGGTCCCGTGTATTGTCGCCGGATCCCCGGTGTGCTCAATCGTGGGATGTGAGGGGCAGGGTGAGCAGCCAGATCCCCGGTGTGCGCAGATATGGGGTGTTTGGGATGGGATGAGCAGCCTCCCTCGCCCGGCCCGTGAGGTCCCGCACGCTGTCGCCGGATCCCCGGTGTGCGCAGGTATGGGGTGTTTGGGGTGGGATGAGCAGCCTCCCTCGCCCGGCCCGTGAGGTCCCGCACGCTGTCGCCGGATCCCCGGTGTGCGCAGATATGGGGTGTTTTGGGCGGGATAAGCAGCCTCCCTCGCCCGGACCGCGAGGTCCCGCACGCTGTCGCCGGATCCCCGGTGTGCGCAGGTATGGGGTGTTTGGGGCGGGGTGAGCAGCCTCCCTCGCCCGGCCCACGAGGTCCCGCACGCTGTCGCCGGATCCCCGGTGTGTGCAGATATGGGGTGTTTGGGGTAGGATGAGCAGTCTCCCTCGCCCGGCCCGCGAGGTCCCGCACGCTGTCGCCGGATCCCCGGTGTGCGCAGATATGGGGTGTTTGGGGTAGGATGAGCAGCCTCCCTCGCCCGGCCCACGAGGTCCTGCACGCTGTCGCCGGATCCCCGGTGTGCGCAGATATGGGGTGTTTGGGGTGGGACGAGCAGCCTCCCTCGCCCGGCCCGCGGGATCCCCGGTGTGCAAGGCGAGGGGTGTGAGGGGCGGGGTGAGCAGCCTCCCTCATCCGGCCTGCAAGGCCCCACGCATTGTCACCAGCTCCCCATGAAAATAATGACTTCCATCGGCTGTTGAGGCATCGTTCCTGTGTCTGTATGAACAGTGCCATTTGTCTCCTCTGCCAAACGCCGCCATGCCCATATCACACAGAAATTGCCCTGTCTTCTCCCAGGAATGTCCGTTACGCAATAGCCTGGGTCCCTGGTGGCTGCTGTGAAACCCTGCGCGTCTTACTATTCATTTGGTGATTTATTTATTTATGATGAAATTATCAGCTATAATTGCTAACCGTGTATTTAGTGGTGGGTCACATGTTCAGCTCTGGGTACTTTAGGCTACAGGCCACCTGGATGTACTTAGCATGGCCAAAAGGGGGCAGCACCCAAGGGGACAGGAGTGCAAGAGCCTGGACAGGAGGCAGCAAGACAGAGAGGAGTGCCAACAAGAGCGGAGAGAGAAGGAGCAGGCGTGCGAGGGGGAGGAAGAGGAAGGAGCCACACAGGCATCACCAGCCGCACTGCTCTCCATCACCACCCTTTCTGCTCCTAATAATAATGCGGAAGAGAAAAAAAACTTCCAAAATATTCATTTTTGACTCAATTATATAAGAATGTATCAAGCAGAAGGTTCATTTGAGCACAGCAGCAGAAGATACAAAATCATTGTGACAGTGCATTGTGTAAATGAAATTAATATGTCTCTCAAAACTTAGGAACCTCTGGCTGCAAGAGAAGTTTAAAAATGTAACTGGAAACCAGATAATGTGAAAGTAGATGGTAATCTTCTATGCTGTCATGTCCCAAAATAAAAATGATTTGTAAACTTAATAGCATAGCTGACATTTTTTGTGCCTGGCGCTCCGTGTACAGTCTGCCGAATTAAATTACATGCACGCGATTTGCAAAACAGCTAACCCTAATGCAACATGCGCTGTATTTTTTTAAACATTCACAGTAAATATTATTACCATAATCCGTGCTCCCGCCTCGTGCACTGTGCTGCCTGTGTGCCCCCCCCCCGCCCCCGGCCTACAAGATAAGTGGTTGTAAAACTAATGGATTGATGGATCTTTTAAACAGGACAATTCAAAATTAATTATCAAAAAACAATACTAGAAGTATAGCAAAGTATAGCAAACTCGTGGGAGCATATTGGCTGAGGAAGAGGGATTTGGAGGATTTTTAGGGCCACAACCCCCACCCGCTGTCACCCGCCACCCGCAGCCCGGCATCCTGTGTCAGCGTGGTGTGCAGTGGGTCATTCTTACATGCACATGTTCTAATCCCATTATGGGAGTACAAGCGTGTGCAGTGAGAGGGCGCAGGCAGCACAATGGGCAGCCCGAGCCCAGATGGACCCCGGTGTCACACGGCAGTGAGCAGGCCGCCTGTGGGGCTCCGGGCACCGGCCCATGTTTCCACACATCTCCCAGCCGCCCGTATCTCATTATCCACCATTCACAGGGCATAGGTTTCTCCCACTTCCTCATATTTTCTCGAAATGTATTAATCTAAGCTATTCTAAGTATTAATAAAACATACTGATCCATTTCAAGGCATGTATAGCCAAAGTTATTACAATAATATAACATTCTTGATTTAAATAATATTACTTCTACATACTGGGGGAGGTACTGGTCCCATCTGTATTGTGTATTCGCCTGACAGAAAACGAGATCTCCGAAAAGATTTTTGTAGTGGAATGGGAAATATGGTAGACATATGGAAATTTCCTTCCGTCTCACCCCGAGTAAAGGATCGATGGATGCACCTCACTTAATCATACTGCGCCTGACATTCTGAGCGTGAGCTAAAATAATAAATCGTTTCAATTATTTAATGACTACCCAGATGCTTTATGTGATCTACATTGTCACTAGAGTCTGTCACTTGCCGATGTTAACAGTAGGTCTTAGCGAGAAAAAAAATACATAAATATTAATATGGGGGGAGATGGGTGGCAAGCATTGGTGACAAGAAGTGTTTTGCACTCTGACTTAATCCTTTGAAGGCAGGTAAAAGAAAAAACAAGTCAAGAGACAAGGGCATCCCTTGGTTTATCAGGTGCTCCTAAAACCCCAGCCCTGTTACCAACAGCTTTGTAAATTAAAAGGGACTGGGGTGACTGGGTACCTCCTAAATTTATCTGCTCCATTTCATTATTGGAAAACACATCAGCCTCACCCGGGCTGAAAATTCCAGGACAGCTGATAAAGATTCACCTCAAGATGGAATTGATTTAAACCTAAGGAGAGGCGTCTCAGTTAAGACCTTCGGCACGCCTGTCCTTGCCGCTCTCTGGCGTATCGAGGCAAGCTGTCAATGAGGCCCCATCAACTTCAATGCCATTATTTACCATCTAAGTTAGCAGCGCACTGTAATAATGTCTGTCCCTAAACTGCAAAACGCCTCCCAAACTCAATCAGAGCTAAAAGAATTGTGTGTTTGTAAAAAAAAAACCGGGCTGAAGCCAGAGAGAAGTAGCTGCACCATGTGCCACCACACTCAAATTCAAGCAGTGTCCTGAAGATGGCAGTGAGTGCAAAAATATAAATAAAACGCATCCCCATTTACCATGAAATATAAAAAGGAGAGATAAAGAAGCAAAATAAGATGGCAAAGCAAAATGAATTTTTATTAATAAACCGCCCTCCCTTCGAGCCTCACGTTTACCTGGCTCTCCTCCCAAAATAAGAAGTGCTGGGAGGCCAATCTCAAGGGTACCAGCAGGACACGGCAGGCAACCGCAATCTAGAAAGTTGCAAATTACTAAGTTCACATATTTGCAAAGCCCTTTCATTACGGCCTTTACGAATAAAGCCTTAAGCTAGTTTGGCCATTAGTAGTTGGTTATAGGTCACGGCGAGGCCTTCATAATGTAATTAGCTAAACCCCATCAGCTCGGCAGTGGTACAGAATGTCTGGCTACTTGCAGCCATTTAACAAGACCTTATAAAGGCACCCTGTGTACTTATCAAACACTTATAGAGGAGGTAATGCCCAGGGTAATGCGGTTACATTAGTGGCTGGCTTTGTCGTGCTTTCCAAAATGACTTTACAGGCTCGTAAGGAGCAGGTAAGTAAATACCGGCATGTTCCAATGCTGTGGCGTCTGTTTATAGGTGAACTGCCACGACAGTGAAGGACAAGGGAAAGCAGAGGAATATCAGTGCGGGCGTTTTATTTTAGCTGCCGTCTCCTACCTGCGGTATCACAGATCAGAGCCCTTCCTGCAGAGAGCTTGCAGATGAACACAGAGGGAGCTGAAAGGGAGAAGGTCAACAGGAGCGCTAGCGAGGCCCGTCATTATCTGGCTAGCATGTTATCGGGCAGCCTGCAGCCCGGCTTATTTACAGTTATTGCTCCCACCGGATGCACACTTCAGCTCTGGGGTCTGATCGCTCTGTAATGAGTTTAGGAACGGAGGGAGTGAATGGGGGAGAAAAAGACACAAATAAGCAGAACGATCTAAGCGAACTGCCGCTGGTGGCCAAGAAGACAGCAGCACTCCTGTGAGCTGCGGAAACACTTTTGCTTTTCACTTCGCTGTTGTCGGTGAAGAGCAGGACACAGGCGCTGGACAGTCCCGCCCCGATGTGTGCGAACAGGCAGCAGGAGCCTGGCCCCGACAGGCGGGGACTCCGAAGATAACCGGACCGGCCGACGCCGAGAGGATGAGCCCGCGGGGCCCCCGGGGAACCTCCCTAGCTGTAGGTTAATCGGGTGGTTCCACATTTCGGGTTGGGCGGCAATTATAAAGAGTAAAGCACATTCGGTCTAAGGATTGAGCCCGTGAAGAAAAGGCCATCTGCAGATGCTGCCACAGAGGCAATGTGGTTTCGTGGAGGAAATCTCTCATTGTGGAACAGCTTTTCAATCTGGGGAATTACACATAGTGCGGCTACTGTCAATGCTCTGCCAGCTATGAAAGGGAAGGAAAAAAAACCTCTTCGGAGAGCTATTCAAAGGCTTGGCATCGCGTCGTTTTTTTGGAGTCGCTCTGGCAGGCTGTATCCAAACATAGTGCAATTACTTATGCGGAGTTAAGCGACGGAGCAATAAATATATACAACAAAGTCAAACGGCACCAAGGAAAAATTGCAATTTTAAAAACACAGAAAAGGCAAATCCTTCTAAAAGGGCTCTAATCCTCGCTAAACGTGTTAAACGCTCGAGATGCGGATACATCGCTCGACGTATCAATTTTCTTAAGCGACATCTTCTGCTCAGAGAGCGCGCAAAGCCATTGGGCCCGGAAGCCTTTATCGCCATAGGTGGCAGTAGGCCCAGCGGGGGGGCGTTTCATATAGACAGGACACTCTTCAAAGGGCAACCGCCAAGTTTCTCCCTCGTTAGGAGGACCCCTGTCCGCTCAGTTACTGAGACACTCAGATGGCGCTCGTTTGCAGGCAGCGTTTGGGGATGGCTGGCTTCGGCAGGCTGTTATGAGCATTTAGGGAGGCTTTTCAAGCTTTCAGTGGGGAAAAAGAGACGCCTGTACATTTCCTGCACTTGGGAGACCACTTAAGTGCGAGCATCCGCCAACAGAGCTTGTGTAAGCTGCATATATTTAATATCAGTTACTGTAGAAGAAGAAATTCTAAATTAAAAATGACATGCAGCTGTTTGTTTTCCTGAGTCATTAATCTCTGCCCGGAAATGGTGTTTCTCTAACACACTGGCCGTTTTGTCCCAGTAACCCTGTTTTGATTCTGAGGGATTCATTATGCTGCTGCCTCTGGCAGTAAGACCTGACTAATCGATGTAAAATGAAGACAATAAAACATATTACACTGACAGCATGCATGCTGCATGCATGAAAACACATGAAAGGCGAAGGGCAGTCTTTCAAAGTGGCAGTCTTCCATTCACAGAAGACCCATCAGCTACTGCTTGAGTGTAACTTGGTTTATGCTATACGCTAAATGGCTAACTGTTATTAGGTCAATAGCCCTAGGGTTATTAGGCCCTACTGTGTTTTTCCAAAACAGACTGGCTATACAAGGGAACATTTTAATTAAAAAAAAAATGTAAGTTAAATAAAGTTATTATTATACTACTATAAGTATATTACATTCTCCATGCAAGTATAATATATTCTCCAATTGATTTTTTGTGCATATCACTGTGTTGACATTAATATGTTGTTGGCTGTTTGTTGATAATTTCCCCATAACATAGTTAGACACATTGAGCTTTATCAAGCAACAGCACATGGTTGATTAATTTAGCATTTTATGCAAATATATGTCTATGCTATTTTTGACATATTGTTCCTTAATAAATAATTAAATAACTTAATAAATGCTTTGTACCATGACATAGCCTGTATAATGTGTACAAAAAATAAACTTTAAAGACTACTGACTACTTGAAACTGCCTATTAGATGATAATCATTCTGCAGTCTTTTTATTTTCATTCATATTTTGTCTTTAAAATGCTGGATGCCGCCACAAACAGATGCCCAGCAAGAACATTTTCAGTATGATTTCAGACTATAAGTTACTGCAAATGCAGGTATATGTTAGCAAAGAAAAAAGCAAATACAGTGCATTTAATACCATATTCAGCATATATGATATGCACATTATGTAGCCAGGCATTTACTATGTAGTATATTATTCTCTGATTATTTGGGCAGTATTTGTTGAACCTAGATAAACACACACACACACATACCGACAAGTCAAAACATTATGCCGAAATAACACTGACTCTCTTGTAAAAAAAAAAAATAATAATGTCTGAGATATATTAGATGGTAAGCTAAAATTCAGTACTCGCAGCTGACATGTCAAATGCAGAAAACATAGGCAGGGGTAAAGATCTGAGGGACCCTGACAAGGGCCAAATCATTATGGTCAGACGAGTGGGTCAGAGCATCTCTGAAACGGCAAGGCTTATAGGGAGCTCCCGGTCAGCCGTGGCGAGTACCTGCTGAGCGCAGTCTGAGGAGGGGAAAACCACAATCCACTGACAGGGTGTTGGGTGGCCAAGACTCAGTGAGGCGAGATGCGAATGGAGGCTATCCAGTGTGGTACGCACCTACAGAAGGGCTACTGAGGTACAAACAGCAGATCATTTTTATGACGGTTACGTAAGTAATATGTCACAATGGACAGTGCATGAAACCCTGCTACAGATGCTGCTACGTAGCCAGTAGCCAAGGAGCAGACTTGCTGTGCCAAGGCATCCCGCACATATCTAACACTTACCCAGCCATCCAGGCCCAGGTGACAGTTCTAATAGTAGTACTTCTATTTCTAATCAAAATAACCACGACAGAGCAACTTATTATGAGTTCACAACTAAGTGCAAAAGGTTTAGAGGAGGTGTTTCAGAATGACATAAAAACCGAATATATTTTTTAGCTTTAAGTGCTTCACACATCTCTGGATTGCACTGAATCCGAAGACAGGAGCTATGAATATGAACATAATAAACACATAATTACTGTATTAAACAGATAATTTGTTCTGTTGCATTTTTCTTCAATGCATTGTAGCAATGTTCTACAGATATAAAGAGAAAAAAAAATGTAATTTCTTTCTCAATTTTAATGGTTGACATATAAAATGTGCCAGTTGTTTAATCGGTATCTGTCAGACAGGCCTCTCAGATATCATGTTCAGTATCAGAGTCAAAATAAATGACTGGTCTGGCTTTAGTTAAAAGAGAATATTCCTAAAAAGACATAAATGTGTACCAAATTGGACTGACAGTTTTGAGAGCCTCGGCAGTCCTTATGCTGAAAAAGGTTGGGGGTTATATTATGTTACAGCATAATACACCCCAAAGGGACTGGCTTAAGCTCACATGTTGGTGGGAAGGTTACAGACATGGCCACTTAAGGGTTAGCCAGCGAGCACCCATCAGAGCCTTCAACATCTTGGTATGGATCCATGATAATTCTCGGGTTTTTCCTTACAGCACAACAGCTGATTGACGCTGGCAAATGTCGCCCGTTACCTCCAGTTCTCATTCAGCCAATGCCTTCTTCTGTTTTTGCTGAAGGGGCCAGCTGTCTCATGCCAGCCTCCTAGCAGATGATATTACCACAGAGAAAAATACATGCTCTCCTTTAACAACAACACAAGCATTGTGGGTAAAACGGAACCCCAGACCACTGATACATGCCGGGCCCGTGGCCTTTTGCAGAAGTATTTACTAAGCGACTGCTCCATGCAGACATTCTGCATGGCTGGGGGGCATATCCATTCTGTGGTCCCACTGCTCCCTCACACCTCTGTTGCTGGGGGTTTGAATCCTACCACCCGTGTGTGGAGTTCGCATGTCACGTGGATTTCCTCAGTCTAAAGACATGGAGTGTGTGTCATTCAATGGACCGGCATCGTATCTGTGGTGCACCCATGCCACCTGGGATAGGCTCCACGGCCCTTACTGAAGGAGGAATTTTGCATGGCTCAATCTGTGGTCTCCTCGCATTGAAATGTGACAGAAAAACAAAATATGACATTTCAATAAAGCAATATGGCAATGAATACATTTCAAGCAAATCAGGAAAAACAAACAAAGGCTGCTTAAATAACACAGACTGGTAAAGCGTTACAAATTCTTGCCATCTTTCCAAACTGCATCTGTTTGCCCAAGACGAAAAAATGACACGTTTGCCTCAAAACTTTGTTTACGGCATCAGGATTGCTTAGAAACAAATTACCCCATCACTGGAGCTGTCTGCATGCACAACACTAGGGTGCAATAAAGGCTCGTTGCAGTCATTTTCCTTTACGGAAGCTTTTTATCACTGAAACAAAGGAAGGGGTTTGTGTTGCCTACAACTCGAGCCCCGAGGACTACAAACCCCATCACTGATGTGTTTGCAATCCACTTCCTTGTCCAAATCAACCACACTGTCCCTCTGTAGTTTTGCT
>JAODKN010000032.1:311621-324717 GCA_026774425.1 Petrocephalus zakoni
GATCAGGGTTATGCCCATAGGAATGAATTGAGTGTCCCCATAAAGATAGGTATACATGGTATGTGTGTGTGTGTGTGCCTGTATGTGTGCATGTGCCTGTGTGTGCGTGTGTATGTGTGTGCGTGTTTATACGGGGCACATGAAATATAAGCATAAACTGCAAGGCCCATCTATTAATGCCAGTAATTTTAATTAGAATTCATAGGACAACTCAAAGTTCAGCAGGATGATTTCCTCTCCATTTCAGACCCAACAAACTAAATTTCACTAAATTGGATGTTTTAGAAATTATACAAAAAAGCAATTACTGATTTCCATTTAAACTGAAATACAAAAATGATATAAATACGTTGTTTTCACATACGCATTATTTCGGGAAAGCAGGAACATTGCGCGTGTTTAGCAAAGTGCGCGGTGAAGGCTCAGAGCTGACTGTGACAATCCCATTAGCTGTGGACATATTTCCTGTTACCTGGCTGCACATTTCAAAATAATGAAAATGTGTCAGCTTTGTTTCTGAAGTGCAGATTTCGGTTGTGCCCCCTCCTTGTCCTACACACAGAACAATAAGAGCCTGATGCGAGGCAGCACACGGCTCAGCTCACGCCAAAGCCCCTGTCGACTGGGGGCACTTGTGCTAAGCATCCCGGCTGATTGTTAAAGCGCACCCCTCTTCTTTAATCAATGAAAACCCAGCTGTCTTGATTCTTAGTGCTTGAGAGTACATAAATATCTACAGACTTTTTTTCCCCTGCGTTCATTCTATTTAATTTCTTTTTTCACAATTTTCATTTGGAAATCTCACCCTCAGTCTCGGCAATCGCTGTGTGACCACTTCCGAGGTGCGATAAGGTGTTCCACCCTGAGTGAACGGTCGAGCTGAAAACAATTCAAACTTCATAAATGACTTTTCCAGCAAGTCTATCCTCATAATAAATCTCTCAGAGCCCATTTTACGGCAGTCCTTTATTCAAATGTGATTTTTTTTTCAGCATTATCATTGCAATAGATAATTCTGAATGCAAAAAGAAAATTCATTAAAGACTTCAGATGTTCCATATTCCCTCATATGTCACATGCATTCACTCATTTAGACTAGGTAAAAAAAAGGTCCACAAAAAGGAACTACTGTGCTTATTAAGCTGCTGTTAGTAGGTGCCATTAACTTTGTGAAATGACCCTTCGGTGTGCAAAAGACAGCCATGCACACCAGAACCATTCAATACACAAGAATCACAGTGTACAGTGTCACAATCTAATACTCTTAACAGAAAACTGGATTAAATATTAAGGTAAACAAGCTGCTGTCTACAGAAACAGTCACTGAATCAGGTGTAGCAAGCCTAATGTGTGGTTAATGTACTCAGGCTGGGCTCAGGACTTTAGGATTAAGGTATAGTCCATAATGCCTATCTGCACCGTGTTCCACGAACAGGGCCCAGGGCCAGTAAGCAAAAAGACTGATTGCCAGTTTTGCTGGGCACAGTCAGACGTCCCAGTAAGGACTATGACGTACTCGTAGGAATGAAGGATCTAATGAAGTCCTGTTCCCTTGGCAACCTTGTACTCCAGTATCAAGGCCCTGTCTTGATACTGGCTTAGACAACTCACTAGAGTGGGGGCAGAGGTGGTATGGACCTGGGTAGACTGGGTGCCTGGTTGCAAACAAAAAATAGTGAAATCCTATGAGACCATTAAAAAAAAAAAACATTATATTCATGTTTGTACACTAGCTCACAGCAATGGCACAGTGTGATCAGTGACAAAGTGTTTAGCCAGTCCTGAAAACTTTATCTTTGTGGTTTTGAAGAGAAAATATCAAGGGCTCTCCTACAGGGAAATTCAGTTGGAGGTGGTCCGGTAATTGACAGACGCATGCATGCTGCCAGATGTTCCCCTTGTAACCTGATCCTCAGGTCTGTCTCCATCAGTAATTAAAGGAACACCAACTCAGAAGTTTGGGAAGGGGTGACCTCTGCTTGCAACTTCATTGCATTTTGTGCACTCAATATAAGGTGGCCAAAAGAAACGTATTAAATACAATAAAAATACAGAAGAACAAACACTATTAGCCGATCCTGGTCAGGGCAGCCAAGATGCCTGGAGTCTCTCAAGGGGCACAAGGCTATGATGCACCATGTATGGGATGCCAGTCCATCACAGGGCACATACACACTCATACTGTACCACAGTACCCAGAGGAAATTGGCGTAACACACTGCAAACATGCAACCCCAGGCAACAGGCACTGAGCAGGGACTGAGCAAGTACTGAGCAGGCACTGAACAGGCACTGAGCAGGACCTGAGCAGATACAGAAAAAGTACTGAGCAGGCACTGAGCAAGTACTGAGCAGGCACTGAACAGGCACTGAGCAAGTACTGAGCAGGCACTGAGCTGGCCCTGAGCAGGTACCGAGCAAGTACCGAGCAGGCACTGAACAGGCACTGAGCAGGTACGGAGCAGGCACTGAACAGGCACTGAGCAGGTACTGAGTAAGTACTGAGCAGGTACAGAGCAGGCACTGAGCAGGTACTGAGTAAGTACTGAGCAGGTGCTGAGCTGGCCCTGAGCAGGTACCGAGCAAGTACTGAGCAGGTGCAGAGCAAGCACTGAGCAGGTGCTGAGCAGGCACTATCATTGTGCCACTATACCACTGTCATGGATGGATTCTGAAATAATCAGAAAAAAAAAAATCTGACTAACTGCCAAATCCAACTTCTTTGCTATTTCAGCACACTAAAAACAATATGATGATCAGTGCACAGACTGCAAAAGGTAAAAAAAATTATCAGATATAAAGTGTACATGAGGCCTGACCAGTCTGAATACACAGAGATACACATTTAGAGAAGAGGAGAGAAAATTATAAGATAAAAGTGCTAAAAGTGTGAGTGATGCTGAGGGAATTATTCTGAGCCAATGACAGTGGCCATAGACGAAGCTACTTTTCATAGCTAGGTGGACAAACAACGCAAGCCGCTCCTTCCATGTATCTTCAGATGAGCTTCAAAGAAGTTTCTGAGGTGCAGTTAGGAATTCTTATTCCTCTGGGGTATCTGTGGCCAGGGGCAGAGCCAAAGCCTTGTGGAAGGGGTCAGTTAAACCCCCCTGCCAGCATGAGAGGGGGAGAGGTTCACTTCGCTTGCTCTTTCATGTCCCACCATGAGTATGACTTCTGCCTCAACTGAGGTCCAGTCCAATGTGCCACCCCCAGATCTACAGAACATGTCACAAATGTGGAACGGCTTAAGGAAGTCTTCTGGGTGAGCTTCGGCGTGGAAGTTACGTAGGATCACACATAATATGTCTGACATACAGAAATGAGCAGTGAGCACATGCCATCACCCAGCGCAGAAATCCTGCTTTGACGGTCGTATTCATGCTCTGTGCAAATGGAGCACATTATGATTCCAAGCGGCAGCCAAAGGAGGGAGTTAGGCAAAGGTGACATGTGAGGAATCCAAAGCACTGCTCTCAAAAGGTGGAAGGGTATGGCAATGCATATCAGATGTCCAACCAGGAGACTGCAGTGTGGAGAGATAATTATAGCCGCTCACAATGTTCCACGTGAAGTGGGAGAGCACATCCTTAGGACTTGATAATGTCTGCAGGACTGGTTCACAGGTTTCTACAATATGTTCGTCATCTACACTGATGCTGACAAATGTCAGTGTTTTTTTTATTTTTTGCATTTACTGATTTACCGATAGTAGTACAGTTGAATTGTAAACACTGATGGTGCTTCTGGGGCAGAAATGATCACTGGATGAGATGTGGGTACCTATGGGCGCCTGTGACAAGCTGAGATCGCTGACAGAGATGTTAGGCAAAAGAGAAGACAGGAAAGCCCATGTGAGCGCCTCACACTGAGAGCCAGCACTGGATTTCAGACCTGCTCCACCGCTGGTGTGAGGCAGAAAGCGCTGAGGCATCATTCATTGACGAGATTGTGCTGGACAAGGACAGGTTAAACACCACTCAAAAGGAAACACAAAAATAAAGAAGCTGCTTCAGCAGACAGGAAAACAAATGAAAAGCAGAAACTCAGGTGGGGAATTCAGCGACCAAAATAACACACAAGCAAGGCTTCTGGCATCTCTAATGTAATAAGGTTTCTCAGGGGCCAAAACAAAAAACAACATGTCAGTTTACACTGTTTGTGGGAATAAGGGATAAAAAGAACTAATCATCATTAAAATCTTGGTCTCCTGACTCTTCCCCCATGACAGACAAACACATGGGTCTTGGAGTGGAGTTCTGGTCACACTACAGGGTTTAATCTACAGCCACCGATCAAATAGCACTTACAACACAAATTTACCAGCTACCATCTGCTAATTTTGTATACAAACAGAACTAAGGCCTGTTGTTTGGTTAAGTTAAATTGGATGTTAATCCTGAGATGATGAACGGCTGACCTAAAACATTATTTCTGGAAGACATGCCACGACTGTTGAAACTATTTGTTAGCAATAATATAATTATACAGGTTTATACAGGTTTTCACTAAATAGAAAGGAGTGATATGTTTATAACCAAGGGAAAATTTGCCTGCCCAATAGGACAGATTTCCTTTTAAGGCTTCAAGTTTGCTTATCATTTCAATTTTTAATCATTATAAAAGTAGAAATGGGTCCTGGCTGTACTGGCTTTTGAGTTCTGACAAAAAAAAGGACACTTCTTGCCAAGTGACTTTATCAGAAGACATTATCATTTTAGCTGGAGCTGCAGAGTGCTGCCTCATTCTTCACAGTAGGTGTGCAATAAAGACGTGGTCTATGAAAAACCGAAGGACGAACAGTCATTATGGGGGCTGCTTTCTAATCCACCGTGGATCTGCTCCCTCTCCCTTATCATCGCTATGTTGTCGTCTCACTGGTAGAATAACTTTGACAAGGATGACCATGCTGGGCCATCAGATGCAGATTCACCGTAAGGTAGCGCAGGCACAGAAATCAGACGGTGTTCTTTGCTCACATTTTCCAATATTTCTGGCCAAAGGACTTCTGAGAATAAGCAATCCACCTGCTGAAATCTGAATAGATAGCAGTTTTCAAACGGAGTGAAAATCTAACATGCAAAATAGGATTCAGATCTGGTACTATGCTCAAACCCCATAAAACATCATCTTGAAATGTATGTGATTGAATCATAAAAATACATCATTTATTATTTTAAAAATAGCATTCATCCATTCACAAAAGCGGCTCCTTAAAAGCTGGTGTTAATGCTTAATGATGCCACAAAACACATGTGTAGACTTCTGTTCATTTGTTCATTTGTCATGGACCAGTCAGCCACTGCACAAAAAATCTTACGAGTGACAGTTCAGTTGGGATTTTAGGATGATGGTGAAACAGCCATTTTAAGCACATATGATACACATATTTCTCATGTGTATCAAAAGCAAAGACATTTAATTCTTTAATCTGACTGAACAGCGTCACCTGATTGAAGGTGATATATGGGCTGATATCTGTACCACTAGAATCTGAATCTGAATCGTGTATATCTGAATCTGAGTTGCACAATTTGAATAATGCAACACTCTATACTTAAAAATTCACTTCTCCCAATTCAATTTCAAACTCTCACAATTCAATTTTAAACTATTGAGACGCGCAATCCGGGTCCTTGATGAAAAGTAATCGACCGCCGATTCATAACAGAACTCACTTCCACGTTTATGTCAGTTCTGTTGGTCTTGGTAAAGCAGAATTTCGTCTGGGAGAAAACACTTGAAGCGAGTGCCGGGATGTCGCCAGACCAAATTCGGGATTTGCCCACGAGTACCTGGCTGCAGGGAGGACCTGAGAGTGCATGTGCTCTGTCAGGACCCAGTGCACTCTCAAGCCCCAATAAGTCATTCCTAAGACGCGTGTTGATTGGGGGTGCGTTTACCAAAAGCGCCTGTTAGCAACTAACATAGTTGGACTCATTCAGTTGCATAGTTCTAACTATGTAAGTTGCTAATGGAGTTAGCAATTATGCTTTTGGCAAATGCACCCCGGATCCATCTTACTGTGCCTGACTGTAATTCTTTAAACGTGTGTGAGATGTCTGGCTAAATAATTTCTAATTATTACATTGTAATGTGCATGGGCTGAACAGCTCTCCTTTCTACAAACAGAAATGTCTGTACTTTAAAGTAAACGTATGAGTAGTTGTAGGAGACATAAGAAGATCTCATACTGAAGTTACTACTTGGTTCATTTTATCTTGGACGAAACAAATACATTGTGCTAATAACCAGGTAAAATGCACAATTTATTCAAAATATTTTTTATTATATTCTGACTGTTCACATTCCATACACTTCACAGCATACAGATAAAATTAAAACTACCTTTTTTTTGTATTTTACTTTACTTTGATAGTCCTACTCTGCCTTGTGGTAACCCATCTGCTTCTGGCTAGCCACCTGAGCCTAATGCTGCATGTACAGAAAACATGACGGCAATAAGAAAGTCATTTTCTCTCAGTAATAAACAGACTCATCAAAGCTTATGAGAAACTGGCAAAAACAAGCCAACGAGATGCAGCAACGAAATAACATTGAGCTGTATTTTCTATACTGTACTGCACTATAACAAGTATCTGAATTATACACAGTGGTCATTTAACTTGTGACTGTATACTGTATATAATTCAGATACGCTATAATACGGTCCAAACAGTACTGTACATAAAATATCGCTTATTGTAGTTTCGCTGCTGCACCTTGTTGGCCAGTTTCTGGTAGTGCCAGGTAGCTACCCAGATACAGACGGGTTACTGAACGGCAAAGGAAAGAAATCAACGTAAAGTAAAAGAAAAATTATGTAATTTGAATAGCGTTTGAAACAGCTGTGCTGTATTTTGAATGAGTCAATAAAATTCAATAAATAGCGAGGTTGTCCATCTTATTACCTCATACATGTAATAAATACACAAATGTTAATTAGATCGTTAATTGAATTGTGAGAGTTGAAACTGAATTGGGAGAAGTGAATTTGTAAGTATAGAGTGTTGTATTATTCAAATTGTGCAATTCAGATTCAAATATACACGATTCAGATTCAGTTCATGCAATTCAGATTCAAATATACCCAACTCAGATTCAGTTTGTAGTGGCACAAATATCAGTCCATAGTGATATGAGAGTTAACCGCAAGCAGCAACCACTTCCAGTGCTTGGGTCACCCATGACATATAGAGACCCCCTACAAATTCCCCAGCAGAGGTGTTTCTTTTTATGTACTCGCTAACTGAAGTAGCCCATTGACCAAGGTGAAAGGACCCAAGGAAACTAACTAAGCATGTTGATCAAATTATTTTCTATATGTGTTGTAGCTTTATTTGAATTATATTAGTAATAATATCTTATCATAGTAGAGGGGTTTGTGTGCTTCTATGATCCTTGGAGCTATGTTGTCAGGGGCATTTGCCCCAAGTAGGGTCTTTCAAAGCAAACTGATCCCACGTGAGAGGCCAGACTAAGAGCAATTCAGATAACCCACCATGATGGGACCATGTTACCCCACCCAGATTGGGAAGACCAGGGCCTCGCCCCAGAGCGAGGCCTGGGGCAGGAACTCAAAGGCAAGCGCCTGGTGACCAGGCTTCCATCCATGGGGCCAGGCCGGGTTTAGCCCTAATGGATAACATGGGATTGCCCTCTTGAGGACCCACCTCCTGCAGGGGGAGCCATGGGGGTTGGATGCAAAAAAGATTGGGTGATAGTCGAAGGCAGGGGCCTCAACAGACCGATCGTCAGCTACCAAAATTGGCTCATGGCACATGGAACGTAACCTCTCTAGTGGGAAAGGAGCCTGAACTGGTGCAGGAGCTAGAGAGATACAGACTAGATATAGTAGGGCTCACCACAACACACGGCTCGGATTCTGGAAAGGGGCTGGACTCCACTCAGGTGTCGCCCATGGGGAGAGGCATCAGGCTGGGGTGGGTCTACTTATAGGTCCCCGGTTCAGTGCCCATACAGTAAAACATTGAAGTTCACCCTGGTAAATGAGAGGGTCACCTCACTCCATCTTTGAGTAGGGGGACGGGGTCTGACTATTGTCTGTGCTGTGTGTAGTACCTGTAGTACAGTAATACCCAACCACAGTGATGGACACCAGCGATAAAGGGAGCTTTGACACTGATGAAGGGGTTTCCTGAAGCAGCCAACAGGTACCGGCAGGCTAAATGGAAAGCAGTTTTGCTGGTTGTTGAAGCAAAAACTTGGGTGTGGAAGGTATTTGGTGAGGTTGTCAGAAAGAAGAGTTTCAGCCTTTCCAGCAAAAAGGTTCTAGAAAACCATCAGGTGACTCAGGAGGGCGAAGCAGGGCTATTTACAGAATATTTCTATATTATATAGAAATATATTTCTAATATCTTCTGAATCCCACCGATACACCTACCTCAGAGGAAGCAGAGCTGGAACACGCAGATGGGGACATGCCCATCTCTAGGGCTGAGGTCACTGAAGGCATCAAAATACTCTTCAGTAGTACAGCTCTGGCAGTTCTTGAAAGCCCTTGATGTTGTTAGGCCATCTTAGCTGACACGCCTCTTTAACACTGCGTAGATGTTGGCAACAGTGCCTTTGGTTTGGCAGACTGGGGGGGGGTGGTCCCAATCTTTAAGAACAGGGACTGGAGGATGTGTTCTTCAGTGTGTAACCTCAGGGGATCATATTCCTTAGCCTCCTTTTGCTACATGACATGGTCCTGTTGGTATCATTGAGCTTTGATCTGCAGCATGCACTGAGGCAGTTTGCAGCTGAGTGTGAAGCGGCCAGGATGGGGATCAGCACCTTTAAGTCTGAGGCAATGGTTCTTGACTGGAAAAGAGTGGGGAATAAGTTGCTACCTCAAGCGGAGGACTGATGGAAGCAGGGCGCAGGAGAAAGGCAGATGGATCAGTGCATAGTTGGCCGTAATGCGGATGCTGTACTGTTTTGTCATGGTAAAGAGAGAGCTGAGCTGGAAGGCGAAGCTTTCAATTTACCAGTCAATCTACATTCCTACCCTCACATATAGTTATGATCTTTGGGTGGTGCAGAATGAGATCACGGATATAAGCGGCAGAAATGAGTTTCCTCCGCAGTGGCTCAGCCTTAGAGACATTTGGAGGCGGCTCACAGTAGAGCTACTGGTCCTCTGCATTGAAAGGAGCCAGTTCAGGTGGTTCAGGCATCTATCTAGGATGTCTCCTTGATGACTCCTTAGGGAAGTGTTTTGGGCATGTCCATCTGGGAGTAGGCCCTAAGGCAGAAGCAAGACATGCTCAGAAGAATATGTCTCGGCTGGCCTGGGAACGCCTTGGTATTTTTCTGGTGTAGCTTGAGGAAGTGACTGGTGAGAGGGAGGTCTGGTCATCCTTGCTTAGACTGCTGTCCCCCCAACCAGACCTCTTATAAGCTGCAGATAATCAACGGATGGATGGATGCCAACTATCAGGAAAACTCGATTTCAAACCATGTAAAGCAAGGCAAGAAAACCTTATGAACTAAGAAAGCCTTATAGATAAACACATCAGAACATGTCAATATAGTGCTAGGAGATGGGGTTCTGGGATTCTGAGGACAAAAGCATACTACATTGGAAGAGCTAGGGAATACTTATAGTATATAATTGCTGTTTATAATGCAGCTGGATCAAAGTCTTCTGGACATGATGAGAAAGGAGGCTGCAAAGAAAGGATCACTACAGATACATGGAATGTGAAGAACACAGACTAAGGAAAGCAAGATGCATTAAAGGTGGAAATGTGTCATTTGCAGCTTTACATTATAGACATAAGCAAACCTGAATGCACTGGATAAAGACCCTTTCAGTCAGCCACACACCATTTACTATTCAGGCAATGGACAACAAAGAAGAAATGGTGCGGCTTTTATAGACAGGAAGGTCGTTGGCAATCACCATTAATACATCCACTTACCCGAGCAGTACAAGGCAGTACACTATGGATTGTATGCCATGTCTATGACAGGGCATACACACACACACCAACCACTATGGGCAATTTAGAGGTAGCCATCGTCTAGCTTCCTGTCTTTGCACTGTGAAAGTAAATCTGTGCAAACTGGGGAGAACAAGCAGACTCCACGCAGAAGACACGAGACCCAGACCCCCAACCTTAGAGGTGTAAGGCAGCAGTGTTAGCCAGTGCTAGCTGGTACCAGTCTGTGGCCAGTATTTCACACTTATGGTTTTACAGAGGGCTTGGTATATTTTCAAAAGTTACTGTATATTTTAAATTATTTTATAACTTCTCAAGTTCACACGTTCTGTTTGCATCTGAAAAACAATTTTCTCCCCAATTTTAACTACCCCAGCCAATATTGATACACTCCAGTCTGGAACTTGACTGAATCCCCCCTTGGCAATAGGCATTCTGAAATGGAACACAATCAAGAAACTTCAGAAAATACGAGTTCCAGTGGTTATATAAACAGCCAGGCAAGATTCTCATTCCTCAATATATTGTTGAAATTTCAGGTAATACCAAGCCTTCAGCCAAGTTTTTATACAATGAATTCTTAGATTAGTTTACTTGGGTGTCATTTTAACGTCTTCTCATTCTTTCATGTACTATTCCATGGTTACTTAATTTTGTTAGTTATGATTATGATTTCAATTTAATTTTTGACAGTTGTTTTGTGATGCCCTCTTACTTTTTATTCCTTTTGGTCCTAGTACTGGGATTCCATTACTGATCACATCACCCCTCCACTCCTGTGTCGGGTCCTTCTCCTTATATGTTGAGCTGGGGAGCCCATTATTGCTAGAGGCCCAAGTCCTGTGAGTTATTGGACACCTTCAAATGAGAAACTATGCCAAAACAAAGGGAAGACTTTGTAGTCCCTCAATAACCTCTCCAGCTGTTTCGATATCCTCCTGTGGAAGCATCAGGGCTAGAAAGCGAAAGGGACCCTCAAGTAACCTCAAAGTACCATAAGCATCCAACACACAGCCTGTCCATGCCATAACCCAACCAATTAGGATGGCCGCAACTCTCCACCACATAGTATATGTGCTGCAGAAAGCTGACCCATTACCATTCTCTCCAGTCTATGCCTTCCAGGATACTCTCCAGCTCGCTTGGGGAAGGGGCACCCTTGGCAAGTGCAGTCATTGCCTCCTGGGTTTCCCAAGCCCAAATTGTAAAACACTATTGTCCCATATTAGCCGGGTTCACGGGAAGAAGGCACAAAATTCCCAAACGTTTTATCATCATCATCCTTTATTTCTCATATGTCATACACAGTATCATAACAGTGATCCCAGTAATTAATTTTTGAAGGCTAGTAGATTGGTTTCCTTATGCAAATTAGCTTCTGCTATAGTAGTTTCCCAAGTCCTCATCCATCAGGTGTTTCATTCCTATGGGATCACGGAGTATGCAGTGACGGACTGAAAGCCCTAGTTCCTCCTCCAGGATTCAGAGAGCATTTTGTGCACACCTGAGATTCTCAATCAGCCTTTCCTCAGGGTGGTATCCCCAGTCAAACCAGCTGTGTATATCAGAAACTTTCCCAGTGACTACATGCATACTTACTTAATTTAACAGGGGTAGCTGAACAACCTTCTGACCTGTTTCCAGTTACAGTATGTCTTGGGGTACCAACCCCCCTTGTTTCTGCTCATTCTGTACCAACATCCCTTCCGCTAATGACTGGTTAAGAAAAAGGAAGAGTGTACATGAGGACACACAGGCACATTTAACTAAGTTAACATCTCATGAAATGCTGCGAATGAGGTGTGTGGCCCCATGCTACGGACCTGGCTAGTTGCTGTTGTTGGCCACAAAAAACCTTAAATTACCTCTTGAAAACTGAAAAGTAGCTACATTGGTCCCTTTCCAGCTAAACAGAGAGTCAGCCCAGTAATGTAGTCCTGTTAATTACCAGCACAAAACGCTAGCATGCTGCCGTTACAGCATTAAACCTACTGTTGTGAACGCAAAAAAGGGAACACCACGAAGTACAGGCAACGAACTGCAGCAGCTATAAACAGCCAGTCTTTGGAGCTTACAGTTGGTGGAGCTTTTGCTTGATCTTCTGCACAGCAGTTCAATAAGTTTATCAAGTTGTACTGTACATACAAACCCCTCAAAGTCAAATCTGAACAGTGTTCCAAAATGACTTAGTAACCATCCTGCTGAACCAATTGTATCAAGCTTCTTAGCGAAGCCAAATTCCATTATTCCTGCACCGCTGTGCAACAGCAGGTCCAAGATTACCTCTAAAGACCAAAAAAATACTCAATAAACACATTTTTGCACGGTAAGACAGTATGTCACCATACATTCTAATACACTCACACTTGGGAACTGTGCAATTTTCCCACAGGGGGGAATAAATTACTGTTATTTTGTTATAATTAACTTAATATTATTCGATATTATTAAATGTATATACAGTCGTACCTCGTTTATTGCGTTTAATCCGTTCCAGACTCTACCGCGAAAAGTGAATTTCCGCGAAGTAGGATTCTTTATTTATAAATCTGATATTTTCGTAATTAAAACACAGAAAACCTGTTTACGACATTCTTTATTATTAAGCCCTCTAGACATAAAACAACACCCTTTAGTTACCATTACACTCGTATTACCCAATATATTAGACCAATATATATGAGAAAATAAGACATATTAGACGTTACAAATGTATTATTATTATTATTATTATTATTATATATACATTTATTTATATACATTTTATTACACACAGAGTTATTACACATAACCACTAACCTATGAAAATAAGAAGCAGAAGGCTTAGAAGAAGCAGGAGCCATCATGGGGCTTAGATAAAAGTTCTCAGAAATCGCAAATGAAGATGCTTCCGATGTGTAGCGTGAATGAGAGAAGCGAACTTGTGTGAGGCTGAGCCAGTTAGTGGCTAGGATAGGAAGAGGATATAACTGACTCAGACAACCGTGCGCACACTGTATCATTTTCACGGTCTCGATCAACTTTAATGAATATACAGTACTGTATATACTTTAATGAGCACGGTACTGTATATACAGTACTGTATATACTTTAATGAGCACAGTACTGTATATACAGTACTGTATATACTTTAATGAGCACAGTAC
>JAODKN010000032.1:331628-342281 GCA_026774425.1 Petrocephalus zakoni
GGCCAATGGAAGGGTCCTGCAATAGGGATATTCGGTAAGATCTTTTCAGAGAAGCCTCAGAATTCTGAATTTGATTTAAATCTCGATATCGGAAACCTGTTTAATCCCATCATGTCCAGTATTATGGCAGCCGCCAGTCAAGAAGAAATACAGTACATTCTTAACACATCTTTAATTTTAGTCATTTAATTGGACGGCAAATTCAGTATATCATGGAGTGTCATGTTTAGACAAACTCACCTATTAATAACACACTATTCACACTGATTTTTCCATTTTGTGCCTGTACTTGCAGTAGCCATCCACTAAATTGCAGTGTATTTTCCCTCCTGTATGCTCCCCTCCTGCTTTTCACTAGCCTTAAAATGAATGTATTTATCATAATTATACAGCCACTCAACTGCTGCATTGCTATAGTGACAGCCATGCTTGCCTGCCCATTTCACACAGTAATGGGGGAAGTGCAAACTAATACGTACAGAGCTCAGCAGAATAAGACCACCAGGTTTGAGGAGTGCATGCGCCATGGGTCGGGGCTCAGCCAACAGAGCCCAAACCCCCACCTGAGTCACTGACACCTGTCATCACTGGTGCATTGTTGTGAAAGTACTGGTATCTGTGCACAGATACTGCACCAGTCAGTGCAGTTTAATTATGATGTTTATCTGTCGCAACACAGACCAAAATGTGTTATAGATGTGTTTCCTGATGCCAATTAAAATACAGAGCAAATATCAAAGAATCTAAGATTAAAAAAGCAACCAAAAGAGGTCCTAGGGCGGTGGTCTTCAACCTATTTTACAGTGAGAACTACTTTTACAAAGAATTTAATGTGGGGAGCAACTGAGTCGCAGCAGTAGGCAACCTCAGTCCTACAGTAATGAAACAAACCAATACAGCGGAATTCATTCTTCCTCCTAATAAGAATAATAATGATAATGATGATGATGATGATGATGATGATGATGCTGATGATACATATGGTTCTGAGACCAGTCTGCTGCTGCCACGGACACTGGATGCATATCCGCAGCTGATAAAAATGAGAAGGGCAGCCTCAGACACTTGATCTTGCCAGCAGGATAACTCCAAAATAATTTTTCAAATGCAGTACGTTCAAATTTTGAGATAAATAGCAGAAAAACTGAAGCAATAGTGCTCAGCGAGAGCAATGGGAAGGGTGACTCAGGATAACTCTGTCTGATCTTACAGTATTCCTCGATGTACTCCAGCATCGGTATTGGTTAAATGGTACTTTCCGATGTGACTTTCTTACTCACTTTAAAAATATGATCATAATTATAAAGGATAAAACAAAAAGCATATATTGTAGAACGGCGCTTAATTTAATACAGAAGGTCACAGAGACATAAAGATATAGAATATCAAATATATAAGTGTCCCAGTTCACCCCGTGTCCCACTTAACCAATATTCACCTTATTTGATCTTTGAGGGATCTAATTACCACTTCACAAGAATATTATATGGATGGAAACCTACACCTGATACAGCTGAGACAAAATTGCCCCAAAACTGAAGCAGCAGCGCTACATAACAGCAGAGGACAGAAATGGGGGCTCTTGTAAACATAGCAAATCCGAAAATATGGATCATTTCTATACATCCCAGGAACATTGCATAGGCCAGTGGTTCTCAAACAGAGGGGCACAACATGCATATTCTATAAAGAAGTTCATATTGTATTTCATTGCCAGCCTCGCTACACATTTTAACGGTAACAATCCTGCAGTTGGTCTGCAAAATTTATCGTGATGAACCTGGCAAAATTTATCAGGGGGGAATTTAATCATGTCATGTTCATTTGTAGAGGTGGGGAGAGTGTGCAGGGTTGACTTGGGCGGTATTACTGTAAAATTTCGATGAAATTTATCATGGGTGACCCCCACCACCCCATATGGACAATATGATGGAATTAAAAATTAGATAGCGCCCCAGACCACTGTAGGAGGGCTGGAGATTAGAGGTTGGGGGGTGTAGGAGGAGTACTGACTAGACAGGATAGAGGGGGTGACACACGGCCGTCCAGGGAATGCGTTGTTGTCATTTCCTGCTTGGTTTTATTTATACACATGCTCATCATAACTAGTCTAGCGTTATAACAAGCATACCCGTAATGCAACAGAGAAACTAGTAAAGACTTATTCAGACTACCGGCATGCCTTGCAGTGCACCGTGAGGGACGTACGTGTGCCCATCCTGTATTTCTGCAATCAAGGTTATGTGTTGTAAATAGTAAATGCTACATCTATATTGTGGTTTGCCATGGAGTGTTCATTAGCGTCTAACCTCGGGTGTCAGTGTCGCACAAATCGTTGACTCCCTTGTCTGTGCCACTGTTAGTTTGTGCTGGCAGTTTGCAGTCAAAACACAGAATTTTTATCCTTAAAGCAGTATCGCCCATTTCTTCAACATTACCCGCAAACTTGCAACAATGTTCATGTTACAATGCTAAAATAACAAATTTTGTTTGCTAGTGTTTAGATTTCACAAGTTTGGGATCTGGTACATCATACAGATTTTTTGTACATCCCACTGTGCCAGTGGGGCAGTTTTTTGCCAGCTATCTGGTGCTTATGTGTACAGTCAAAAACAATCTATGTAATCTACGTAGGGGCAGGCAGGTGGTGTAATGGTTAGGGATGCGACTGTGCAATTGAAAGATTGCCGGTTCAGACCCCTGACCCGCAAGTACCGCTGAGGTGCTCTGAGCAAGGTACTGTCCCCAAGCACTGCTCCCCGGGCGCTCAAATAGCTGCCCGTCACAGTTTCACATGGGTTAAATGCAGTGGGCACATTTCGTAGTGGCGTGCTGTGGTGTGTCAACAATGACAATTAATCACCTTCACCTATAACAGTAACATTTGACCTCAGAAGAAAATGACAGCGGGGTCTGTATGACATTATATGGTAGTCACTTAGTTATATTATTAGAGTGTGCTCATACTATTTCATAGATCATACTATTATGTCACTGAACATGTTAGTTATAATGCAAATGAGAGAAATTTAATGACATTTAATGAAAATTTTATGAAAATTATTATATGCATAATATAAATGAAATTTAAACACATGGACATAAAGGGGTTGATTCTCCCATGCATTTGAATCAAAAAAGTGCGCAGCTGCATTTTCTCCCATCAACTTAAGTATGAGGTGTAAGCGCACTTAGGCATTTTACATGCTTTGAGGGGAGAAAGCCTGTAATATGGGCATGTCACATGACTTAAGGGCATTTTTCACTATATGCTCTGGAGGGCTGTATTAAGTCACTCGCTTCTACATGGCCAAATGCAATGGTGCATTTTGCAGAAAGTCAAACAAAGGTTACAATCCAAAACAGATGTGAATAATTCATATAATTATATGAAAAGTATATAACACTCTAGGCCTATATAGAAATATTTAAGTATATACAGTATATACAGGTGGCAAATGCCTTGTCAACATGTCTAGAAGGTGAATCAATTTGGTCCATTAAAAAAATATTCTTTTAATAAAAATGAGTAAAAAATAGCTTTAAAGGAAGTAGCGTGTCCTCACAATGTAGGCACTTGCATTCTTACAACAGTGGAACAGACAGAGACGCCCTCATCTTGATGTACGTCACTCACTGACACCGAATCCATTGCATGTCTCAGGGTGGATCGTGAAACACTCAATTTTAAATTATGATTCGTTCCATATTTTTGTACACATACATATGTACACTTCTTACAAACACCACATACACTAGGTCAGGGATCCCCAACTACCAACCTAACCAGGACACTCGCCTAATGGGTAACCATTCTATACTTAATGAGGTAGATGTGTGGGTTTTCAGTGGCAGAAACAAAACACTAGGAAGGGGTTTGGAATAACGCATCACAAACTACGTGGTAGCATATAAACTTGTTTGGACTATGCAGCTGATTGTATCATTCGGGTGTTTTCGGACATTGTGTAACTACCAACCATGTGTCTGGCTTCCCGTCCGACATCAGACCTCCCTGTGTTTCCCTTTTGTCTTGTTCGAAGTAATGGTTGCTGTCTTTCTTTAAGTCCTTGTAAGGGCTACAATAAAAAAGCTGTCTTGTTTTAAACTGCCTCGTCTCTGCCGCTGTGATGCCTGGGTCTGCCTAGCCCCAAACAGTATTGCCTAAAATTTCCCCATTGTAGTTAATCGTTTGGAGAGTAAAACAATTACGAATACAAACAATTGAAGATATGAATGAAGATCTCATTACATTAATTGATTGTATATTCTGAACTTCTTGCAGTAAAGCTGAAAGATTTAAAAACATTTTATCTACAGTTGAGTTATTCAGTCTTACAACAGTAGAGCCTATTTTGGGAAAGGGTTTCTGATGATTTCAATTAGGTTCACAAAGTAAATGAAACAGTGCATGTAACACATTTTGCTTTTGCTTGCTGGATGAATTAAATACACGCCTCCTTTTTTGGATTAAGTGTGGTGGGCGTGTCCCCGTTGTCCCCGTTGGTGCGGAGAAAATACGCATAACTCAAAAGCTCGTAACTTTTTAAGGGTCTTTTTGATTCAAGTGCTTGTTGGGAATAGACCCATAAATGAACGGGCATCAGAGAATAGTGTCACAACTTAGTATTAACATAAAAAGACATTTATTCACTTTCACATTACAGTTATTTTACTAATTTTCTATTTTTTTATTTATTTTTTTTGTAACTGCAGTAATTCTAGAAATTGTAGAGGCTGAGTGTGTGGGAGGAGTAAGGATTAGATGGGGAGGGAGTTATGAGGCTGTCTGGGGACAACACTGTCATTTTGACGGCATCTTTTCTGGAATCCAGCAGGAAATATGATTTCATTACTTTAAAACCTATAGTAAATAAACTGTATTAATGTGTTGGCTGTATATCACAACCAAAACCATTTGGCAAGTACATGTTGAATGTTAACACTGGCAGTATCATCACCAGTGCTCTTTATACCCGTTTACACATGCTAATCGGCTACAAAAACTGCAAGTACCTGTCACTAATAATACATAATAATCTCTCATTATGTTGAAAATGCTTAAACAATTTGGTGCTAAAATGCATTCAGAATTATCTATAAAACCTAGTTCTACTATAAGCACAAGGTTATTTATTCCTTCACATTACTAGCTTCTCTAAATCTGAAGGAGCATCACCTATCTTACATTATGTCTGATGATGCTCAGAACAAAAAATGTTTTCTGTTTATGCACTCGGTGGGACCATAAATGGATTCTCTTTTGCTTCCAGAGCAAGTGAAAAAGGACAGTACATTTACAGAGGGTCTGATAATATTTACATCTGTATTAGTACAGAACCAACCCAAACGAATGGATCAGAATGATCAACAAGCATTCAGCAATGCATTAAAAAGTCCTGAAGTGCAAACAAATATAGCTAAATGGAAAGTTGGGAATAACCTACACTGGTACCAAGCCTTCTTTCAGTAAAACTGAAAGCTTAATTATTCTCGAAGAAGCACTGGTACGAAAGGAGGGCTGCTGGAATGGAGTTGTGACTTGAGCTGTAATGGCGAAAATGCTCACCGTGGACTGCAGCTCCGCCAAAAATCTGTACACACTGAAGAGTAAAACACAGACAAGCACTGACCACTCAGCCCTCATCTGTGTGTATGCTGCTTAAACACCAAGGGACCACACACAGCTGCAAGTCCACTTTTGCACAAATACTAACTGCATTAGACGCATATTCTTTACTGCATTTGTTAAAGAATTTGCATCTTTTTGATTACATGTGAAAATCTTCTTGAGGATATCTGATTTAATAAATCAGGTTTCATCTGAACTGAAAGTGGACAAATGGGGCATCAGAAAACAAAATCAGTGAAAACATTTTAAATATATCATAGCTTCAGTGACTAAAGGATTAATCGTGTAGCTGGAATGACAGGAATGTCTGCTATGTTGAGACAGACGGCTAGAATCTCCCCGCCATAACGAACACTAAAAAAGTCCAAATAGCTTAGAAATGTATTTAAAATGCAATTAAATACAATAATTATTCCTCTTTCATTACAAACCATACGGCTGTGTTCATGAAATGAAGCGAGTGGCACACTTCAAAGGCTCTGACATCACCGGGCCATTTTAGCGGCTGTTAAGAGCAGACATCACTGTCAAGGGACGCGGCTAAGAGGAAGACAGTGGTGACATGACAAGTGGTTCCACTTGTGCCTTCCAATCCCATTTGTTTCAGAAGGTCCCGATATTACCATGCCTCAGTGGGCTCTGACATCACCTCGTTGGACTTTTTACCGAGTCCTCGCCAAGACTGGTATGACCAAAACAAGCATAAACCTTGTCTTTTTGATAAATATTTTTCCTGAGAATCTACAAAAATGACTGCCAGTGCTGTCAGTGGAACATTAAACAAAGTGGTCGTTAAACAGGTTAGTCGGGGGATGACAGTGTCAGAAGGGCAGACCGATGGAATTAAATTAAAAGGGGGGAAAATAAGAGTAGTTCACAGACAGGGAGGAGTCATCAGACCTGTCAGCAACTCGATTTTCTCATGGAGATTAAAGATTTGGGCCTAGCTGGATGCACGTCAGCAACAACATCAATCACACTGATGTGTACATCTCATGGATATTTGCGATAATTAATCATGAGCGATAACTGTTAATCAAATGGACTGACAGAGACAAGGAAGAACATATTACACTATATGCTGACAGCTGAGCAAATAAGCAGACAACTAATGATACAAGTCAGTACAGCTCGGCTTCCATTGGCTAGCCAGATGTATCATTAGGGTATGCAGATACCCTACAGCACAGCCTTCAAGCCCAAGACTTTCAGCAGGGTATCAGTAGGACAGGAAACCATCCCAGAATGGTAAAAAGGAAACAATCCCCTTGCAGTTCACACCCAGAGCCATCAGCTCATAAGTGGTTAAAAAATTTAGCTGCAGTGCTACTCCGCTGAAACAGCAACAGGACATTAATTTGACATTAGCGCGGTAACATCAATTCCCCTCCGTTTCCAACTTCAGTAATGCATTTACTGGAAAGAGATTAATATCAATTCCATAAATCATTCACGAGAATTTCCGGAACCAGGGACATCGGGGTAATGTCATATATGTTAACTGATCTCAGTCTGGGAGCCCAAAGCCCATTAATCAATGTCTAAGGTCCTCAGAGCATGTCAACTGGGAGAAATATATCATATAAAAATCACTTGATTATTTATTTATATTATCCCTCTAAACATATGTTTTGCTCCACCATCACTCCACTTTTCCCAAACCTCCAACTCTACCTCCTTCCATTGGTCCATATTGTTTTTCTATCCCTAGACTATTTTTCTACATTAGCTATCGACACTCTATCTAACTCCTAAAGTTCCAAATCACCGCAACCTACCAGCTTCACCCACTGGTCTCACTGGGCTCTCTGACACAGGTACAGTATGTACACCTTGCTTATCCTTGACAACTGTGAACTGGTGACATCAATCAATTCTCATATTACATGATCGGTACTGCCATCTGAACATTAACCGATAGAACGGAGACCTTTTTGGAAATAAATATACTGGCATATTCTATACCTACTGATTTGTAGTATAGGTTTATTTAGTTTTGACCTGCTTAATGTTACTGCATTGTATTTTTAAAAATAATGAACCATTAAGAATTTAGTAGCAATAATACTATTACTAATATCCTTAGCAATTTTAATTTAAGACTCACATTTACAGTTATTGTTCAATTATTTTGGATTAACTCCTAGCTATTGAAAAAAAACAATGGACTGATATTTGTGACTGCCACCTGTATTAGGTTAATGTGGTATTTACGTATTCATATATTTAGAATAAAAAAATGATTCAAAAAGGTAATATGGCTTAAAGATAAAACAAAGATGAGCAATTCAAATAAGAGTATCATAACAAGCTTAGACTGTGCAGTTTATAGAGACAATTCAAGGACCACCACCACTGGCCTGCCTGCCCCACCCACAGCCATTGTGTGTCTGTACTAACAAAGGAAACATTTTCCCTGTAATTGTACATTACATACAAAACACGTGAGTTCTGCTCAAAAGCATTTTGTGTCATGACAGCAGTCTTTAGTTTGCTGAAGGTGAACTTCATTACGGCACTGAACCAGTTGCCAGTCAGGAATATGAAAGCCACCCTGTTGTCTCTCGACCAGGCAGTAATATTGTGAACATTGTGGAGCAGCAGTGATTCACCATCACTCCAGCTCTGAAACCCTCTCCACTAAGCACTTGACCTTCTCTAGGGGGGTGGGGGTGGTGGGGGGGGGGCTTATTTTCATTACCTCTACATTCAGTCTGTTTTAAAGTGCTAATCAAAGAACATTTGCAAAGCATTTGTCAAATATTAACTCTGTTTAATTACAGTTTTCAGCAGGGAGATTGACAAAGTAACAGAGCAGTCACTTAGGTAATGCATCCCAGTTTTAAAAAATTGCCATTAATGGCCACAGTCATGGTCACAATGCTCCATTTCAGGTTTGCCCATAAAAAGTACATATGGAGTCTGAGCGTTGCTTATTATTAAAACAAAACAGAGCACCCTGACCACATTCACATGTTTCTTTCATGTTTATTAAATAGTGTGTCAATGTGTACTACCATGATAATAATGAATATATTAACTCAATTCCAGGTGTATACAGTGCATTTTATTCTATTGGTTTTAAATGGAGCCTTTACCAAAAAAATACTTGCACAACAACCAAATTTTCAAAACTGCAAAACAATGTTATTACTATAACAAGATGTCTGTAATAATAAAGAATCAATACAAATGATAAAATAAATGCCTAAGGCTTTAAAGGCTGATTCTATATAAAATAGATGACTAAGGCTTTAAAGGTTGATTCTAAGGTTTTTGTTATTCACTGGAGTAACAGAAGACAATAAAACAATCAATTAATTTATTAAAATGGTCCCTTTACATGAAGATGGGCTCTCATTCCAAAAGGCCAATCATAACTTTCTCCCCACTTGGGAGTTTTTGGTTCCTCTCCTCCATTGTTAATTGGCTTTCTTTCTTTCATTTCTGTCTTTCATTTTCTCTGTTCTACTCTGTTTTGCTTTGCATTATTTTTTCTTAAATATATGGTAATGTATTTCAACACACCCATGTAAAGTGCCTAGGGACAACTTGGTTGTGAAAGGCGCTATATAAATAAATTTAATTAAATTGAATAACGCAGGTACAGTTAGTAGATACAGTTAGCCAAACAGAGGTGAGACGTTAAGTATTCTCGCATAAGATAACCACAGATAGCCTTGTTTGATGTTTATTGACAGTTTTTTTTCTTTAATACATCTCTCAAAGCTAGCAGTTAATCTTTTACTAAAAATGCCCAGCATTCCTGTTTCTGACATTACCTCTTGGTCTTAAAAACACCAAAAGCCACTGAAATAAATGGCCACAGAAGCCATTCCAGTATTCTTATCAAGCAGCTGCCTCGGCTATGTGTGTGCCCATCCTCATACCGACAGAAACATTATCATTGTCAGTGATGAATATCAGATACTGAGCGAAATATGCTAGGTAACCACTATGAACAAATGAGATAAGCCAGACATTTTCTGCAAAACTTTTATCTAGTTCGATATTCTACTGAAAATTGTTATTAGCTTACACAATACCAAGGACAAACCTCCAATATGAGCAAGACTGTTTAAGCTGAATATTTTACAACAGAAGAGGTAGCAGCTGACCATTGTATAAAATACATTAGTAAAGGTGTACCATACTTCATAGTCACTTATAATAGCGAAGTACACATCATTTATCAGTATATGACCTAAAACAGGGTTGGGGAGCTGTGTAAAACTTCTAATTAACAGATTACTCAACATTACTCAAGCTTCTGTTGGTTTCCATCAGTCCATTTGGTTGTATGGGCTTATGCATGAATTTGATTCCAAATGCTGGCCTGACCGGAACAGCAACTAACTTCTTGAAATTTCTTCTTGATGTTAACAGGTTTTGCTGTTAACATCAAGTTTGATATGCTATTCAGATCATGCAACTTCAAAAACTCTGACCCTATTTAAGTGATACAGAATACTTCTTACATGCAGAAGAGGTAAGGAAATATTCCTAATATAATTACACCAGGGAGAACTGTTCATGGAAATGTTACTGGCCAATTTAAGTTTCAGTTTGTACGGGCATTTCAGCCAAACTTGGGAAGCTGAGCTCCTAGCTTATTACATTCAACTCATATTCACTGATATAACAAATATTCCAAAGATAAATGGTTTTTTGTTAACTTTTCCACAAAGATACTCAGCAAATCACGCTGCAGCAAAAAAAACGTATTTAACTATCTTGGTCCCAAAACCCCACCCTCTGTCACCTTTGATCCACGTCAATAATAGATAATAATAACTGATATTTACAGTAAGGTGACTCTTGCAGCTTAACTTTCATTTATTTTAGATGGATTTTAGATGCATGTTCTATTTGTGTGTTTATTTTATGATGACATAACGCACTTCTGTATACATGCTTAACTTACCGCTCTCAAAGCAGGCATCAAAGATCAGGTGCCCCTTCCGCTTTGCCCCTGTGTATCCTTGAGGGACGACCAGCAGCTTGTTAACATTGCCCACTAA
>JAODKN010000032.1:342381-352419 GCA_026774425.1 Petrocephalus zakoni
AAGATCAGGTGCCCCTTCCGCTTTGCCCCTGTGTATCCTTGAGGGACGACCAGCAGCTTGTTAACATTGCCCACTAAGGCATCTTCCCCTCCTGCCTCACCACCTGCAAGAGACACACTCGACTCTGTCAAGCTGCTTACTGTACTGTACATCAGCAATTCATTATTTTTTCACATATGCATCCTCATGCATCACAGGCAAGGAATCAGCATTAGATCACATTGCTTTATCTATGATCTAAATACTACTCTATTTATTTGAATATCAATAATATGTCAGTTTGCATGACTTTTGGAACAGGGCTAACAAACAACCAATCCAGAAATCCGGTCCAAGATGTGGCTGAATCAATTCAAAACCCCAAAACCAACTCAAATTTAAACAGAAATCATCCAAAAACCAATAAACCCATCACAAACCGATATTCCCATCACGTTACAATTATAGTATATTACTCCATTTTTTCATATTAAGACCTTTTGATCAACTTCAGTTACCTAATGCCAGTTCGTTTTTGCTCCAGAGAATAAAGACATAACATATTGACAATGACAAAAATTACATATTTTTTTATGTTTTTGCTTCAAAAGTAGGACACATCAATATATGTTAAATTGATCTAAATTGCATCCAGTCACAACTGGATCTAATTGTATCGTATTTTACTTCATACATACAGAATTGAATCATATATAATTATTGATGAACTGAATTAATCACTTTTATATGCATTTTTTGTATGATATCGTAGAGCATGTATCTAGATGCTAATCATATTGACTGAGGAAGCGACCCAATAGTAGGTAATTTTCTTCATTTTGATGACAGCTAATAGTCAATGGTTGGTCAAGGATTTAAAATATTTTAGTAGGTCATGTCAGAGGCCACATATCAGTTATTTAGAATCTTTTAACCTTAACAGAAAAATGCAGAATGTTTATGGATTATGCTCAGGTTTCCAGAGTTGTACTTTTTCAACCTTTAGCATAATTTTAAAGATAATGATTTATTTTTGATGTGGAAAGCTACATTGGACACATGCTGCAAATTCAATGTTTCATTCTTAATCTAAAATTATAATAATCTAAGAAGTACTAACAGACAACAAAATAGAAGTAATATTATAATGGTACATCTGTCATGACAATGACACATATTATATTCCTATGTTACGGAGTGTTGGCAATCTTCAAGAAGATGCTATGAGATCTGCTGATTGCTTCCTGTTTTGATTAGGCCCATACTGTAGGAACACAAGTGCAAAGGTAACATCCCACACTGCAAAACAGTAAACACAAAGGAGGATTCTAACACAGTCTGCGGGTGGCTGATGTCAGTATATATCAGTACATCTCCCACTTGCCACAGATAGAGGGTCCCATAGTCACAGCAACATGGCCACACTAAACATGTTCACTCTCTATTCTTTATGCCTCAGTCATGACATATGGCAGAGACAAAAACACTTCCCCATTCAATTAACGAGACTGAAATAAATTAATATTAGAAAGAGCAATATTATATTACACAAAGAGGACTGGGAGGGCAGCACTCTGTAATCCAAGGCAAATAAAAAAAACTGCTATTCTGCTATTCCAGGTCAATTCCCTGCCCTGACACTTTCAATGAAGTCAAAAACAGAAAGGAAAATCTTAAAGCAACAAGGTTCATTTCGGGTCACTTTTTCTGAGAGAGACACTTTTAAATGTGAAGGGCGCTTATTTAAATTAAAGAGTGGGATATTTAACTAGATCAGTTCAATCTCATAAATAAGCAAATAAACAAACAGACATATTTGGGACCAATATTTGAGGCTGAAAACCAGGTATCCAGAGGGGCAGCTCTGTGCATGAGGGGCAGCTCTGCCCAGAGGTACTCCGTAAGAAAGCGACGGCCACAGGGAGAGAGAGGAGACGCTCCATGTCAGCTGCTACAGCGGCGTAGCGAAGACCAAACGGCAGCCCAGTGCTTGCTAGCCACCTCGCCCATATATAATTATTGTGCTGCATTATGATAACAGGGCCTTTATTATTAGTTAGCGAGCTAGCCAGCTAGCAGCGCACCTGACAGACCATGACAGTGCTAGCTAACCCTTAGCCAGTCTGCGGAGCTACTCAGCGCAAGCGCCCACAGCGGGACCGGACCGTAGCAAATCGGCCATCTATATGCGTACGTGCTTTGCGGAGCGGCCCCGTAGCGGGGCGGAAAGGTAACAGCTGATGTTTACACACCGGTTTCGGGGTCTCGGATGCTATCCTCCATCTTCCTTCGCCGTCCCGCAGCCAACGGCGGCACGCGACGCTGCCTGCGCGTTGCCGCGGTAACGCCGCGTGAATGCCAGGGGGCGGGCCTCGCGCGCTCGCGTGCCTCTCGCCGCCTCCCGGCTGCCGCACCGTAAACAATTATTGCATCGCTCCATTTTATTCATTTTATCCTCCCATGATACATACCCAAAACAATTCGGCATTTTAGGAAAAGAAATACAAGTTACATATTAATTAATATTAATAGGTAATATTACTTATTAATTGTACATATTACATATTCATTGTAATAAATAAACTTAATAAAAAATGAAGACACACTTAAGTCATGTACGTTTAACCCAGCAAATTCCAAATGTTTTCCAAAATACGGAATATAGGCCAACTCAGAGGCATAGGGACAGAACAGGCAAGGCAGGAGATGGGCCAACGACATAGTGCATTGCGATGAAAAATATGTTTTATTTGTGTATTCCTTTTTTACAGAAGTGAAAATAAAGGAATTGTGTTTATTAAATTCACATTGTTGATATTATTACTTTAGACTTCAGACTAAAATAATGGTCATAAATTTTACCATGCCAGGGCAGGGTGCATTGGAGTTTTTGCCCAGGGCCCAGTGTCATTAAAATTGCCTTTGGGCCTACTTTATAGATTACTGTGCTAGCTAGTTAAAGTTGAATAATTAATAAACACTGATTTTTAGCAAAGTAGCAAAATGTCATGACTAAAACCTTAGAAATTTCAGTTTTAATTAAAGAATTTGATTTGTCCTGTAGTTGATTATCTTTATAATATTATAGCTGTGCTAATTGTGGGTGAAAATCCATGCATATTCTAAATACTTGTGTTGTGTGTAATGTATTTGGATATCTGTCTTTAAACCATTCTTTACCTCCGGTCGAATAGCGTCTGAGCCTGCAGCCTAAATCTCATGATTGTTCCAGACAGAAGCGAGTGCTTCTTCATTAAGCTTTTTAACAACAGAAAAATATTAATATCCACAAATTGATTACCGTCTATGAATTCCCGGACAATCTGAATGTGTGTCATCAGGCACAATCATGCCCAGACTAATTACTTTGCCACTATTAGTGTGGCACCTAATTAGCTGGATCGAATGGATAGTTAGGAGATCCGGGTTCAGGGAGGCTGCATTTTTACATTCTCTTGCGAAATTTTTGGATGTAATTTTTGTCAGTCACAAGCAGATGGATGAGACCACGAGGGGGTATTTTTAATAAGAAATGTACATTTTTTTAGCAAAGCTACAGGGATGACTCTCTGATTGTTTGGTAAATTATAATGCGTCATGCTTGTAAAATTAACCTTCCATACAGCGGAAGCCTGTGTGCTTCTGTAACCTTGACAGATTAAGCTGGTATGTAATGAATGCAGTGCGGTATGTGTATATGGATAGCTGAATGCCAGTCTGTGAGGCTATCAGGAATCATTAGTAATGTTTATCATCTTTTCATCTTTTCAATCTTTTCAGTAGTACCAATAGATAATTCTATTGGGGAAACTACAACACTTTTTTTCTTTCTATTTATATTTTTCTGAAAGCGCTTGTCCTATTCAGGGTCACGGCGGGGGGGTCCACAATCTATCACGGAGGCTACAAGGCAGGGAACGACCCAGGATGGGGTGCCAGCCCAGTGCAGTATTTCTGGGTTTGCATGAATATCTTCCTGGGCTGCGGTGCAACAGCACAGTTGCCTATTGCATCTGTGACTGTTCGAGTTTCCGCCCTGACTCGATGTGTGACAGTAGGCATGTTCTCCACATGACGTTGTGGGGTTGCTTCCGGGTACTCCGATTGTCGGTAGGTGTGAATATGAATGTTCCCTGCAACAGGCTGGCACCCTGTCCTGGGTTATTCCGTGCCCTGCACCTGTGGCCTAAGCCCCACCACCTCGAATAGGACAAGTGGCTGCAGAGGACAGAAGGATATTTTAATGCACAATGAAACTTGAAACTTGATAGGCCAGGAATGACTTGTCATACACTCTGAAAAACAAACAAATGACTTTATGATTTGTCAGTATATGAACACAGTTCTAACATTAACGGAATATTCCCGCTTTTGCATTGGTATCCTTGAATTTGATGTGCTGGTGAATTAGCAAAGAGGTTATGTATGTGCTTAATTCCAATTACATAAGGTAGCCTGCGGGCTGTATGGTACCTCAGTGGCCACCACTGTTGCCCTATGCCTTCATAGTTGAGGTTGTCTTGGGTGTACCCTTGACCTGGACTCATGGTTGTATTGTGAATACATATGATAAATAACGTTTTATTGTTATAGTATGCTACAGTTTAGGTAGTCTTTTTGTTAATTTAATTTTGATCTTCATCTACGTCACAGTATTAAATAAAGACAGTCCTATTTAACAAACATCACACACAGCCTTATCTTTATTGAACAGATACTTTAATCAGTCAAGGTCATTGATGAAAAACGTGGGTGTGAACCTCTAGGACAGGGCTATTCAAATCACGGTCCTCAAGGGACCAGAACTGCTGATTTTCGAGTCCTCCTTTACCTGCCAGCCCGGTGTGAAGCCTCCAACCAATCAGATTCAGGAATTAGTAAACTAATTACCTGGAAGAAAGGAAAACCAGGCCTGGGTTTGGAATCAAGGTCCAGATTTCAAGAGTGCTGATCTAGGATAATGACCCTTTGAAATGAGGGTAATTGAAATCCTTATCAATTCAGGTGTGGGACTGGACTATAAAATACCCACCCAGTGTTAGTTACCTACTATTCACAACATAATCCTGTTGAAGCGCATTGTGGCCAAATCAAAAGAGGTTCCAAGGACACCAGAAGAAGAGTTGAAGTTTGGAAAGTGCTACAAAAACATTTATACAGACTTGGGCCAGTACACAGTTAGACAGACTGGGTTATAGTTAAGGATCTGGGCGGGGGGCAATACTCTATAGACAAATTATCAGTTAAAAGGGGTCAAATAGTGTTTTTTCCAGGGGATCTGCAAACTTTCTCTCATAACTGTAAACAGATATTTTCAGTATAAACAGGTGAATTATTAACAGATAGAATTCAGATTCCTAGCTAAAAGACATTTTTATGTCAACTATGCATCCTTAATACTGTTACTGTTTTTTTTTTTTCTTCTTACTGAGTGACCCGATCTCCAAGCTGTGACATCCACACACAAGCTGTCTTCTATAAACAGAGGTCAGGCAGCAAAAGGGTCGGAACACGGGAGACCAGTGCAGAAGTGGCCACATGAAGCGAGAGAGAGTTACTATGGAGACCGTAATCAGGAGACTTGTGGGACTAAAGAGGCCAGAAAGGGCAGCTGACAAAGAGATCACCCAGCAGACTCCGCGGCTCGAGTGACAGTTCATTCCTGTTTATAGAAAACCTGTCTCCTAAATGCTGCTTTTAAGGAACTGCTTGGCTGATAACACTCTTCATAAAAAGGCTGCCTGCCAGTGAAACATTAGTATGCAGGCGTCGGCAGACAGCTAGAATTATAATTATGGCCGTAATTACATCGATCAATCAAAATGTAATTCATTAATTTTATTTATCTGCTCACATAGCAGATATTTATCTGTCTTATCAAGAAATTTGGCCGTCAACATTATATGAAGCTTTATAAAGTTTCATATTTTCTTTAATGTTCCAATTACACAGCATTTAGGTGGCCTTACACATATGTTACACATATCCAGTAACAGATAAGTACCAGGATAGCTGGAGACCCAGGTCCTCACCTCTGTGCTGCAACTGATAATGGCCGCTTCACACTGCTGTTCATGATGTGACTCCATGGTTTGCGTTTGTTTTAGGAAACCAATCAAACTGTAAATTAGTAAAGATATAAATATAAAGATTAGTGAAGCTATAGATTTAAAGTGTCACAAATGCCTGGCATTTATTTTGTGTGAAATGAAAAGCAAAGGTGATATAATGACACTTTTGTAGAAAATGGCATGCATCTTTATCTGTTATTAAGTAATATTAGTCTTTATCTAAACACTGAAGATTATAATCCACTATAAGAATACATATTATGGACAAAAAGCAGCAGCATTTACACTGATGTATGTGTGGCATGTGTTGTGTAAGATATGCAGGGAAGTGGCTAAGAAGAGAAACGCTGTTTCAGGGGGAGGTTCGAATGCTATTTCTGAGGAGGAATCTGTCAGCTCAGAGAAAAACTCTGTATAAACAAGTATATTGCAGGTTGGATTGCCACTTCAGACTCTGTATACCTGCAGTTGGCATCTTGTCCCTGGGCGTTTGTGGGAATCCTCCAGGAAGTGTAGATTTCTCCAGCAGTCCACACACATGCAGGGAGGTGAGCAGGTTTCTGTAGCTTGCCCATAGTGCGTGCTTGTGAGGGTGTGGGTGCCCCTCTGCTGGACTGGCATCCCGTCCTGGGTGGACTGCCGTCTTCTGGCCCATGCTTCCTGAGTTAGGCTCTACACTCACAGCTCCGCCTTCACTGAACAGGCAGCTTAGACATTAGACTGAGAAACGAATGGCTGTATATATAGAACTATGACCCGCACCAGCTCTCAGGAATAAACAGCCTAATCGGCTCTCACAAGTTTCATATTTTATTATGAAAGTCCAAAATAAATGAGCATATAAATGAGTAAATAAATTATATTTTAGTTTTCTTTTTCTGAATGCACTGTACATAAATGGCAAATTATAAAAAATTGGACAGAGGAACTCTCGGGCACAAAAATGAATTTAAATGTGTATGCTACGTCATCATGAATGCATTTTTATTGATTGAAAGATACATACAATATAGCATAATAGCACATTTGTAAATTATAATTTTCTGTAAGCCATAGTGTGAAGCAGAGGTCAACCACGGCAGATTCTGATGGACATCGAATTTTACCACGAATATGGTATTTAAAAAAGTAGTCTAAATATCTTTATATACGGACAGGTTGACAATCCCTGATGTGAATGGGTTCCATGGATTCTATGTACACAGAGATGTCTCTGTATTGGCTCACACTCTAGAATAGCCTGTCGCTAAACGGGAAGTTTAAAGCCTTAAAGGCGACCTTAAAAGCCTGAGGGTAATGCAGAGGACACAGAGGGCTTACTGGATTATGAACAGTTATGCATTCACACTCCAGTAGGACTGGCAGCACAAAACAATCTCATAGATGTGTGGAAACTTGTGGCAGGAGGCAGACAGAGGCAGTGGCTCTGTTAGGGTGCCGCTGTACCGACGGGGGACTGTGTCGATTGAGATGCTTCCCTTTGTCGGGAACTCAGGAGAATGCAAATTATGGAAGAGAATAGGAGAACAACAGGCGACAGAAATATAACAAAGGCGAAACGCCTCCTTCGCGGTGGAGAGTCTCACAGGCTCTCATCTACGGACAGCTTTCCCGCGGCGGCTGGGGCGTCCTGCGACAGAAGCCCTGGGAGACGGCAGCACGGGCTGTCCGCAGAATGACAGCGTGTACACCGGAGCCGGCCACGCGGGATTCTCTCCGGCTCATCTCCCCCGTCTTTATAATGCCCTGCCGCTGGTCTGAGCAGAGTGACTGAGCCAGAATCTACTCACTGCACTGCTAAAGGAGAAAGGTCGCTGAAGGTTATATGCGGACACCCCGGTAGATGTGTGGTATGCGGGACACATTTAAGTTTCGAGTTTATTGTCATATACAGATAACATTGGGACATCATTACCTGTAATGAAATTTCTTGCTTCTCTCAGGTTTGCACAGTAAAGTTACATTTAACAGTAGAATAACACTTAACAATAAAATTGTACCATTTACATAAGATTTAGAGCTACTACTTCAGCATCAACTTTTTTGAGCTTGAATACTCGGGCTAACCTCCACAGTGCCCCATGGACAGCATATGTTGGGGGTAGCCGGTATTTAAAAAATAACAACAGAGCTGATATGGTTCTGTCTTCATCCACTGTCTGCTCAATGCCTCCTAGTCTCTCCTCAACACGAACTCCTTCACAAAACCAGCTGTTTTTTTAACAAGGTTGTCAGTAAGATGTAGCTTTTAATGGTAAGATGCACTAAAGAATTGTACACAAAATTGTGCCTAATTTCAATGTTATTGATAATATCTGATATCCATCCAACAGTTAAGCTCACCTTCAAAACAACGGCAGGAATATTTTTAGCTTCGATTTGCATGCGGTTGTTTCGACTGAATGATTCTATCCATAGGACTCTTCTGCCTTGTAAATTTTACATGAAACAACCTTACTGCTCATGTACAACTTTCTGGTGCATTTTAATATGGTGAATATCAATAAGTCCATTTTCCTGGGCATGACCAGCTACTGATTAGCCTGCTTGTGACAGCAAACCCTGTTGCTGGCCCTCTTCAGAGTGACCAGATAATCCATGCCAGGGAATATGTAAAAAAATAAATTCCGAAATCCCCTTTTTCTGTTCTTTGAAGGGTTTAGCTACTATGTGTTCTGGTGTTTATATACATTAATGTGAATTAAAGAATTAAATCATAAAATTATATCAGAAAATAATTTCCAAATAAAACCCTTTGAGATGTAGTGTCACTGCGTTTTCATACTTCAAAGGTATTCGATCTGTTTTAGGTCATAATTTCAGTTTGGTCTTGAATAGTGTATTAATCACTTAGACTGTGCTAAGTGGTAACTTCGAGGCTGTCGGCCCCCTGTACGAGATGCCAGTGCCGCGGGTTTGAGACAGAGGCGTTCTGCCACCCTGGCCGCACTTCACACACTGTATATGCCAAAATAGGAAAAGTGTAACATATACATATATATATATACATATATATATACATATATATATATATATATATATATAGTCACGCTTTCGGCGGGATGAACGACCCATAATGCAGGCTGCTGGGATAGAGCCCTTCAAAGCGGCGTTTATTTGCCAGGATACAGACAAACACGGGGGAAAGCGCGATAGCAACTATAAGGGTATAAACAATACTCGACAAGGGGAACAGGACACCGACTCACTAAAATAGGGTAGGACATCAAGGGGCAAACAAGAGGCAGCCAATAAAAGAGAAACAAGCGGAGAATTAACACGAGGCAAACACAATCAGGGTCAGGTGCGACTAATCAAGCCCCGCCAGAGGGGAAACAGGGGAAAAACACGAAGGGCGGGGCTGAGCGTAACATATATATATATATATCATTTATATACCATTTTATTTATAAAGCACTTTAACAACAACAACAAGGCCGACCAAAGTGCTGTACAGCTAGAGCACACACAAATCACAAGATCAAAATTAAAACATGCAAACATAAAAAAAATGAGAACAGTATATACATATATATATATATATATATATATATATACCTGTATACGTGTATATATACACACACATAGATATTGTAAGCTAAAGACACTGATGAAGTTACTTTTTCAAAGAAGCGAAAAGTGGAAGAATCTGTTTTTATAAAAATAACTGGTACTTTACAAATATATCCCTCAAACAATAACACTAGTCAACAAATTTTTACTTTCTTTTTGTTTCACAAATCAACATAGGTGAATCTTACTGTATTGCTTGTGATGATTTCAAATATCTTAACAGAATTTACCTATCATGCAAGGATAGTGAGTGTTATGCAATTAAACATTACGTGATACATATATTTACAGTATACACTCACCTAAAGGATTATTAGGAACACCTGTTCAATTTCTCGTTAATGCAATTATCTAATCAACCAATCACATGGCAGTTGCTTCAATGCATTTAGGGGTGTGGTCCTGGTCAAGACAA
>JAODKN010000032.1:352519-367094 GCA_026774425.1 Petrocephalus zakoni
GGCAAGACAGACTTACAGTACTTTGCTCCCTTCTGTAAAGTCCTAAAATGTTCAGAGATAAAATTAAAATAATTTTTGCTAAATTACTGTGAAATATGCCCGTACATTCTTCATAAGGAATTATATACTATCAGTATAGCCTAAAAATAACATAACTTAAAAAATATGAGTGAGAGCAAAATTCTGAATGTGTTTCTTAATTCAGCATTAAAAATGACAAAAAGAGAACCCCTGGTTCTTTAATACTAAAATTTTTGTTGACCGGTGATATGCAAAAAACTAGTGTTTAAATGTTATACAGTAATTATAACAAAATTGGCCGTTTCTCAAAAACCTTATGTGATGTGAAAAAATTGTAGTCATTTCTGTGATCTGCAATGCAAAAGCTGTCTGGTACACCTTGTAAAGCAGTGTAATTTATTTTCCTGTTTGTTAGTTTATTACTTAGATTACTATATTATCCATCCACCCATCTACTTTCTATAACCACTGGTCCCATTCAGGGTTGTGGGGGTCTGGAGCCTATCTGTGAGGCTATGGCTGTAAGGCAGTGCTATACTTTCTAAATGAACCTTATTTATTGTTTCTGCAAATGAACTAAACAAATTGGATCCCTGTAGATGTTAGTGAGGTGTGTGTCTGTATGTTTCTGTATGATTGTGTACCAAGGAGCCAAGGAACAGCCAACTTTTCAGTTTCCCATTTGGCCAAAGCACAGACTGAGTCTCATGGCACATTTGTTTGTGCTCAGGCGAGGAGAAATGAAATTGAGAAGGGGTTCCAAGTTTTTTTTTAAAAAGAAAGACAGAAGGACAGTGCTCTCTGTACATTATGGCTCGTGGTAGAAAAGTGACCAGCTGGGACGTTTAATCTGTTTACAGAGCGAGTAGTATGACAATGTGGAACCAGTTGTCCTGAGAACATCCCTTAATCCTTCACTTTCAGGAACACTTTTGCTTCTGTACTTCTGAAGGAAGCACACTTTAATACATTCGGAGAGAATGGTGAGACTGCAGCATCCCAATTCTCAGCCTCAGCAGAACTATAAAGCACTTTCCCCATTGAGCGGCCCTGTTCAGGGGGACAGGGGATATACACCCAGGCATGTAAAGCGTGGTTAGAATTAGAGGAGCTGTCCAATCACATACTCATTTGATGGTGCTGAAAAAGCCAGCTGGGAATTTCGCATGGGCACGCACAAGTCGCCAGTAAGACCTCTGCTTCTGTTTACACTGGAAAAAGGCGGTTTATGTGTGTCATCGAGCATGGGTATTTTGATGGACCTAAAAGAATGTTGCTAAGAAATATAGAGCTCTTCAGATAAACAAAACATAGGCAAAAAAGTATTTTTCATGAAGATTAATCTCCTATAAGTTAGGTGTTGACATCAACCACATGATGTTTCCTTCGATTTATGCAAATTAGACAAAGCGGTAGCTTATGCTAATGACATTTTTTGTTAACTTTGATTGTTAAGAAATTGTGTGTAAAGTATTAAAGGCAGGCTCTGGTACACATAGAATGTTTTGCTGCTGATCCAAACACACGCACCTGATTACCCAACTGATTAAATATACTGCATCTTGTTATAGGAGAGTCATAAACTGATGTCATTAGAAACTGCAGATGGTGAGCATAATTTCAAATTGGTGATAAATGTGGACATACGCAAGTTATTCAGCTGACCTAGAGAAATGTGCAAAGCCAGTGTCCCTGAAGAGAGTTGGTTACGAAGAACCGAGAATGTATTAACTCCACCATGAGGAGGAACGCCACAGGACCACCTGTCCTGGAACCTGACATCTTCTTAATTATATATAATATATTATATATAATATTATATATTATGTATATTATACATATCATTAATATTAAATTTGTACAGTTAACATCTACATTTGTGCCTCGTTACTGGAGTAGATAATTAAAAAGTGAAAAAGTCTAATTCATGTAAAAGGCTTGTGTAACAAGTATTTGTAAATATTATGAACATTTCAGTTAATGATTTCACCAAGAAATATGAATTATAGCTATGCCATTTAAACATTTATTTTACAGTGTTGTGTCTGTGCTTTTTTGTGTGTGTATATCTATATACCTGCTGTTGATGTAATTGGTCATTAAACATCTGGCTACTGATTAGTACCCTAACAATGTCAGAAGTGCCTGTCATTGAGCAGCTGCCTGTCTTCCGCCCACTTCCCAGCTTCTCGTGCCCCCCGAGCACACAGACCATGGCTGGGGCTTTACAAAGGCGCCCTCATCAATCTATTACATTCTTTCTTTTCCTCACGCTTTCTACTGGGAAGTAAATTTGGTGGTTGAAAATACAATGTGAGAAAGCTGTGCAGAGCCATGGCTGCATGCTCGTCTCTCACCATGCCTCTGCCCACCTCAGATCTCTTCTGTAACACTGCAAAAAGCAATCCTCCACAGCAGCTGTCAGTGTGAGCCAGGCTGGGAAGGTGCCCTGACATTCGCCTAATGTTTGTTTAGCCTCTGTGCTTAATGCTCCCTTTTAAGCTGGCTTTGTTTCACTATCGGATTCTGTATCTTCTTACATCTCCACCAAGTGCCTGCAGTTCTTTGCTGCCGTTCACACCCAACATCCTTTGTTTATCCCCATCTGTAAGTGTTCTACTGTGTGTAATGATGAACCAATAGCCTAGCCTGCAGGTCACAGGGTAGCTTATTTCAACTAAGATCATGAGCAGAAGGATGACATCCAGGGATAAGCGGGCCAGGGCAGTGGGCAGTTTTTTCCACATTTTTGCTACCTCCCAGTAGGAAGCAAAAACATGGACCGTCTGGTGATTCCAGACTGTGGTGGACTAATTTACCCGGGGGCCCTGAGCTGACATGGATAGGGCCCTTCCCAAATGGGTCATTTAAGGTAGGGAATGAAAAACAATGAAATATCAATAATACACTGATCAGGGTGGGGGTGTATCATACTGGCAGATCAATAGGGTGAATTTTAACTGTTCCTGCTCTTGATTGGGTTAGTTTTGAATTTTTGCATATGCTCATTAAATTTTGTTCATATCCACAACTGTAGCAGGATAGTATCAGTAGCAGGGGAGATGTGATGTTACTCTTGTATTTTTGCACTGTTCTCTTCTTCTGCTATTTTATGTCAGTTTGCTTGGCAAAGAAACATCCGGTAGCCTACCACCAGACTCAAGTGTGAGAAGAAAGCGGGGTCGCGTTACGTCTCAAAGTGGGAAAAGTCCATTACACCCGCAATGCTACAAATGCAAATAACAGACATGTTGCTGTAATTTAAGCTATCATTTATATTGTCCAAAAATGTAATTTCTGGAAATTCTATCACGGGGCCCCTTCTTGTCAGGGCCCTAGTCAGCTGCCTATCCTTGCCTTATGATAAGTCCACTCCAGGACCCAGAGAACTGGTTTGAGAAACAGTTGACTAAGGATAATAGACTAAGGTAATAGAATTTGGAGTTCTTCCTGTGTGCTGATTGGTCAGTCTAGTATAATCATCATGCATGTGTCATCAACTTTAACGAAAACTGGTGGATGAATCTTTCTTCAATTAACATTAACAGTTTACAAATTCTGTCCTAAGGCAAAGTGTTCTGGCTGACATGGATTATCTGGGCACCCAAAATGGGCCTACAATTGGCTTGCTGTCAGAAGCAGGCTAATCAGTCGCTGGTCATGCTCAACAAAATGGACCTACCTAGATGCTTTGGCAAAGACCCTCAAATGGACAAGTGGACCATAAAATGGATAAGACGGATGGATGGATGGATGGATGGATGACAGAGAAGTGTTTGTGTGAGAAGAGTATAGAGAAAAGAAAAAGATAATTGTTTTCCTTAATTAAATTGTAGCTGTTGACAATGTTACATTATAAGAACCAAAGGAGATATGATGTGACTGACTTTTATGAGTCTAAATGAGTTTAAAAGGCCAAAGAGTTGTCTTAAGGGCAGCCCTTTCTGCCTGAATATGCAGTCTTTTGTTTTTTATTTAAAAGACCCATTAGAGAGGAGGAAATTACCAACGAAAATGTCAAACTGCAAATAATGCAGATGAGCTGAACGGCTGTAGTAAGTATTTTTTTTATTCTGAAACATCCTTTACTATGGTCATGCTAACGATTTAATCCCACGTGCATGATCAGTAGTACAGATGTTTCTAAAGCCTCTTTGCAGTCATCTAGCCATCTACCTCCTATGGATGTTTATCTGGTACAGGCTGACATTGTCTTCAGTGTTATCTACAATGGTTAGACTACATTCTATCACAGATTAAATCCAGCTTTAAAAAATATGCCTATATTGAAGGTATTAATGTTGAACTGGAAGGTAAGCATTTGGATCGTCCATATTCATTTAATTAAGTCTCGGCGAACCGGATTCTTTTTCTGGGAGCTTTAAAAATAGACTCAGGAACCACTGTGGCCTCAGCTGTAAATGGCATCCCACCTCCACCGAACATCTACCACTGATCCTGGGGTAAGATGTGCTAATGGGTAAATCAGCAACCTCTAAGGCCAAGCGTGACGCCTCTGGCAGACTGCAGGCCAGAGCCCCCGTGCCAACGCCTGCCCCGACATTCCTCCCATGCCAAATGTGCGGCGCAAATATAACCCATAAGTGTGTTTAGATGCTCATGAAATGAAATTAAGTCGAGTTGCCTACCAGAAATTTCTGACCATACGCTATTTACACACATTGCCAGTAGTTGAGAGTCAATCGCTAGATGGGACTGTAAACATGTTCTGGTGATCTATTTCAAGATAAGCAAACTAAGCATCATCCACGACCGTTTGTTAACGTTACAGCGTAGCATCTTCATTTTAGAGTAAGCCTCATTTACAGTAACGACCCTGGGCCACAAAGCCATTTGCTCTTCTGTTTACATATTACAACTTGGCATTGGATGGAAAGTCACACAGAAACACTAGGAGAGAACCTTCAGAGCCAGCTGGGGCTCTACAGCAGGATCTGTGAGGTAACTACCATGCCGGGCTGCCGTCATCTCAGATAGCTTTAAAGCAGTACACTAGAAAGATTTCTGAAGCCATCTGCTCTTGGAAAAAGAGATTGATGTCTTCGAATTTGTGTGCCAAGAGCTGGCTAGGTCACAAGCTCTTGTGAAATGTTATGCTAGCGCAGAAGATATTCCTGTCAATGAGTCTTTAAAATGCCTTGATAATGCAGTGTAAGCAACAACAAAACGAGGTTTTATATAATGCAGAATATATAATTTATATAATGCAGGCTGTTAAGGTGACTGGTCACTGGAGACCAATATCTTACATAATACAATAAATACAAATAATAAATATTCCCTACAAATACTTAGCTTGATCTGGTGCAATTTAATGTCGGTTTTTCTTTAATACAAATATATATCACACGAAAATTATATTTTCAGTTGATGCTTTTGCTTTATGTAGAGTTATTACGTTTAAGGTTTATCTAGCATTGCTTTCTAGTCTGTGATATTGCCTTGAATGACCTAATTGAAGAATAATTTAGCCCCCTCACCTAAAAAAAGAAAGTAAAATTATTTCCATGCAGCAGATTACAGAGGGCCTTATTACACACTTTTTGTTTTGAACAGAATACATCATTTGTTTAGTTTGAAATGAACTTTGTTAATGAATCAGGTTATCTTCTTTTGTATTCATACCCTTGAAAAACAGAACAAATATTGAACTATGATTTGGGCTGAATAAAAAAGTGACTTAAATTTTATTAAACTACATTTAGCTTTATAACTCAAGTGGTTTGCTATGGACTGAGGAAATAAAATGGTATTTTTGGGTTTTTCACAAGCACATTTTATTTGGCTACAGGAGGATAAAGCTTACAGGCTACATGTCTACTGTAAAATATCGAGGTGGGTGATGTTATGGGGTCATTTTCCTGTCAAATGTCCTGGGGTCCTTGTTAAGATAGATAGAGTCATGAACTTGGGCAAGTACCGGGACATTTTGTCCAAACATGTTCTTCGCTCTGCCAGGAGGCTGGATCTTGCCCACAAATGAACCTTCTAGCAAGACAATGATCTAGGGCATACATCAAAATCAACCAAGGAGTGGTTGGCTGACCATACAATCAGGGCTCTGGACCATCCATCTTTATCTCAGGATGTGAATCCAACTGAACATTTGCGATTTGAGCTGAATACAGCAGATCGATAGCTGAAACCAAAATATCTGAAGAATCTATTAAAGGATGTTAGGATGTCAAGGAGGTAAACACACTATATATAATTTGCCAACTAGAATCCATTTTAACGTTTGTGGAGCCCAATACGTCTGTTATAAAAAAAAAATAATATTAAAACAATGCAGTCGTCTTACACTTTTAGTATGGTTGATGCCATTTGTGGATATTTATCCACATGCACACATGAGCAGACACTTTTACAGTTAGATCAGTAGTTCTTTTATATTTATTTTGTTTATTTTTTAAAGTCTTCAATAAAGTCACTGGGTACTGCATTAGCTAAATACATTAAACTTGGGTTTCACTTTATTTAGAGGGAATTTAAAGGTGTTTTGTGCTTTTGAACTTTAAAAGATTGCTGCATAGAATTTCTGTACTATTAAGTTTGATAGTATTAAATTAGCATAAGATGAAATATTGTCTGCATTTCAACAGAAACTGTCATTTGATTCTGACACCAACATTGAAAAATGATGGGGGAATATGGAGTATATGGTCATACTGAAACAGACACTATCAAATTTGAACCATTTCCAAAGCCCATGGACAATAAGATACCTACAAAAGATTTGCAATAATACTCAACCCGGTTCAAAAAATACTTCTGTAAAGAATTTCCAGTTTTAATCCAAGCTATTTCTACTTGGTTAATTAAGTTAATGAAAAGCCACATTGAGTTTAAAGAGACTGAAAGGCATGAACCATCCTAAGTGTAACAATAAAGATATCAGCGATATTTTATAGAAAGAGCAGACTCTTCCCATGGGGGAATCTCGTCGGAACTCAATGTTTAAGGACATTAAGTGGGTGAAAGCATGCAGGCATTTCAGGTTCTACATTGATAAGTGCTACAAAGGCAAAAACAATTTGACTCTGATTTTGGACTCTCTGGTTTTTCTTTATGTATTGGTGACTTTTTTGGCATTCTGTTGGTGCATGTGATTCTGGTAAATGGGGAATCAGTTTGCCCTTGCTAGCATTTTCCCTACACGTAACCTAAGCAGAAACCATTAAACAACAAGAATTTTTTAAAGAATAAACATTATCATTCGCAGCCATCTTGCAAGGTCACAGATCTGTGCAGAAAATGTGTTTGGTAAATGACAGATGTGCATTATTCCTCGGGGCCCATAAATATTGTATCCTGGGCATATCGTGAAACACCATGCCATCAGTAAATGTGCATGGCAAAGCCAAGCGGGCAGTGCGTGGTCAGACCTGACTTATCGGCGGCATCGCTTTACATGAAGCGGGCACGTTCGCTTGAAAGACGTCCTAGTTTGAGGGGACGGGAAAGCAGAATGCAGCCAGGAGGCTGTGGGGCGAGGATTAGGACAGTGGGGAGACGGGGCGAGCCAGGCAGCAGATGTTCATGCAGCATTGTTGTTAGAGCAGCTTTCCCACCTTGTGGTTGCAGAGCGAACTGAAGCCGCCCCGGGAGAGAGAGCGAGTGAGCGAGCAAGAAGGAAGGAACGAGAGATGGAAAACGATGGGGAGGGAGGGAGAGAGAGAGGCCGTTTAAACTAAGAGCTATGTTTTGGGACAAGCTAATCTGCCAGAGAGCAGTGTGAGGATCGGAGTGCATTGTGTGAGGGAGTGTGCGGGGCACAGATAAGGGAACGGGGCTGCCAGGCTGCTGCTTGTTTTAATGTGCTGACTCCGGGGAGATTAAAAAAAATTGACTCTTCAGTCCTGTGCCGAAACCTTGGGCACTAGTGCCACATCTGACAGAGGTGTACCAAAAAGAGGGGAGACCAGAGTGGCAGACACCCAAAACAAAACCTCCCACAGAAGATCTTTTTTTAATTTCATTTTTTAAAATTTTTTTTTTCCCCGGGACTGACTCCCATTTCCGTTACAGAGGGGGGAAAAGATACGTAGAAACGAAGAGACGGTAACAAAGAAAAAGGTCTGACTACAAGATGTTTGAAATCAGCAGAACACTCAACGCAGCGCTGCTAAGCAGCGAGGTAAAGACGCTGGATTCTACTCCTCCGCTCAGCCGGGTGACTGTGTATGCTCTGCCTGTCGTGCTGTCCTGCCTGCGTGTTTGTTTGTGTTCCTGCCTGCATGACTTTAGGATGGACGGAAAAAGATTAGTGAGGAGACGGAGGAAGACGGTAGCGATTCCAGCTGTGCTAGAATGGCAGTAGGATGGAAGACAACTTTGCTTTCCACTCCAGGCTGCTCAGAGGCCGGTCGACTGGCTGGCATCTGTCTGTTTGTCCTGCATTTTTGATTGTGCGTGTTTTTCCTTCTTCACTGGCGCCACGGCTGCTGTTTTGCCCCGCGAATTGTCCAAGCAAGGCGGCCCTTATCATTCGCCGCGTGTCCTGGGCTCTGGGAGTGGGCACGCGTGTAGACTCCCTCGTGCCTGTCAGCCCCTCCGCGCCTGAGCCTCTCTCCGTCCTTTTTCCTCCCCTACTCTTGCTCGGTGTGTGAGTGTGCGCGCACGTGTGTGTGCGCGTGTGTTTGTGCGTGCGTGCGTGTGTACATGCGCTGAATGTAGAGGCTGTGTCTAGTGTCCTGGAACGATGGAGAATTGCCCCGCTGTCCGTCCGGAAGGGTACCTTCCTGGGCATCTCGACCCGGGCAACGCAGCCAGGAGCCAGGTCACTTTGAGTAAGGCAGCATGCAAACCAATGGCAAATTCATTCATTTAAGAATATGAGAATTACGATGACTGTCGCGCGTGAAATCACCACAGTTTTTGTGCGTTTGTGCACGTGCAATTAGCCGTTTAGTCAATTAACACCACGTGACGGAGTTTCTGTGCAGCCTTGCTGTGTGTGTGTGTGTGTGTGCGTGTGTGTGTGAGTGTGTGTGTGTGAGTGTGAGTGTGTGCGTATATGTTTATGCCACTGTCTCTGGGAGTGTCAGTGAGCATGTGGGTGTGGCGTGACCTTGGACATGCTGCATCATTCTAATTTCTGCTCCATCCAAATGCCCAGAACGTTTCAGATTCCACGCAGAGGTGATCGCTGTGCGGGCTTCCGTCTGTCTGTCCGTGTCCTGCGAAGGGGATTCGCCTGCTTGTGTCAGCCTAATCAGTGTTAGCCCTTCGGCAGTGACTGATGGGGTACAGGCTAGGTGTCCAAAACATTGCCATTCTGCTGGAAATTGAATGTTACAGGTACACAGACCTAGGCATAAAAATCATATCTCTGTATATCAGATACAGGAACAGTATTTCTGTCTTGGTGGGTAATATGATTCAAATGCTTTTTTGTCATTTGTTTTCAATCTATCTATCAAAACATTGCCTCTAGAAAACGAGCAAATGCAGGCAAAAGAAAGTGGAGGGAAACCCCTCGACTGATGCGTTAAATCGACATGAAACAGCGGGTGTCTAATCTCTCATGGCACCGAAGGCTTTTCCTAACTGTGTATGTTTACGGAGCGTACAGGAGCGCCGCGCTTCTTCAAATGCTCCGGAAGCCTCTGTGCTCCCCCCCCTTCGACGTTCGCGATCATCACCGCGATGTACAAGACGCATACAGCGGCTGTTGTTCATGTGTATCGGGATCCGAGAGTGCCACGCACATATGTATGCCGTCTCGCGCCTCAGTCACGCAGACGCAGCATTTTCCAGACTGCGGTTTGCTGATTTACTGAAAGAGTAAATTAAGGAGGTGGCCCCTGGCGCAGTAGCGTGGCAAATATTTTGTCACCGTTGGGTCATCATAACTTTTCCTCGTGTTGGAATAAACTATGCTTGATGATTTGCATCTGAATCAGATGGACGCTGTCACTAGTTTAATAGAATGTCCTTGGGGCTGATAGTGGGACAGGCTATGGAAATGGCACATGTGCCTTGAAGCATAGGGATCCATTACCAGTGATGAAGTATTTCCTCATAGCCAATGCATTCCTGGGAGTGTTTTCTGGAATGAGAAACGCAAGCTGATAAAAAAAGGTGATTTAAAAGACTTCTGCACAAGCGGGCAACAAATAGCCTGGGTCCTGGCATTATGTCGTGCTCTGATGCTAAGATGTGCATTGCTATACAGAAAATAGCATCTTTTGCTGTCTGGTGCCTCTCATTTTTAGTTTAATCGAGCACTCACTGTAGTTTACTCCAAATTAGCCTCACACAGGGATCCCTGCAGTTTAATCATTTTACTGCGGTAAACCTTCTCCAAGATTCAAAGCACTCAGTGAAGGAATTTATTGGTATTTCTAGAAACAGAGGCACGGTTTTATTAAAATAGGCTCTTTTTTATCATGTCCACAAACTGAAGGCCGCGTAGCAGTTTGGCGTCTGTAATATACTCATAAATAAGCAAATATACTAAAAAAACAGAAATACACCATGGCTCAAGGTCAATGTAAATCCAAACTCTGCTGACGTGATGTGAACAGAACTAAAAATATACCCATGGTGTCATGAACTGTGAGTAACCAGGTAGCAGGCATGGTTTGCAGGAGTGATTAATGGTCCGTTAGGCCGCATTGGGTGGTTCGCACGATGTAGAGCCCCAGCAGAAGGGGGTGGCGGCTCGATGCCGTCTCTTTGTTGGCGTCACCGTCTCTCACGCTATGGACTCTCGCTCTGTGACCAGGGGAGTCGCTCTAAGGAGCCGCGCTTTCTCGCACTCGGTCCGCTTCGCTCTGTGACACTCATCAGTTACTTCAGCAGGTAACAACAGCAAGACTCTTTAATAATGCCGGGGGCAGCATCACAGTAAGGCGTGTTTCCGTTGGCTTCGCGATCGTTTTCAGACGCATTGGCCTTTATGAAGACGCCGGGACTGCTTGCCATCTTCTTCTGCCTTTGAAACACTCCAGCACTGCCACTGCGAGTCTTGGGACGGTTTGTGTAAATGAGGAAGAAGCAGAAAGCAGCAATTTCACACATCCTGTCACAGTCAGTTTATGACTAAAGTAGCTGGGTGTCACACTTAGGAAACGTACTGTAATAAGCGATAACAAATCAGGGCTGAGACCTCTTTGCTGCGGCGGGAGCAGAAGCCAGGGTGCGGAGCACATCAGATACCGAGAGGTGACCTGGCCTTCCGCTGAATAAATCAGGGAAGATTTCAAATGATCAAAAGCTAAAAAGCCAAGGGGAGGAGGCCACAGTACAATTTTTCGTTTTGTTGGTCAAGATGCCAATTTTCCTACATATACTGCATGTCAATAATACAGATGCCCTCTCCCAAATAAACATGAGTGCTTTTGATGTTTCGCGACCCTTCCTCACAAAATGACACAGCCGTAACAAGGGCAGCAATGCAGAAAACATGGGGGATTGCCACAGAGACCAGTGAGGTACTTACACAACACCCAGCTGGGTGCATTCATATTAGTTTTGAAAAATCTTGTAATATTTATAATTATTATGAGTTGCAATTAATAAATAACTGACATTATGGTAATAATCATATTATATATCTAAATAAAAAAATGAAAGAACAACAACAACAATAATAAGTAATAATAATAATAATACAAGCAGTGTTAAATCACTGGCTTTTGTTATTGTCATTCCTTTTTTTTGAGCCATTATAAAGATTCAGAGATTCTCTTATGCTCCATTAAATCATTATGACAATAAACAGAAGCAGGAAGCGAGGAATGGGAGCCACCATGCAGTTGGCAGGTGCCCACTGGCACGCTGCAGCTTGCGAGGGTCATTTCTATCTATGCGAGAATGATTAGCTACCCCCATCTGCCATCGCCTGCGCTTCCCCCGTCCTTGATTGCCGTGTTTCTCTAGTTAATGCAGCCCAGGAAATGAGTTCATCTGCAGCCCGGGCCCCACGGCTGCGCAGACAGGTGCAGCGGCACCGTCCCCTGAAAGATGGCCGGGCGAGCCGACGGGAGTCAGGAAGTGCCTCGCGCGTCAGCGGAAGGAAGCCGATGGCCAGGAGGCGGCCCCCCTGCCCGCTCCCGCCTCGCTGGCCCATCTAGGTGCGTCACGAGACCATAGGACGCGGGGGGTCCATGCTCCGTGAGTCAGGGATCTGAGAGTATTCCTGACCCTGTCACTATGGGACGTCACGCGAGAAGGTGACGGAGCTGTCCTAAAAAGACACGCCGCGGCCCTCCTACGCCGCATCCTCCCACAGGCCTCGCTCTCATCCAGGCCCGGATGATCTTCAGTTTCGGGGAGGCAGCACATGGTGGTGTTTATCCCGCAGGTCAGTCAGCGGTCACACAGCTGCAGGAGCATCACGTGTCCCCCGGCCCAGAGGAGCAGGCGTCCGTGCGCTCGGCACGCAGGGGAGGAACACCTCCCCCATGAATGGCCACTAGGACAGTAAGCCCCAACTTTTCCCCTCTTCACCGTTACCCCTGCAAAATTCCCCACACTCAGACCCCAGACCATCCCGTTTGGGTTTCCGGAGAAACCACATGCCCCCGCTTACGTTATCTCCAAGTCATCTCGCCCGTGACTTCTCCCGTGACTTCCTCTGCTTTTCAAAAGCCCCCCAGGCGTGGCCCCGCCCTGCCGCATACCGCCTGAAGTCGTCATGCGCGTAAATGCCGGCATCGTCACAATGACACCGTCGCCTGGGATTCGTCCCTCTGCCTCGGCGTCGCGTACATGGAAATTGGAAAACATTAGCTGTCAGGTTTCCGGTAAGAGTGCGCTGAGCCTCGTCAGCGCTTTCCGCACAAATACATAACTCTCCAGTAAATGACACTGCGCCTAAGTCAAGGGCGACGTGGGCAGTTTGCCACTTATTTATTTCTCGTATTTTCAATCACAGTGGAAAACAACCCCCATTCAGTGTGGGGGGGGGGGTGACCTGCCGCTATGCTTGAATTTCGGAAACCAGAGCCCCCAAAATGAGAAACCCTAAAGGGGGGGTCCAGGAGGGGATTAGCTTTAACGATTCTATCTTGCTATGTCATTTCTTGCACATCTTGCTTTTGCATTTCAATAAAAAATTGATTACAAAAAAAAAAACAGTTTAACAATTCAAACAGTAACGACATTGGAGTTCGGGGTTTAATTTAAGACCGATTAAGATTCCGCATGGTGGTCACAGCAGGAGCTATAAGCAGGAAAAGCAGGAGATGGTGGCCAGCCGGGGGGACACGGCTCAGCCCGGCCCGGCCCAGATCACAAAGTTTGGGATGCGGCTCACGGCTCTGCCCGGCCCGGGCAGCCACCTTTGTTGTATTAGGCGTGGTGCGACTGCGTGGAGGACTGGCAGGCGTGTGGTGAAAAGGTCTGCGGCTACAGGGGGCCCAGAGAACAGCTGAGCCCGGGTCCCACTGGGGGCCGCCACTGCTGAGAGGAGCAGGTGTCTGCGGCCAGGCGCCGGGCTGACAAAAGCCAAGGCAGGATGGGCTGGCCGGCGCTGCCTGTGTCCAGGGAGGGCAGGTGGCCCTCTGCCGATTCCCTTTGCACTGCTCCCTCCAGGGGACTTCTCCAAGGCCTTTAGAAAAGCTCCTAATGCACGTGCAGCAGCAATCAGCTCTGAATGCGCGGCTCTCACTGGCGGCCGCTTCAGTCCATTAGTCACATTCACCTGTCCTGTTTATTCTCTCCATGCCATAGACTCACACACAAAATACACCCTGGCTGAGTATTTGGATGGTGAACTAAGCTAAGCATCTTGTGCATTGGTTCCTAGCAGCTTCAGTGCTAAATAAGGACCAGGTAGAATGGAAACCCAAAACTGAATGTAAAATCCGGAAGCCATTCAGTAAAAGCTTTCTAACGTGTGCTCTCCACTCAAAACAATAAGACCAGTAATGCCTGTCTTTGTCTCTTGGTCAGTAAAGACTTTATAACAACATCATTACCCATAATTTGTTTTTCAAGGCGATAATGCGTGTGTTTATAATGTAGTTGTTTATCGTGCCTGTGTAACAGTAGATCCACGCTGCATGATTCTTCAACTCCGTTTTCTGCCGTCTTCCATAACTGCCGGTAATCAAAAAGCGCCCACCCACCCCACTACAACATTTCTATTTTTATATATAAGAAAACACAAAACATATTTTAATTACAATGAAGCACCACAGTACTCTCGCTTTCCCTATTGTTCTCTGTCCGCTTAGAGTTGTTTCATGTTTGTTCGCAGAATAATTGAAAAGGGAAATAAGTTTGGAGGGGGCACTTGGGGGGGGGGGGTTGGGTGAAGGACCCGAGTTCTGCTGGCTTTCTGAATGCCTGACAGCAAGGTTTATTCTGCTCTGCGTTAGTGCAGTAATTAATGATTTTGTTCGTTAATTTGGTTTGCTTGCCGCCGCGCTGAGTTCTCAGCTCTCCTGACGCAGGCGATTCGCTCGCCGCCACGTCGCGATCCCGTACCCAGCTCACTGCCGCCAACAATGGAAACATTAGCCAACGGCGGTCCCGCTGAACAGGCTAACGCCGCTGTAATCTCTTTGCCAGCTTGCCTTCC
>JAODKN010000032.1:378419-398552 GCA_026774425.1 Petrocephalus zakoni
CCCCCCCGCCCCCGCCCCCCCCGCCCCCCCCCCGCGCGGCGCCCCCCCCCCAGGCGCCCCCCCCCCGCCCGGCGGGCCCCCCCGGGGCGCGGCGGGGGCTGGCGACGGGAGGCGAGGGGACGGTGCTGAGCGCCCCGCTTTGGCAAACAGGGAGACTCAGTATCTCGGGGCGATTGTCTCCGTCTTGGGCTGCGCTCGCCTTTGTTGATTTGTTGAGCATCCGTGTCACGTCTGCGCCGGGCATGGCAGCGCGCTGCCCGTCCCTCCTCCGTGGCACCTCGCTGGCTTCGCTCTCGTCACGTCTCCTTCGCTGCATGTTGTTTCCGGCGGGGTTCCCGAGGCTCCCTAGTCGAGGTCTGTCACATGCAGTCAGGCTCTGCGTCGGCCACATCCGAGCGGGGTGAATGTGGGTGTGCATGTGCCTCCTCTCTAACCACTTCTACTTTCATACCCCGAACCCCCTCAGCCTGCCCGCTGCCCCTGACTTCCCTGCCGCAATCGCATCCTCTCGCCTCCCATGCATGCTCTAGCTTTATTATCCAACTCGCTCTCCTACCTCCTTTTCTCTTTTGTTTCCGCTGAGACGTGCGTTCATTGTTGACTGAGTCACTGCCCCCCCCCCCACCCCCCCTCGCGGTTGTGTCCGCACTGGTGGGAGGCAGTGCCTGTCAGGGACATAAGTTTAACTGGCGTCAATCAGGAACAGGTGCCAGGCGGCAGGGTTGACGAACCTCAGGACGGACGCGTCTTATCGAAGACCCCGTGAGCGCTAGGGCCGGTGTGAAAGGTTTCGTCTAATGTTGAAGTGGCTTATTCTGTCCAGAAGCCGTTATTTTCCCCCTGGTCGTTAATAGCAAAGGGAAAAAAATGTTGATTTTAAAATTTTTTTTGTTAAAAGCTTTGCCAAAATGTTGTTCATGTGCTTTGCGTTTGTCCTCTGAAGGAATTTCGCTTCTGTGAGCGATGTACCGGGGAGGATTGTTAATGCGCGAGGAAACATTTGCCTCTTTGTATGCAAGTTGCCTTAGTGGGGGAAACACACACACACACACACACCATCTGAGCACAAGGCGAGGCTCGCAAGGCTAACGACAGATTCGGCTGCAAAGCGAGCTGGACTGCCTTCCTCACTCCCCACTGTATAGCTGGTGAAGGCTTGCCAGTCTTTCCGCAACAGGGGAGGGTGCTGGTGGGGTGGGGGGTAGAGAGAGAGAGGGAGAGAGAGAGAGAGAGAATGTTTATGGTGCGGAACTTCATGTGTTCCCCAGCATCAGCCGCCCCCAAACTGCGCAGTCATCACTCGCTGCCACCACTACTAGTCCGCAGAGGCCATGCCCCCAGGACTGCGCTCCCAGCGAGCAAGCTCGCCCTCCTCCTCCATATTTCATGCTTTTGCGTGTAGGAGAGGTGGATGGGTGTAGGGCAGTGGGGCTCCTGGCCGGGGGGGGGGGGGGGGGAAGGGGGCCGTGGCCTGGGCGAGGAGAGGAGTGTGGCGTAGCCACGGCCGAGGCGGCGTGAGTGGACCCGTCGCTGCGTCTGACGCGCGAGAAGGAGCGAGCGGGATGGGGGAAATGCGGCAGCCCACGTCGGGCCTGCGAGGGCCGCGCCCTCTGCCCGGCCGGGGCGCCCACCTCCTCCGGCCCATTACAGCGCAGCCGTACTAATGATTTTACTCCTGGTAATGGCCTTCGCCTGTCACAAATGCTGCACGTTCGTCTGTCACAGACTGCGGGCCGTGGGGACGGCTTTGCCCCTTTAAGGCCCAAAATCGACCAGATAGCTGTGGCAAACATCAACGGGTAGTATGCTCCCAGTTGGGAAAAAGCAGGTGTTGCGTATTCGGCGAGTGGTCAATCGATCACCCATCGCCTCCGTTAGATGGGTTTCCGCTTCTCTTCTGAGGGAGATGACATTGGGTTGTAGCTAAATGTGGCTGAAGGGGGGCAGGATGCCGCAAATCGGACGCAGCGGCCACTTCCTGCTTGTGCGGTCAGCGCTGCCTTTGTGTTCCTGCTCTTTATGTGCATTTAGCAGGTTGTTGCAGATTTTGGGCCCGTGAATAGGGAAGGAGGAAAACTGACAAGCTAACTTTTTCCAGGGGACACAGCAAATGACAGGCAGATTAAGCATTAGACGAATTAGAGGGGTAAAGTTTACTGAGGGAGACATCCAAGCACGATGCTGTGGATTTTTCCAGTGTGACACACCAGGGATGAGTCCCGCCTTCACTGATAACATCTGGCGTCTCTCTTACTCACCTGCTTTATTTCAACAAAGAAATCAGCAAAAACAGCAGTTAAAGTGAGGATATAAACCATGGTAACTTTATTTCAGGTCTCTGCTGGCTATGTCTATGGCTATGTCGCCCACGTCTCAGAGGTCAGACTTATATCATTCTCAAACTATTTTTGGGGGCAAATCTCTAAAGTAGACAGAATGATCTCTGCGTTGATTTGTTCTGTTTGTTCGTTTCATATGAAGAGGGGATCATGGATCAGTTTGATTGGTCCTTTAGTCAATGAGTGGCTCATTTTTCACAAATACGATACCCTCTCTTACGCCACCCACTGGTGCAATAAAGTTCTCCAAGAGTATAGCTAATATAATTTTATTTACATTAAATACATATATAATAATTATGAAATATTTAAAATGATATATTCAAAATACATTCAAGAAACATAAGAATAAAAGAGAAATAAAAAGGGACTTGCGCTCAACGTAATTTCCCTGTCTGTGTGGCAGGTTATGCACACAGATAAGGCTGGAATCTGCAGATGTGCAGGATCTTCAGTCCCTGGACTGTCTATGGTGTTAAGGATCTTTTTATCCATAATTTATGAAATTGTAACTACATGCAACAATGAGATAAGTAAAAGTTAACATTTAACTAAATAAGGTTTAACTTCATAGATTTGGTGCACATATATTTTGCAAAATAAGTTCCCAAAGAGTTTCTTCGGATTATATTGTAAAATTGCCTGATTATAAAACACATTGTTTAATATAATTTCATTGTCCTGTTCATCAGTGATATGGCCAAATAATGCACAATAGCTTTGACTGTTATGGTTTGAAGGTATTGTGGTATCTTAATTAATATACTTTAATAGTTCCTGTTCCAAAATAAACTTGTAGGACAAATTTCTTATTCAGTAATCGCTACACACCAAAATCTGTTTTGGGCAGCTGTAGAGCAGTAGGTTTACAAATTTACATGCTGAAAGGATCAAAATTAGTTACAGTAAGCCATTAGTGCTTTTAAAATATTTATTTTGCATTGAGACTAAATTTACATGTATATCAAAGCAACTTTTTATGTGAAAATGCAATAGGCTTCCTGTATGGTTTCAGAAATGTATTCATCTACTTTTCCCCCTTCAGCGAGCAGAAATGAAGAGATTTTGCTGCGCAAGGAGCCGGCTTCAGAAGTGCGAGGCTAATTCCTTTGGCAGGAATTCAAAGTGCCACAGACAGATGATAATAAGCTGGAATTACTTAGCATCCACAACGCGCTAATAAACACCGGGTCGAGGTCGGCTCGCCACTGCCTTTTAACGGGAGAATCTTCACTCAAAATATGCGTATACAAAAATAATAAATAAAAAGAGGAAACATACATAATCCTTAAATCCAAAAATTCCGATTACTAATGTGCTACTGAGTAGACTAGACACCGGAATTTTCCCTCTTTTGGCATGATACCTTTTCCGGCCGTGGCGCTGATCGTCGAGGGCAGCAGCAGAGGCTCATTCTGTTATGGATCGCGTTCAAACTGCACGGCACACAATGTTTGCACCCCAGAGAAAAACAGTGTTAGTCTCGGTAATCATTATTACTGTGTCTTTTAGCTGCAATTAAAATAGGTGCGTATTTGTAACACTGCAGGACGTTTCAAGGTCATCCGCAAAACAGCAGCTCTTTGTATGCCAATACAAACATTAAACATTCATATTCCTGACAGGGCAACTCATCATCCTGGGTCGATTATTAAATAAAATCCATAACAAACAACAGGAAGACTGACTGCTAAATTATGATCATATACATATATATGTATGTATATATATGTATGTATATATATATATATATATGTGTGTGTGTGTGTGTGTGCGTGTATATATATGTAATGCTGTCAACATAAATTTAACGAAAAACATTGTCTATCCAATAGTGAAACCAGATTAAATTTTAATCTGGGCTGTTATGAAAAAAGGTAAGATAGACAGATCTTTGTAAAACTTGTCTGGAAAAGTGAACGAAAATCTAAAATGTAATATTACTGGAACTGATGTCAGATTTCATAAGTCAGACAGCAGAAATGGATGTCACAATATGCAAAACAGGTTCATTGTTTGAAATTTTGCATCTGCAGCAAATAGCTATCAATACCATGATAATTTAGTCTCAAACATTGTGTGTCTGTAGTTTAAATGCCTGACGCTTTTCCATGTATCGTTAGATTTCAGGGCCCCGTTTGCTTTGGGAAGCTGGACATGTGGTGAAAATGAGTAAATGAGTATACTGGGTATACTGGTGTATATGAGAATACTCAGTACACCCAAATGAGTATACTGGTGACTGTCTGGAACACTTGTTCAAATATAATAACTGTAAAATGAGCAAGATAGAAAATTGATCAAACAGTGTTACATGTTGAATTAAGAAATGGCCCCTCACCTTAACAAGACCAGCAGATCACTTTAATAAAACCCAGCAAGTGACACGGCGAAAAATATTTACACAAGGCTGTTGGATTGGAACAGTAAGAACGATAACTCCATTTAAATGGGAGTTGTCCTGAATCCGGAAATACTGGGAATGATATTTCAGACATAGAGCTGCAGGACATCAATCCAGATTTTGGGCCACATTTCACATTTAAGAGGCCATTCAATATCTGGCCTTCAGTATTGGCGTGCAGCGAGCAGAAGGCCGTACCTGAGTCGCAAAGCAGTATAGCTAAATGCACAGTTTGATCACCCTAAAACACATAAACACTCATCAGTAGATCCAGACTCTGTGTTTTGGCTTAATAGTATGAGGTTTTGCTGCTGGTCAGTTCCACCTGTCTTATTTATAGCTGCTTTGTTTTAGCCGCTAACGCTGCCGCTATGGGTTAGATGCTTATCGGGAAATTCCTCGCCTGCCTGTTTGTGTTTTCGTCCGCCGAAAGGGCTCCTTTATTCCCGTATCTGCGTCTGTGTCCTCGCCCCGCCCCGTAACAAACAGAGCTTCTCCGTCTAACCCCCCCTCCATGTGCTTCCTGCTGCTGCTGCCATCCTCACCAGCAGCATCCTCACAAACGGCTCTATTCATCAAACACGCATTCCGGCCCCGAGGACAGCTACACGCTTTTCACTTTTCTGAGGCGCGATGTTGACTCTGTGTGTGAAAAAATGAGCAGTGAGGCGATTTGGAGGTTTCCCTTTTATGCATCTACACAGGTCAGAGTTGGCTTCTGTTACCTTGTTATGGGATTAGGCAGACCACACCGTTACGCTACAGGACAATGAAACAATGAGTTGTTGATGGAATTGGATTTGAAAAGGAACTTTTATAACTTATTGTCGTCTACATAAAATGAGACCGGGGTTGTTGTAGTGAAGGACCTGGACATGTGGTCAGAAGGACCAATTTAAGCCGAAAAAGACCTTGTGCTAATATATATGTTCATTTGAAATGCTAGGCTAATTTATGATTAGCTACGTTAGCTACATATTTTGCTTTTAATAATTAACCATAAGCAAGATTCATTTTACTGAAATACTGAATTTTAGGGCAATTTATATAAATCAGTTCTTTGCTGTTGTAGCTCATTGGGCTGAGGTTTGGATTTAACTAGTTCTATTTATTTTTAATAGTTCAAACATTATCTTCCTATGCCATAACCACAAACAATTCCTATGCCACAATAGAACTACAGCATTTCAGACTAGTCTAAGTTAAAACTTTGATTATTGCCCCTAGCTCACAGCAGAACTGTCCTTTATTCTTATATGTTCTTGATGGAAAATGGTTTTCCAGTGGTCTTTCAAAGACTGCCATTTGTTTTTTTATGGACTGGTATTGTTCTGAGGCAGTACCTATCATTTTTGCGAATTGAGAGAAATCATGTGGTATTTGCATTTTGAAAGGAGATGTCTCTGCCCTTTGATCTTATACACAAAGCTGAAGTCACCGTTCTTGTTGATATGTTTGCTAGGGAATTCAGGTATGCTAATGACCCCGCCTGAGAATAAGGTCTCAGTCGCAAGTCACCAGTGAAAAAAGGAGCTGACTGCTGGAAATCGCATGGCCTGCACAGGTGCAGTGATCTGCAACCTGCCAGCTACCTGTAGGGAGGCGCGCGCGCGTGCAACATCTGGTGCTGACGCAGTGGAACCGGAGCCACTTGCACAGAATAGCGCTGGTGGGATGTGCACTGGGATTAGTGCCGGTAAAGAGCGAGGCCTCATTCTTAACCTGCCGCCGACCTCCTCCCTCTAAGGAAAGGTCACCTTCACCCCGAGCGCTGAGGGTCAGACATGTGCCGGTGCAGCTGTGGCTTGGGAGGACCTGGCCGGAGGGACGGGCTGCGAGCTGGGGCAGTGGGGGGCAGTCTCTGGACTGGGCTCACCTCCTGTCACTGATGCAGTGCCTACAGGAGGCCTGCCGCCCAGGGGACACGTCCCTTTGGAGGAGTCTCTCTTCCCCAGAATAGCCCCTCTCCCCTGTGCCGGTTGTGCCCTCCTGTTTGCTTACGAGGTGGCGGCCCGGGGGCGGCTCTCCCGCGGCTTTCAGAGCCTATTTTAATTAGCACTTGATTGACGCCTGACACACCACCCAGGTTGGCTTCATACCCAATTACGAGGCAGTCTGAGAGGAAACATCACACCTGGGCCCTTGCAAAGCAGACCAGGAAACCCTGCCTCTTATTATTATAATATTATTATTATTATTATATTGTCGTTGTTAAAATTTTGCAGCTCCATGCTGGATGAGCAGTTCTGGAAGATTAAAGTTCGATACATTAATACATGGATGATGATGATGATTATTATTATCTATTTATTTTGCAGACCCAATAATAAACATGTCTGTATACTTTACTCTTAGGTTATGTACTGTATAGTAATTGACTAATTAATTATGCCAATAACAATAATAATAATAAGCCTAATAACACTTGCTGCTGATGATGAGAATGATGGATGAGAGTTCCTCTCCCACATTTCGGGCACCTGGAAAGCTCCCTTCTGCCGGGGGAGGGGAGAGGCACGAGGACAGGAGTCCTCAGCGTTCCCTAACCCGACCGTTACCTGATAATCGACTCACATTGCTGTAGGATTTGTGCTGAGCATTCTGTCGTATGCAAAAGCCTTCAGCTATGTTAGGCTTTATCTGTACTTCTGTACAAAACTGCTGCTTCTGCTAATGTCCCCCTGTGAAGTACCCAGCATTCCTTAAATGATGACACACATCAAAGAAAAAAACACCATAATGGATTTTTGCATCCTTTACAGGGAAGCTGCACACTGTGAAAATGTTTTTTTTTAGCTGTGAGATGTTCAGGTGCAGCGTTGTGTTTAGGCCTGAATGGCGCTGAGAGTCCGGCCCAGGAGTCTCGCAGTCCAGCAAAATCCTCTTTGCTGCCCGGTACTGAACGGGCTTCTGGGAAATGGCACAGGGCACTCGTACCCTGTGAAAGCCTTTGAGGAAAGCTCAGCACTTTCACGTGGGAATTTTTTATGCCAGTAATTTCCCATGCCAGAGGACCTTTACTCACAGAGAGGAAAATTCAGGCCCAGAGTCCTCCCCTCGTGCATCCGCATGGCAGAATGTGAGCCGTTTGATGTGATGTTTAGGAATCACACAAAGGGAATCACTCAGTGGCTGGGATATTAAGCAGAGCGGGAAAGCTGTTCTTAACAAGAGGAAAGCAGTTTGTGTGAGTTCGCTTACTTAAACACCAAAAACCAGGAAGGATCCTTTCACTTTGTGTTATCTTTTGCACAGTTTAGTGGGATAAAACTAAAACTTGCTAGCAATTAGTCCTACTCAATAGGATTTGCAATCTCTGTGGTGAGGAACATGTTGATTAACATCTGACTTGAAGGGAACCCATGTACAATTGATCAGCATTGTGGATTTACTTAAAAAAAGAAGGTAGCAAGGTAAACTGCTAGGCGTATTCCTCTGCACAGAATTCCCCAAACTATATATAAAATTTGAAGTTAACTAGCCCTGGCTTCTTCTTGACAGATGAGTTGATCTGGAGATATTTAAACATTTCTGCTCTGACATCTTATTATAAATTATAAAAGGATGGTTGCTATGGTTTATGCTTTGCGTGTAGGACTTACTCTCAAAACAGGGTCAAGGTTCAGCTGACTGTCAATTGAACCCTGAGCCACACTCTGGCAGCGAAGCCTCACCAGGGGATGGAAGAGGAAGGAGACAAACAGCATCTCTTATTGTATTGATTCCATGAAGCCCTGGACTTGATGAGGGAAAAAAAATAGTAAAAACAAAGTAAAGAGAAAAATTGCTTACATACTGGAACATTTATTATTCCGAGTCACAAAAAAAAATCCATTTGGCAAAGCAGCTGCCGATCGATGGTGTGGAGGCAGGCGGCCGTGGAGCAAGAGCTCTCAGATTGCTGTCCTGATTGATCCCGAGCAGCTTCCGTCTGACCTGCAGGATGCAGAGCAGCGCAGAGCCGCCGGGTGGAGGGGAAGCGTCGGAATCTTTTATATGAGAAAAGACAGAAAAATAAAAATCGATACAGAGAGGGAACTCCACTGACCTGATGTAAAAAGATATGAGTCTTACAAATCTGCTGGAATGCTTCTGATGTGTGTTTCGGGAGAGGGTGCAAGCCGCACGCGCGCACTGGCGCCAAGTCGCTGAGATACGGTGGCTCGCTGTGAGGTGGTCCAGAGAAGCGCATGATGGAGGGGACCGAAGGTCGCGTTACTGTAATGAGGCATAAGCACGCCAGAATCATATTTTACAAGCTTTATATATATATATATAAATACCGTTTTTTTAATAAATATATCCCTAGCTGATGCTTAGCCAATCATTTTTCACGCCAATCATTTTTCGCTTGGCCATTTTTCAGAAATTTATAGCTATTTCACCAGTGTTAAAATGCACCCCCCACGTGCACAAGTATTTATAAATGTTCGCTTTGCTTTTAAGATTTTCACTTTTACAAGAAAAAGTGTGAAGCAAAAATAGAATTTAGCATTTGTTTATCAGTGAACCAATTATTGATATACAGTCATGTGTCGCATACCGACATTTTGGTCAACTATGGACTACAGGTACAACGGTGGTCCCATAAGATTATGATTGACCAGACAAATTACTATCACTATTATCCCCAGATACGTCATAGCCGTCGTAACGTCATAACACATAAGTCACATGTTTGTGGTGATGGTATAACAGTCATATAATTCAGTCATATAAGAGTATAGCATAAACAACTATGTTACAGGTTTATGTAATTACTACCTTTTATCGTTATTTAGGCTTTACCATGTAGCCTAGGTATGTAGTGGGCTATACCATCTAGGTTTGTGTAAGTATACTCTATGATGTTCTCACAACAGCCTAACGAGGTATTTCTCAGAACAAATCCCTGTCATTAAGTGTCACGTGAATGTACTGATTCTGACAGGTGACTATGTACATACAATATTTCTACTTTATACACGCCCTGTATTTTTTTTAATCATTCCTAATTGTACTTACTTGCTGTTATTTTAGGTTTTATATGTTATTTGGTATGATTTGAGAGGTTGTTATTTAAATATTTAATATAATGATAATTGCTTCTTCGCTTTATGCTATTTCGGCTCATGAGTGGTTTCACAGGAACACCCCACTTTCATAAGGCGGGGGACACCCGTATAAACTTGAAGCCTGCCATATTGGATATTTCTGCTGTATTGAAAATTTTTTGACGATGAAGTTGCCGGTGTTTCCCCGGAAACCCGTCCCGGACTTGCATGTGATGCGAGCACAGCCGAGGCCGGGTCATTGGTGGGATGGTGCCAGATCTGATTTGCAAACCCGGCACGCGACCCCGCAGTCACATTATTCTCAGTGTCTTTTTTATTTCAGACCACTGGCATCACAGACTCACAAATCCACGGCACCTCGTGGCTGAGACATTATTCAGTTAAATATTCCTGCTGGGCCAATTTATATTCAGTCTTTATTAAACTGCAGAAAAATATATATATATGAAATATATCAAAGGGACATCAATGCGAAACACCACAGCTGCCATTTGGTGAGACGGCTGTAGAGTGCTAACTATTGAGGAATTTCTTTCACCAAATTCTGCTAATAACAGTGCTTTGGAAGTCCTTTAGCATCCGATTAAAACACTCCATCCCATCTGCTTCTGAGTAATCCAATTCTGTGTACAAAATTACCAAATGTTTCTAATGATAAAACCTTAATAATTACATGCCAGTTTTGTATACCTATTGCAAGAGTTGCTTACATAGCTAAGCAAGTTACATTCCTAATATACTTACTTCTGTTTTTGGTAGACATTCTGATATTGGAACATTTGATTTTTTTGTTGAGTTTTATATAAACACTGCACGATCTTTGCATAATACAATTTAAGGCCACAGAGAGAGGAAATATTGAATATTTGCATTGTAAATTCTTATCGATAAAAAGCATGTTAATGTTTTTGAGGCCATACTTGCCTTGATCAGGGTCACTAACGATCTCATTTGTTAGTTTGTTAAATGTAGCTCCTTGTATCAATAGATGTAATTTATCGTCACACATTCCAAGTGACTGGCGCTTTTCACTGGGCTGACATCGCAGAGTCAAGGGACACCTGCAGTAGATGGCAGGGCAGGGGGGAGGTGGGCGGCCCCATGCACACTCACTTCCACTCACTTGATATAAAGAGGCAAAAAGCTTTGCCGCAGAGGACACTTCGTGTCTTACCCTTTGGGCTCTACGGCAGCTCCGGGTCAGCGTCTCTCTCAGCCCATTGTAGCAAACACAGGCACCACGCCATAACAACAGAGGAGCATGCTCTTCACTGCGCACAAATTCATACTGCATCCATTTCAAAGTTGGCGCTATTGGATGCCATTCACGCTAACGCGTTTAGCGTTAAAACAAATTAGGAATACATTAGGAATAAATAGATGACTTGGCAATGGCAGTGCAGCTATGAATTTAGATTTCATTGCAAACCTGTGTTGTGGGCATGAATGAAGCAGGTGGTTCAGGTTCTGCGATGTCCATGCTTTGAATTTTAAAAAATGCAGACGAAAGAGGTGAGAGTTTTATTATGTGGGACGCCATTTTTCGCATCTTCGGGAAAGTGCAGGCAGAACGCAAATTGAAATGCACTGAAGTATCATTGTACTTTGCCTGCATGCTGCATGCGTTTCAGGTGAGACTGCAGCGGTCCCTCCTTATCCGCAGCCTCGCTTCTCGCGGTTTCAGTTGTCCGCAGTTAACCATGGTCCGGAAATATTAAATGGAAAATTCCAGAAACAAACAAACAATTCATGCATTTTAAATTGTGCGCCATTCTGAGCAGCGTGACGAAATCTCGCGCCTTCCTGCCCGGGACGTGAGTCATCCCTTTGTCCAGCGTCTCCACGCTTCATGCGCTACCCACCCCTTCATTACTTAGTAGCCGTTACTGGGTCCGCTTAGCTAGTATCGCGTGTGACCACATTCACATTACGTTTATTCCAGCATATTGTTAGAACTGTTCTGTTGTATTGTTAATTTGTATTCTTCATCACTTTATCGTAGGTATGTATAGGGAAAAAACATTAGTATATATACGGTTCATACATACATATATATACATATATATAGGGTTCAGTACTATCTGTGGTTTTAGGCATCCACTGGGCGGGACACCTGTACATTTTTATGGCATTCATTTTAATACCCATTTTTATTAATTCGCTTCCGCACACTGCAAGCTTGTGTGGCTCGAGATGCTTTACATTTACATGCTGGGTTTATCGCTCAGGCCCACATCTGAGTATCATACTGTGTATTGTGTCTGCTGCATCTGTCTGGCTTCTGATTGGTTGATTGCAGGCATGTGTTTTGTTTTCCCTGAAAGTGAGTGTGTGCTCCCCCTACGGGCCCCACGCCCACCCAGATACCCTAACGTCGCTGATGTACTGTACGTGTGAGCGGCGGGTAGGAGGCACGGCCTTGAACGTGCGAAATCTGCACTGTCTCTCTTTGTTATGTAACTGTCGAGGCTGACATGACTGTATGTGTATAATGTTTGCATCAAAAACTGTATAGCAGACTGTGATGTTGTGACCTGCAGTCTTCACTAAAACTAAAACACAGGTGGCATAAGATGAGCTAAAATGAATCAGGTTATGTTTTAATGTTTGCACTATCTCATCTAAATTATTAGCCTGAATTGCTGTCCTTCTCGTCCACCTGGAACTCCTCTCTAGCTGAGCACCATGCTAGCATTTAAATGGCATCCACACAGGCATGTAATAACACTTTAGCTTCTTTCAGCTAGCAGGGTCTCTTACTTATTGTATTAAATTTGATGGAAAATAATAAATAAAAAATACAATTCATACAGTGTCTCCTAAATTATGTTATATCTAACAGTTCAGAAAACATTTCTGGCATTACACAGCAGCCCAGTCTGATCTTTGCCTTGAACAATCATCTGATATCTATGATTTCAGAGCCATATTCTCAGGAAATGGGAACGTGACAGAATAAAATGCCGTCCCCCCGATTCTGGACAGAGCAGACGACACAGAGAGGAGAACCACCTGTGTGTTTTAGTGTGACTGCTGACCGCTAGGCTTTGGAGAGAGCACCATGTTAAATGTTGACCCTGAAACCTCCTGTAGGGATCGACAGAGACACAGTGGCGTCAGGCAGAACTCCCACAGCTACAGGGCTGGGCGGAGAAGGGGCTGCTGACACAGCCAAAGATGGTAAGGAGACGACTGCATGGCCTGCCACCCAACACTCCCTGTGCTCAGGCTTTCTGCTGAGAGAGTAGCAATGCACACCGTGGCCTGATGCTTCACTGGGTTTCTGACAACTTAAAATGGAACTTGCAGAAAACCTACACCAGCCTTGCAAATAAGATGGATACTGGTGGACTTAGTCATGCAAAAAAATGTTTAAAAAGTGTTTTTAGCCCTGTGAACAAAAGCCATATATATATATATATATATATATATATATGTGTGTGTGTGTGTGTGTGTGTGTGAGCGTGTGTGTATAAGCATCAATACCATTTGTGAACTATTTGTTAAAATTATAAATGAAGAATTATTTCAGTATGTGACTGTTGTTTCTGCTATTCATTCCTATTCTGTAGCATCCGATAAATGCTTTGAGTTTTTTTAGGCATCAGAATCTGAAAACGTAACATTTTTGTATCTATTGCATCGGTACGTAAAAAGAGAGATGTAGGACGTGAAAGCCCTGGAGTTTAACCGTTCTCAGAGGAGCCCGCTCCCCGTTACCGCGCTCGCCCGGACACGCCTGGCAGGTGAATCCCAGCAAACTGCCCCCCGCTCCGCGCGGATCAGGCGCCCTCCCCCCTGCACCGCCTCCCGCAAATAGCTCCTCTCCGGAGACTCTTTTCCGAATGACTCAGTCACATTAGATTTATATTTCTTTTCTTCTTTAAAATAAAATTCTTTCAAGGGTCCTGCTGGAATAAAGGCTAGCAGACGCAGCCCACCCAGGCTGCCGCTGTTACTGACGGAGACGCCGCACGGTACAAGGCGCCTATGATATAAGCGCGTTTCCGGAGAGGCGCGTTACCTGCGAGCGCCGTTCGTGCGCAGCCGCCGTCTCACTCGGGCAAAATCGGAAAAAAGCGCCTATAAAGGGGCCGCAGTTTGGCAGTACGGCGTGATCTAGAACGCGCTTCCGTCAACCTTTTCCTTATCATCCAGGCAAGATAAAATTCATTTTACTTACAGTGCTTTGTGGCTTACGCCATCACCCCACATTAATTATATGTCCCTAAAAATGTAGCAACTTCTGAAGATTAAGGTAGTTTGTTAATTGTAAGGCAGGGGTGCCCAACGCCAGTCCCGAAGGGCCAGAATCATACCTATTAAACCTGGCAATTCGCTGACTGAGATGTGTTTGAGCAGGGAAATCTGCAAACTGCATTTGCAGGCTGCTGGCCCTCCTGGAATAGAGGTGGGCACCCCTGTTGTAATGCATGTTCTAATGCCAAGAGACGATTCCTCACCTTGATGGCGTCTAGGAGCCCAGTTCAGCAAAAGCGTCTTAATAGAACCAGGGCTTTCAGCATGGTAACACTGGCCATATAGTTTACCATGTTACATCTGCATTTTATGACCGTTTTTAAAAAATAGAATGTATCTATAGTCTCTACTGGTGTTAGATGATATTCAAGAAGTCTGTTCAAATAAAAAAAATAGGCACCGTCTTATGGGTTCAATTTTGAATTTGGACTGTACCTGGTTATAAATGGTTAATGAAAAAAAAATGTACAGATGGTAATTTATTCTTCTGTTAAAAAGGCACCTTTTTACTATAACATGTTACATCACATAAATTATAACATGATGTGTGCATCCACTAACATTGTGATATGACTCAGCTTGTCTGATTTTCATAACCAGGTCTGGTAGTCTGCTGAGGGTCCAGCAAGGTCTCCAGACCCGAAATGATATTTTTAAAAGGCGGGAGCTGTTCAGGAAACATTCACATCAGATGCTAGTTCTCGCTTTCATTTTCATACAGACTGCACCCATTTGAACTGAAACAAAAAACAGATCCTAATGATCGCTGGTATCATGTAAATATATCATAGAGACAACAAACAAATTAATTTGAATTAAAAAAAAACAAAGACTGAACTTGGATACTTACCACTGTGGAAAAAATGCCAAAAATTTAACAAAGGAAACCATAATTCTTCTGAAAGCTGTCTAGTTTGCCAGATGGCAGTTTACACTTGCCTGTATGCAAACATGCTGATATACATAAAACTCTAATATACTGGTACGTAAAATTATGCAAAAAGGCACATTTTTATGACATATACAGTTTACTACACATCCAAGGGAGCTGAGATATGCCATAGTTAATACATTTTGCCACTACTTTTTAAAGTAATTTTAAAATATTGTTCTATGACATTTTTTATTATGTAATACATACTGAAAAGCAGTCATGCTAGAAATTCGGCCAAGGTCTTTTTGCCTGTGTTTTCATACTTTCACTAGAAGGGAAGATTTCTTTCTGACTTGGCGGCGAAATGACCTTACGGTCACGCTGATTTGAATATTACGCATGTGGGCGGAGCCAGCATGTGGGCGGAGCCAGCGGCTTAAGCCCTACCCCTATTCTTGCCTCTCTATTTTCATTTTGTTGTTGTTTCCCTGGAGATCCAGTATATGCACAGAAATACTTCAGTGTAAATTCCTCCTGGCTGAATCAAATTTAAGCCATTATTAAATCATCGGGAGCCAGAGTATGCGCTACACACATAGTCTCTGAGTCTGTTTCCGGAACGCTCCGCTCCCTGATTCCTGGTATCGCTGCCCCTGCATGGGGCTGACAGCAGAGATGCTTTTTCCAGCTCGCTGTCTGACAGCATGCCCCCTTCTTTTTGAATCCAAAACAAAAACACAGCACAGCCCAGTCTACACCTCAACGTCTCCTTAAGTGGAAGATGGGAGTCAACTGACTGTAAAGAAGAAGCAAATTATTAAATTAAGCACAAATTTTATGTAAATGGATGCACACATTTATTGGCAGTGAGGATCTTAGAGCGAGCGTTAGCTAGCAGATAAGCTCGACAGGCTCTTCCTTCTCTTCTCATTCCCTCGGGGGCAGCAGGCTCCACTTCAAACACCTGATCTCCAGCAGAAGAGCTCAAGCAACGGCAGATATTGTCCCGCCGTGACACCGAAGGGCTCGCGTCGTCACCTACCCTGAGTGTGCTAGCTATCAAAGCGTAAGAGGAGAGTCGAAATTTGTCTGAGACGCGGGAACGTGCTGAAAACTTAACTAGCTCCCATTCCGTGGATATTTTTCTGTTTGGGTCAGAGCTGTAGCATTAGCACAGGCTTCGTGATGGCTCAGTGCTGAGTATCTTCATGGGCCACTCCCCCGTGGGCCCCGCCAGTGGCTGTGCTCAGAGACCATCTCCCCGCATTTCTCTCTTCCTCTTTGCAGATAATTAGCAACATAGAGCCTCAGGTCACGAATGGGCCGAGCGCTACCACGGCCAACGGGCCGTCCGGCAACAGCCGGAGCTGCCCGTCGCCCATGCAGACCGCCGGCCCCAACGACGACAGCAAGACCAACCTCATCGTCAACTACCTGCCGCAGAACATGACCCAGGAGGAGTTCCGCAGCCTTTTCGGCAGCATCGGGGAGATTGAGTCCTGCAAGCTGGTGCGGGACAAGATTACAGGTAGGGTCTGGGTGCGGGGACACCGGCAGGGGACTCAGATTTCTGACTCAGAGGAGAACAGACGCTGAGTTAGCTAGCAGACAGCGTGAATGTGTTTTAGAATGTTGCTGTGGTCACAAAGCCAAAGAAAACTTTAGGAAGATGGCGTTAATCTTCCGAAGGTTAATAATTAATAATTAATAAGGATAATCATCAACAGGCAATTGTATGGCACATAGTTTGCATGAGCAAATACATTTTACATAATTCCAGTATTCGTTGGGTGATGTTTTTTGTTATTCACTAAATATCGGTAGCTACTTTCTTCTGTGGTTAGGCAGCGTTTGTTATTATTTTTATAATATAGTCATTATAAGTCACACATTTAGCAATATGCTTTCCAGAATGCTCCGATAGAAAATACATTCAAGAAATACAGAAAATCTTAAAGCTATAGGAGTGCACCTCCCGGATCTGACCAGGAGGTTGGCGCTGGCGGGTTGCGTGGCGGACGGCCTGTCATGCTGGGCGGAGCTCCAGCTCATTACTGAGGAGCAGGAGGCTCCAGCCGGCCGGAGACGCGGAGCAGAGGTGTTTAAGCAGCGATCCCCAGCTAATCACGCCTCTAATCCTGGACTAGCGGCTGTGTGGGTGGCGAGCAGATGGATGAGGAGGGATGCTCTGAGAAAATGCCAGATAATGGCTTCCATTTTCTATCCTACTTAGTGACACTTCGCTCCCGATAATCTCATTAAAAGGGGCCAGGCCGGAGCCGCTGGTCTTAGTGCGAGGAGAGCCCAGGCACCGAGTGTCTGTGGGTCACACTGGGGGCGGGGGCAGGCCCACAGGTCAGGCAGAAGTGACTGACTGTGAGGGCAGCATCCTAGTGGCCTCAGAATGCACGGAGAAGTGGCACGCCACTCACCTGAGTATAATACTCATTCTTATTTGGAAGCCTTTTGACACAGTGTAAGTTATAAATGCCAGCACTAAATCCGAGATGGAGCACTGACACTAATGCCCCGTAAGCCCCCGTGTGAGGCGCCCCCAAATCTGCTAATGTTTGTGTCAGAGCTCCGGCCTCACAGGTGTGTTTACATCTCCCTGGAGGAAGTTCTCCTGGATCGCTGCTGTTTTCCTGCCTTTGTTTAATCCTGCCCCTTATTTATTTAATTCCGCTGCAAATTTATTCCTTCCGTGGCGAATGTGCCGGAATTTTGCACGCCCGAGTGGCTGAGCCTTCCCCTCCCGCGCGACATGGCTGGGTGTTCAGTTTCTCCGTCAGCTTTCCAGGTGATAACCAAACCGATAGCAGCGCTCACGGCTGCTTGTGCCTCGTGCATCTCGTATGGCATCTCAGTGAAATAAGCTGTACATTAAGTTACACAAACAGTGCCCCTGGTTATTGCCGGCTAATTGGCGAGTTCCTCGAGGTTCTGCCAGTGTTGCCGTGCGCATAACCAGTGCTGTAGCCTTGCAGCTGACCTTTTGGCATGTTGGGTCGCGTGGAGACGACTTTCTGCTTTTTTGACTCACTTCTGTCAGAAGCGATGAAGGCGAGGACCACATAGCCGTAGGCGGGTCTGTCAATGCTGCTGACCCCAACACCCCGCTCCCTACTGGCTACACGTAAAATACACCTGGGGCCCGCAGGTTAAGGTACCGATTAGACCAGAAACGACCACAGGACAGGCATACACGCACAGGAACACTTACACATACTTGTACAGAAACATGCACGCATAGTACATGCCTAACTGCCAACAAATTAACGTCACTGGACCACAGTATAAGCAAAAAATAATGTGAGTTGTCTAGTACACCATAAGCATACATATTTGAGGTTACCGTGTACTATACATTATACATTTTATTGTGCCACAGAGCCACAAGAATCTGCTTTGACTGCAAAACCCTCATAAATGGGAGAGGATATTTCTGAGGTTGTAGATATGAAGGACGGTCTTGTGTTAGTATCAGTTTGTATTTTTAAAGGGACAAATATCACTGTAGCCGGGGAATAAGGATGATGCCCCCATTAGGCCATTAATATAGTACAGAAACATGCTGCCCCAACTGGCAGATGTTATCTTATGTTCTTATGTTCTTAGCAATAGCATTTTGATGGAAAAGAATGGTAATTATTAGTTGATAATAGAATTTGTAATGTCATATGGGGAGAAGGAAAATGGGATGCCACTCTGGACACTACTCCATGTGCGGTGCCTCAAAGTAATTACCCTAAAAAATGGAAAAAACAAACAAATGGACAGATGCATGCAGTAAAATATTAATCACACCTGATGTTTGTAATATAAAAAACACGGGAGGAAATACTTTGCCTGGTGCTGCAAGAACATTGGAGACAGAGAAATAAATAACTGTGAGAACAGTGTGGGGTACTGGGAAGGTGTAACACGTGTAATCAGCGCACCTCAGGGCCTGGGCGTTACACCTCAAGGCCTGTCTGTTACACGTCAGGGCCTGGGCGTTACACCTCAAGGCCTGTCTGTTACACGTCAGGGCCTGTCCGTTACACCTCAGGGCCTGGGCGTTACACCTCAAGCCCTGTCTGTTACACGTCAGGGCCTGGGCGTTACACCTCAGGGCCTAGGAGTTACACTTCAGGGCCTGTCCGTTACACCTCAGGGCCTAGGAGTTACACTTCAGGGCCTGTCCGTTACACCTCAGGGCCTAGGAGTTACACTTCAGGACCTGTCTGTTACACGTCAGGGCCTGTCCGTTACACCTCAGGGCCTGGGCGTTATACCTCAAGGCCTGTCTGTTACACGTCAGGGCCTGGGCATTACACCTCAGGGCCTAGGAGTTACACTTCAGGGCCTGTCCGTTACACCTCAGGGCCTGGGCGTTACACTTCAGGACCTGTCTGTTACACGTCAGAGCCTGTCCGTTACACGTCAGGGCCTGTCCGTTACACCTCAGGGCCTGGGCGTTACACCTCAGGGCCTGGGCATTACACATCAGGGCCTAGGAGTTACACGTCAGAGCCTGTCCGTTACACGTCAGGGCCTGTCCGTTACACCTCAGGGCCTGTCCGTTACACCTCAGGGCCTGGGCGTTACATGTCAGGGCCAGTCTGTTACACCTCAGGACCTGTCCGTTACACGTCAGGGCCTGTCCGTTACATGTCAGGGCCAGTCCGTTACACCTCAGGACCTGTCCGTTACACCTCAGGGCCTGGGCGTTACACCTCAAGGCCTGTCTGTTACACATCAGAGCCTGTCCGTTACACTGCGTGGCCTGTCTGTTACACCTCAGGGCCTGTCTGTTACATGTCAGAGCCTGTTCGTTACACCTCAGGGTCTGTTATACCTGTCCATTACATGTCAGGGCCTGTTCGTTACACTGCATGGCCAGTCTGTTACACCTCAATACCTGTCCGTTACACATCAGGGCCTGTCCATTACACTCCGCGGCCTGTCTGTTATACCTCGTGGCCAGTCCATTAGTCCACAGAGCCGGTCTGTTACACTACACAGCCTGTTATTACATCACAGGGCCTGTACATTATACTGTGCGGCCTGTCCGTTTCATCACACGGCCAGTCCATTACACCTTATGACCTGTCTGTTACACCACACAGTCCATCCGTTACAGTGTGTGGCCAGTCCATTACACCTTATGACCTGTCTGTTACACCACACAGTCCGTCCGTTACACTGTGTGGCCAGTCC
>JAODKN010000033.1:980-15209 GCA_026774425.1 Petrocephalus zakoni
TTTTTTTTTTTTCCCTCCAACGGGGGTTGCCCCGGGGCCAAATTGCATTTGGGGGGGTTCCTGTTTTTTGGGTTTTCTGTCACCAATTCGGTCGCCACCCCCCCCCCCCATAAAGCTGACCCCACACCTTCCTGGGTCCCTGTACTACCTGGGAGAATAGGAATCTTCAACCATTACATTACAATTACAGTTATTTAGCAGACGCTAGCCAATGAGAGCAGGGCCAGCCTAAAAGCCCAGGCCCATCCCTATGCCCACCCCGTCCCAGGCCAATCACCACCCTCACAAAACAAAGAGGGTGGAGAAGCCCCCCCCACCCTTCCCCGGGACCCAGACTGAGTGTCTAGGGCCCCGAGATCGCAGCCAGTCAGGGTGTCCTCAGGTTGTCAGGATGAGAACCCGGGATGCCACAATCCCCTCAGGCACCGGACACGACAACAAGAGCAGCATCTGTAAGGACCCGGGCATCACTCATCCTGGGGAAGTGATCTCCCCCGTCGGCCGTGTCCCGGAGGCTCGCACACTCGTGTGAGCGTGCACTGGCGCTCTGCAGCACTGCCTCGCTCCGGGACAAAGCCCCCTTTCACTGGGGGGTTGCTAATCACCAGCGGGGGCTCCGATAAATCATATTTTCCCATCCATTGGCGCTCATTGTCGGCTCACAACAACAGGAATGGGGGCTCAGAGGGCTTGCCAGCTTAGGCTCCTCAGATCTCCAGCAGCCTGGGCCGTCTGGTGCTGATGGAGGCCTCGTCCGAACCGGACATCTCAGCCCGACTCAGCCCAGTCCTCAACGACACGTCTCCCCCCCCAAGCGACCTCTCCCGGCCGCACTCATCTCCCCAGCATCAGTCCAATCGTCAATCTAACTTTTTAAATCACGTTGTGCATAAGATTACTCTGACCAATTAAAGGGCTATGAGAACATGCCCCCCCAACTCCACCCCACCCCATTTTATAGTTTTGACCTCATTATTCTGAACAGCTGCATTCGGCTGCCTGAGTACCTCTGGCTGGGCTCGCTACATGATGTCGGAAATCCCTCCTGCTGTCAGGGTGTGGGTGCTGCGAGCCCACCGTGGGCGTCCGGCCCATACCTTCAGCTTAAAGACAGAAAACCGCACCAGAAGTGGACTTTGGGAATGCTGTCTCATAGCAAGAGTCCCCGCACCAAAAAGTAAAGGACACATGCCTTATCTATGACATTAGTCTAATTCCATCCCCCACCAAAATTATATTGCCACAGTGCTCATAATTACACAACTGTGTTCCTATGGAGAAACACTGATATTTTGGGCAAATGAAATTGGCTAGAATTTGGTTACCTTTTAAATTTGGCTTTTAAATAGTCTCACCTGCTTTGTGGAGCAGGGCCCACCACACTGCCTCAGGATGAGGAAGGGCCCCATGATGCCTTGGGACAGGGAAGGCCCCACCGCACTGCCTTGGTATGGAGAGGGCCCCACCGCACTGCCTCGGTATAGAGAGGGCCCCACCGCGCTGCCTCGGTATGGAGAGGGCCCCACCGTATTGCCTCGGTATGGAGAGGGCCCCACTGCGCTGCCTCGGGACAGGGAGAGCCCCACCGCGCTGCCTCGGGACAGGGAGGGCCCCACCGCGCTGCCTCGGGACAGGGAGGGCCCCACCGCGCTGCCTCAGTATGGAGAGGGCCCCACCGCACTGCCTCGGTATGGAGAGGGCCCCACCGTGCTGCCTCGGGACAGGGAAGGCCCCACCACGCTGCCTGCAAAACGGAATGCAAAAGAAGTGAAATGAATGCAATTAGCTTATCAGTGTGTGCGCGCCAATTAGAGTGGCTCACTCTGCAATCTGAGATCCGATGAGATCCCCATTATGTGAACATGCCCCCTTTCCACTTCTCTGAAGGCTATCGCTGGTTCTGCACCCCCGATGCACCCGAGTTATGGCATATAAGCGGTGTGCGAGTGGCCCTTCTGAGGAGTGGGTCTATTGTTGTGAAATATGCATCCAATTAAGGCGCTGGATGTAGGGGGCCAATAAAATGTGTATACCCGCAAAGGCGGGGGGGCAGGTGCCCTAATGAAGCCCGCCTAATACGCCCTGACTGATGCATTTTCTGCCGTTCGTGGCTGTTGAATAATTACGGGATTTATCACAAGACATGGCGACTCATTAGGTATTAGCGAGGTTTCATTAGTGCCGTGTTGTTCCTGGCGCTGAACGCGATCCGATCGGTGTAATTAGAGGCTGCGGGAGCGGGGGCTCGGAGCGAGGCGGCTTCCGTCGGCTGTTTCGGGGTGCGGGGGGGTCCCAGAGGTTCGCCCTGCTGTGTTGCCAATTTGCCAGAAAGTCACGTTGTTGTCAATCACAGTTACAGCGAGGAGGCTTCCCTTTCTGCCTGTCAGAGTTTGGCTCGGAAACATTGCTTTGGACTGTTATTTTATTATGTGACAAAGACAACTGACAGGACATCAGGCCACATGCAACTGCAGAGCAGTAGGACTGAATCGTAGAGGAACATACAGCAAAGTCGCTCCTTTTTATCTGTCATGTGCAACAGCAGGAAAATGTAATACCAGTGCAATCAGTGCACTTTTATTTATTTAAGCCAACCCTTTATCAACTCAATGAACCAAATTTAGTGAGTGATATTCAGTTACCAACTACAGGGCACAGAAACATACACGTGTTTTTTTCCAATTACACATCCCAGCATGTAATTAGATCAAAACCATCCTAAAAGCTGCTTCCTTTACTACGCCTGTTTAATTTATGGTTATCGATGCATTCTTTCTAGGTTTGCTTAAAAACAATGGAGAAATTAAATCTGGATGTCATTTCCTTCAGCTCTGTGTGCTGTAACAGAGTCATTCTGAGCTGGTTTTTACCTGCCTTCCCAGGTGCCTTTACCAAGGAATTATTGATTTGTATTTAATTAACCTCCCGCTAATTTGCTCTCAGCTGACACAAGATTGATCTAGACGATCGATAACATCATATTAAAAAACCGCTGCCACTTGAGACGTAAAATTGCAAATTTGTCTAGAACGCGCCATTTGTGCGTTCTGGGTGTCGTGACCCCCGGTCTGGAAAAGTGCTCTTTCTTGGCTGCCTTCAAGCGGCAGACTGTGCAAACAGGGCAGAACCAGCGCATGTGCGGCTGTGTGCCCGCTGAGCCCGAGATGCTCAGTGCAGTCGGCTGTTCCGTTAGCGGGAGCCTGGGTCACCAGACATGCAGCGTGGCACTGCTGCAGCTCCCGTGCAGACATGCTAGGCCTTGAAAGCAAGTCGTCCAAGCTGAGAGGAAGTTCCGATTCCATAACCCATTGGCCCCACTCCCAGGACACTTCTATTAAAGGCTCGTGACCTTTGACCACAGGTTAGTCTGTCACATGACTCCCAGGTAGGCACAGATTATACCAGCAAAAGCACATCAGTTTTGAGATTTGGCTTTTGCAAAATTTGTGCCGATGGTCAATACTCCGTTTGAATTCAAGGTGGATGGGTTTAAAACTTTCAACTTTACCACAAGCACACTCTCACAAACTCCGGAGGAAATGTTTTCATCATGGGGTAAAACTCGGGGAAGGATTAGGAACTTGTTTTGTTCAGGGTACACACAACAGAACACCCCCAACAATCCCGTGCCCTGTACAGATAAAAATTTTTTATTTCAAATAACTTGGAAAACATTCCCACAAATACTTTAGAGGAAATTCCATCACTGAATATTATAACGAAGGATATATAAAAACAACACACATGCAATGCCGTTTGTAAAAAGTCACGCATTAATATTCTGATTTATAATCTGCAAGATGGGTTTTTTGTGTTTTTTTATTGTAATTATTCTGTGTCTGGGTGTCTGTTCAATGGCATAAAAAAGGCCTGTTTGTCAGACGAACAACAGTGTAATAAATATCCGATGTCTAACAACAATATGAAATATACGCACATGGCACGTTCCACAAACCGCTGGCGTACTACTGGTAAGTCTCGTACACTAATTTATCGTCATCATAACTGCTCTTTCATGCTTTCCCAAACTCCCAGCAACCTTTATTGTTCCCGTTCTAACGGACGAGCAGAGCGACTATGTTTCGCTCTCAGAGCGCCGAGTAGCGCTGATCAGCTGCTGCCCAGCCCCCTGCCCTGTCTGAGCGGCATGCACATTCCATCCAAGCCCAAAGGTTGCTGGTTCGAGTCCCAGAAGGAGCCCCGATGTGCTAAATTTGATCCAGGTGCTCAGCCCGAATTGCTCCAGTATAATGCCCGGCTGTGTCATTCTGGAACCTTCTGCGAATTAGCCGATTGGGTGCCGCTCCTGTGACGGGCCCCCCTACAGAAACACAGCTCAGACACGGCCAACCAGACTGTATCCATGGAGCGGCGGGGGTGGGGAGGGGAGGCGATGACTGTTGTGTACATCAAAAGTGGGATCTCTCCGCTGTGCGAAGCCCCCCCCACCCCCCCTGCGTTTTGATGTCAGATTGTCTCCATCGGCAGATAATCTCCATCTAATCCCTCCTCATCAGCACACTTCCCTGAAGGAATCTGCTGCTCTCTAAAGACGACCACAATGCTCTCGCTCTCCCGCGCTCCCTCCCTCCCTCCCTGTGCACAAACACAGGCCCTCTTACCCCCGCCACGGCCCGGGCCCTCGCGGAAAAGGCTTCGGCGAGAAGGCCTAATCACTGATTGATGAAAACAATGAACAGTGAAGAAATGAAAGTCAATGTTAATTCTGGACAGGAGCCCATCCCGTGTAGCTCTCTGAATGCGTTCCAGACCGGCTAGGGGAACACAATTAGTATAATTAAGTCCTAGTGCAGAGCTCACGGGGAAGGGGATGTCATCAAGGACGCAGCGTCCTGCCTTTGAAGGACTTGCTTAGCCCCAAGTAAATACAAGACTCATCTTCTGAAAGGCTTTAAAGAAATTAAACAGGCCTAATGGCATGCCAGTGAAGTCCTGGTCTGATGGTGGAACTGGATACGGCGTCGCATAAGAAGGAAGTGGCAGCGCGGCGAGCTGGGTGTCCGCGAGGCACCGACCGCACTGGCGAGGCGAGCTGGGTGTCCGCGAGGCACCGACCGCACTGGCGAGGCGAGCTGGGTGTCCGCGAGGCACCGACCGCACTGGCGATCGGCGCTGTTCGATTACGGTCCTCAGCTTTTAATATTCCTCCACAAATCACTGGATTCCCTCCCCCCCAAAAGAGAACGACAGACGTGAACTTCCAAAGGCCTCGTTCAAAAGGACAGCGTGCATTAGCGGGGCCAGCTTCCCCCGGTGAGGCCGAGGTTCTGGAAAGTTCTGAATGTTTCCGGTTTACATGGCCGTATGAGGCCTATCCCCGATGCTGTCAATGCGAATGGCGCGTGTAGCGCTTGATGCGGTATCAAGCTCACACTCATAGGTGTGTTCTCAAGGTCAACAACACATTTAGCGAACAGCGGTTAGCGTTGGCATCGCGGTGCAGATATGGTGTGTTTTTTTCCCCGTGTTCGAGGCTTACAGCGGCCTTGGTGACTCCTGCGACCACGCCCCTTTCATTAAACTGCATTTGAGCTGCTTAAATGGCTCCCCTTTGTGCGACTTTGCTGGCCCGACTGAGTCCGCAACCGTAGCACGAACGCTCGGGAAATTGCAAGAGAACAACAGAGCAAAGAGCCTGTCAGGAATCTCCCACGACGCCCTGCGTTATTTGCTTTTATCGCAATGCAAAGGAAGGATTGTTATTTTTTTTTTCAGGCCCATTTATTAAATTAGGGACAAAGGCACAAAGCTTTTCCACTGAGACTGGCTCCTAATGCATTTCAGAATCCGCGGCCCCTTTGTAACGGACAAATTAATATAGCGGTTGAAAGCAATTCACGATCTCGTCAGTTGAAAGCAAGATTATGGAAAAGGTCAGCTGTGCTCTCGCGTTTGTGGTCGGGGGTGGTGTGTGTATGCGTGTGTGTGTGTCTATGCGTGTGTGTGTGTGGGGGGGGGGGGGGTTGTGCGTCAAATGAACCTCAGATTAAGTGGGAATAAGTTTGCCTCTACTGATAACAAAGGGATTGTATTGCAGAGACCTTGAGGAGCCCAGTACAATTAAAGCATTAATAGTCTAAACGGCAGATGTGTTTTAATGAACTGGGAGACGCGGGACTCCGATCTGTAGGGCCGGCGTTCCAGAACAATGAACAAGTCAGAACTTCAGAGCTGCAAAGACACACTTTCTCTCTGCTGCGATTTTCACGGGAGGGTGGTGGGGAGTGGTGACACGCGTCACACGAGCACGCAGCGCGGTGGCCTGGCTGCCCGTCCGTCCGCAAGCTGTCGCGTCGACGTCGCCAGTTGGTCCGCGCGATAATAACCGCTGTTAAGAGCATCGCGGGCTCGCAATGTAACTGGGCTGGTGGAGACAATAGTCGTGCTTATTAAGCTGGCTGTCCTCGGCCTTTGGTGGGACGGAAAGGTTCCGGGCCTGACTTTCCCAGAGAGGCGGCCAAATTCCCCAAGGGCCCACAGCAAATCAACGGCCTTTGCTTTGAGAACTTCTCAATATCCTGGACTGCGTGAGACACAGCCTCTGTTGTGGTGCAGAGGACGAACGTGAAGCTGAAAAGGCCCCTGTATCATCAGGAGGCTGAGGATAATGTCTCCTCTATTTTTGGGGGGGGGCATTTTAACCTCTGACCTCGGCTGACCCAGAATCTGAGCCCCAGTTCTTCATCGTATCACCTGTCCCAGAAAGGCAGATAAAGCCCGGGACGGGCAGCAGTATGTGGTCCCTGTTAAATAAATGTGAATTTAACACACCAGCCATAATGCTGACTGTTCTTAGGGACCAAACCACCATGACAGGGATGGAATCCCTACCCCCCCATTAATTCTGGAAAAGCAAACAAAAGTTTTCTGTCCAGGGACCACGCAGATGTTTCGTTTGAGCAGGAGACGATGCCGAGCTGTGTTGTTCATGAGTACTGGGGGGACTTGTGTGTTCTTGACATGTCGTCATTCCCAAATTTATTAGCAGAAAAAACAGGGGCCAGTGGTCACAGTGACATATGGAGCCTTAAAGGAAATTCTCTGAATCTAATCTTATTCATCCATAATTCCCTGGCCACAGTCCATAAATACCAGTAATCTTTTTACAGCATTAAAAACACACCAAACCTACAACCAATACAAACCTATATGGTTATATTTCCATATATCAAAATGCACCTAATAAATGTATCAGGGCTGAAATTGTATGTAATGTTTTTGCGGTTTCTCTTTGAAGCAGAGACGATGCCCTGCACCACAGACAGACAGAACCGGAAAGGACTCGCTGAAGCTCACCTAAGGTGTGAACATTTTCACGGCACTATAAATAATGTGTCAGGGTGGCTTTATTACCGTTTTCTAATAAACCTTCGCAAACCAAAACGTATTGTTTATTTAAAGTACATAGTTAATGTTGTTTTTGTAGTGCTACTTGAAATCCCCAAAAAAGAACACATCAGCGTTTCCTTCCAAAAAAGTACCGGGTTAAATACAAGGTAGCGTTATGTATTTTCGTGCATTAAAAAATATATTTTTCTCCAAATATCACAAAGACTGCCTTTAGGCATAAACAAGAAAAACAACTTTAGTTTCTGCGATCCCGTAGTTTGACAGACGGTGGCGCCACTGTAAAGTTTCAAGTGGGGGGAGAAATCCGGAACGTATCAAATAAATTGCTACATTTTCTTCAGTGACATTGAAACTAAATTACACTGCCACGGTTCAAGTAACGTGTTTTCAAAAGACCAGACGTGTTCCCAGTCACGCCAGGCTGCCGGCGCTGTCGCCAGGCTGGATTCTGCTCTGCGCACCATTATTAAAAGCGGGCTACTCATTTAACTGCGAATATCTTTACCTCATTTTTCATCTTTTATGAATAAATAAACATTTCAATATTATATAAGGGCGGGGGGGCGCATCACATTTTAAAGCACGCAGTTCCCATGTTGTAATCTATTTGCTTGGAAGGTGATTCAGAGCTGTCCTTTATTTGGATGATTTGCATTTTTAACCAGTAAGTATGTCTTATGCGGAGCACGCAGCAAAAACATTACTTTTGACTAGAGCCCATGAAACAAGGTACGGCTTCCACCCCGAGCCCCTAACTACATTTTTCCTTCCTTTACTTGGTGCGCCGAAGTCAGCCTCGCCTCATTCCGATTGGCCAGTTCTGTTATTCCGCCTGAATGGGCCGCCCCGCGATTGGCTGCGGGGCCGATTTACGTCACCGGCACGCTGCATCCCCGCCCGCCCCCTAAGATGAGTACTTGAGATTTTGCGTCTGTCACCACCACATGTAGCAGCGGGGGGATCGCGGGAGGGACGCAGCCGGCTGTCGGTACGGGGAAGCGGGACGCGCATTGCCACAAGCGAGAAACGTGGAAAGGATGCCCGCGCGTGTCTGCCAGCGCACCGCCAAGGACGTCCCAGAGCCGCCTCTCAAGTCCCAGTAAAAAGATCCGCGCCGGTGGAAATACAACAGAGAGCACGTTTGCATTAGGCGGCGGGGGGCTGCAGCGAGACGGGTCGCGGTACCGGACTGGAGGGGCTGCATCCTGCCTCTGACATTTGATTCTGCGACGCGACCACTTAGGTCCGCCCGATTGATTCATTTTGATAATAACATCTACAACAAATAAACAGCTTTTTTTAATCGGAGAGATCTCCGTATCAGGACACAATCCAGCCATTGCGTTTGGAGCAGGCAAAAACAGGTAGGTGCATTTTTTTTTGCAAACCATGCATTCCTATGGCTTTTAAGTATTATTATTATTATTCTTACTTTGATTAAATGCGATACATTGCGATTAATGGATATCAGAGATTATTGCGTTACAAGGCAGCCACAAATTTGCCTCCATGCGCGATGACGATGATGTACAGCATAACTGAGAACCAACATTAATCTAATACGCCGAGCGCTATAATTATAAAGAATTACGCCAGTGGATCCCGGGAGAAGCGGAGAGCCCGTCGGTGCGCGGATACTCGCGGCGTACAGCTTCGCCTCCCTCTTGCCGAGCCAGATGTTCGCATATTAAAGCATAAGGAGTGTTTTTCGGACCCCCCCCCCTCCCTCCCGTACGGAGATCAGATCACCCGAGCGTAAAGTTGTCAGAGAAGTGGCGCAGGGAATCTGTAATGCGCCCCCCGATTACATTCCGCTTTATATTCCTTACTTTGGTGCCCGATTTGAAAAGGCAGCGGGGCCACTTCGCCTGCAGCTGCTTAATCTGTTTTCTGTTTCACTGACTCCATGTTAGTGCTTAAATTGCCTGTCCATGTAATTACCGGAGTAAACCCATTTAATTTAAAAGCTTTTTCCTCCCCTTGAGCCACTCCTCTCCCTTTCCTTGAAACTCGCAATGAAACTTGACGACGGCCCCCGTCTTATTTATCCCGGGACTTACTTTTCGGACCGGGCGCTTTGATACATCGCCTTTAGATTTAATCAGCACTAAGGTATTGCTGCTTGTCCTTATGAGCCTCGGCTAATGGGGTTACTCAATGCTTTTCTTAGTGTAACGTTTTACGCCCCCCCTCCTCCTCCTCCTCCTCCTCCACCCAGCCCCGCTCTCCTCTAATTACCTTTCAACAAAGATTTGGCTGAGCCCTCCATGAAGTCTTTCCTGGAGGAATTGGAAAGGATTAAAAATTAAAATGCATTAGCCGACGAGTGAAATAGAAAAGTGTGCGGCGAATACGAATCGATAAATACACCAGGTACATTTTCCGCAGCTAATAAGGCGAGAAATAGATGGGGCGACGGGATGCGCCGGTAATTGGAAGTATTAGGGAGAGACGGCGCGCCCGGGGGGGACCGGACAGCCGGCCGGGGGCCGCCTATCGACTGTCGCACCGACACTGTTTCTGGGGCAGAAAAATGTTATTCCGCGGCCCCGCTTCAGATGGACCATTACTGGCCATTCGAGCGTGTGTTTATATACCGCAGGTAATTGCCTTTTCTGCATTTGTATAAAACAGCGTCTTGTCCAGAATAATTAATAAGCGGCGCGCATCTAGCATGCACTCTGTGTGTGTGTTATAAGCCCTTGAAGTTGCGCCCTTTTAATTAGCGGGGCTATCGTTTTCACGCTCCTTTCTTTCTCTAATAAGCACACAATTACTTCCCTGGCACGGCGCATATTGACCCGCTTTAGCGGTTGCGGGGGGAAGAAGGTTCAATTTAAAGACAATTTAGGCTCCTGCACGAAAACCGATGGCGCCCTAATTGCTCCATCACCCGGAGTGTTATCAGCCGGCAGCCTTAAGCCCGCAGGAACCGCCGGACAACCACAGCATTTAGATGAGCGATCAAGGGCAGATTAGGGAGGCAAAAGTGGTCTAAATGTGTTTGTATAACAGGTTAAACAAGCCCTCTCAAAGGAGAGCCGTCTATTTATACCTGGGATCCTGAAGCTATCGCTGGCATGCTGATGAAATCTGAGAGAAGGACGCCGAAAGGGCCAGAGATGCAGCGGCCGCGGGAGGCTGCAGCCGAGCAAACACGTCCTCTGTCGCGGTGTCATTTCCGAGAACTACCTATAATAAGCATAACAGGTCTGACAACTGGCAGCCGGGCACAAAGGGAGCGCGATAAATACACGTGCGGCTTGCGGGCCGGATAATGAGGCGTCCTTTTCACTGGAGCCCCCTTCTAATGACTCATGTTTGGAAACCCAACACTTCTGCTAATTCCCCTGGGTGAAAGAGCACAGTTGCATTGTTGAAGGACTGGGAGCACATCAGAAATAATAATAATAATAATAATAATAATAATAATAATGAAAACTCTTCCTCTGATAAGGTTCCTCTTTCCTGCTACAAAATCTGCCCCTTGTAAATGTCAGATATATCAGTATTGACTGGCTAGTCATGCCTTATTTGTAATGGGTATTATAGGAGGAGTTTTGGAGGGGCTCAGAGTATCCGCAGTGGGGGGTGAAAAAAACTTCTCTGAAAACTTATTCCTGCTTCCCCAGGCCCAAGCCCTCCATTTCTGCCATAGCTGGCCTCTTCGCACTGGCTTGGGTTTCACTGGGACGTAAGCGGACACTGCTTTTCCTGCCGTGCCAGCTTGTGATATTTGCTTCATACTTTCCTTAACCTGAAGGCCCTGTTTTTTGTCCCTTTCTGTTTACCCATCCCCCCCGAAGCCATAGCCACCATGGTGAATCCCAGCGGCAGCACCCAGCCACCCCCTGGCGGAGCGGGGACCCCGTCCTGGAAGCGGTGCGCGGGATGCGGGGGCAAGATCGCAGACCGCTTCCTGCTGTACGCCATGGACAGCTACTGGCACAGCCGCTGTCTAAAGTGCTCCTGCTGTCAGGCCCAGCTGGGCGAGATCGGCACGTCCTGCTACACCAAGAGCGGCATGATCCTCTGCAGAAACGACTACATCAGGTGAGGGAGCCGCCAGTGGGGGGCACCAGCATCCCAGGAAGAACTGGGGGTGCCGGCGACCGCGGTTCTGGTGGGGGTGGCACGGATGGCCGGACTTGCCAGGCGCCGTTGCGTGTGCGTTTTCGGTAAACGGTAACGAACCCCATCCCTGGGCGATAAGGGTTCTTTTTTTCAGGTTGGCAGGACATTATTACCTAACCTTGGACAACAAGGTTTGTAAGCCATGAGGTTTCCAAGTGGCATCATTAGATCAGTCTGGAATTTCCCACTTTGGCGGGATGTGGGTCATGATGAGAAGGACCCCTTGTTGGTGAGCTTTTGGAGCTGCTTGTAGATAACAGGTTAGGTCGGCAGAGGGCCGGGGGGCTACCCGGAGAACTTGCCATTTACCGTGTACAAAATGGCTTATCAATGAATAACATTTTTTCCAGAAGAAAACTAAAAATCGTAACATTAATATGTCGGTGCCGCCTGTGACTTCCTTCCTTCCCGGATGGCTGTCCTGAAAGGTCAAGCTGTCAACATGAAAGGGGCTTCTTATCCTGGGCTTTTGCATTAAGAAAATACCGGAGGTCTTTTATAACGGGCCAAAAAACCTCTGCGTTTGTCAGTTTTATCAAGCCCCTTGTGGGGCGGTTATGAAAAGCGGATGCGAGTGGATGTGGAGTGACCTTCTGTGCTTGTGAAATCCAGGCGAGTTTCGAAGACACGACTGCAACGGAAGAAGAGCCCCCCCTTTATAATGGTGTTAATTTAAGAACGGGCTCAGAGTCCTGATGTAACGTCCGGGGATTAAGGAATGCATCTCCCCTTTGGCAGAAATTCTTATCTCGCTTTGGGATTTTGCAACGGACAGTTGGGGAGATTGGGAATGTGACTGGGATGTTCCGGGGCCTTCGGAGAATTGTGTGGAAATCCGAAGTGGCGTCCATGTGGGACACCCTGCTCCGGAGGAACGTCGAGCTTCCTGTCCGCTTCTGTTTTCCAGGATTCTCTTTCCAGCCTCGTTAGTTTAAAACAATGAAGTGGGAGAACATTTCATTATTTCGATAATGTAACATGGTCAATTGAAGTACAGCTTTAATCAGCTGAATGGAATCAAAAGCGGGGTGGGGGGAGTGAGATGGTGGTGTCCAGTGGGGGGGGACTTAAAGGAATAACAAAACTCATCTTGCTAACTAGGGAGAGCGCAATCAAGTGCGGGCCGGAGGCAGCCAGCCGAACCCTGGTCATCCATCCATCTCCGAAAGCGCTTATCCTTCTGGGCCGCGGGAACCCGGTCATATGTCACGCTTTTTCGGGTGCCTATCCTCACGTAGAAGATTCCGGAAATGTTTTGATCTCCCTCCTGCGACGGGCTAATCGCAGGTAACGTCGGCTGCCAGCATCGCCGGGCCCCCTAGACTGACCCTGGTTAGCCGTAGCCACACGCCAAGGACGGTGTTCAGATGACACTGAAGCTGTCGGTGCAGCTGTGCTCACCGTCGTGCTATTTGCACGGCCGGGGCAGAACTCACACGCGTGGCCCGGGGTGCGTCGCCCTCTGAAGCCGGTACAGTGGCTAGGACGGCGCTTTGTAACGGGCATGCCTAATTAAAAAGCAGGGCTAAAAGCGTGGACTCCTGGGCGACGGTAACGAGGGCGCTCTCCGTGAGAGCGCAGAGCCGAAACGGCGCTGCCGGGCGGCAGATCTGAGCCCAGATAAAAACCGTCTGACGGGGACTCTGTGCAATTAAAAGCCTTAATTAGCGTTTCCTCCGTTTTTCTTTAGCCCTGATGGGTTTAATCTAATGAGATCTGGTCTCTGGCTTGGATCTTCTGTGAATGACGTGTCCGGAATGGATGAGAGCCACATCGCAAACAAAACATTTAATTAAGAAAATTGGCTTTTTTTGGAGGGGGGGGGTGTTATTACATGGGCTGGGTGCCTCACAGCATTAAAGGCGCAGGTTCATTTTTGTAATGCAATATGAATCTCCGCCGTTAGTGTAAATAATAGAGGGCCATCCAGCGTACATTAATCTGCGCGGCGGGGAGGGGGGGCCGCAGATTGATCGGCAGAGCGGGTGAAACGGGCCGCATTACTCTCGGTGAGGGACACGTCTGACCCGAGCCGCCGCCGTCTCCCACACATCACGGCGGCCGGGCCGCGTGTCAGGGGGGCCGCCGTGGGCTCGGGCAGCCCTTGTGCTGGGTGCTGGGGCACGCAGGCCCTGAGATGCGTGTGCGCGCACAGACGCGCGCATGCTCACGCACAGCCACCTTGCTGTAATCACACCCCTCCTGCAAACTTCCTTTCCCTGCCTGTGTTGCTGCTGTTCCGCTGGTTTCATTCTCTCCCTCTTCTCCTCCGGTTGGCTGTAAGAGGAACCCAGCTAGGGAATTAATTTAGCCAGTAATCACGCGGCCGCTAGATGCTGTGAATGCTGTCCTTTTAATTGAATAGGCTAGGTAATTAAATGGCACTTTTCCAATAGAATGTGCTAGGTAAATCTAATAGTTGGTTATTTAATATGGCTTTGAAGTCTGCCCACTCGAGCAGTATGACAGCGCAGGGGCATGTGAGCTATTAGCGGGGAAAAACCGGGATCTCAAAAATTAATTAAATCGCATGCAATTTAAGGGAAACGTTTATCTTGATTTGTCATAACAGAATTAATTCAAGGCCGCCAATTCACTCGGGGCCAGATCTGTTTCTCTGAATTAACCAAGCGTAATTTAACAGATTGGGCGGGCGGGGGCGGGGGGGGGGGGGGGGGGGGGGGGGGGGGGGGGGGGGGGGGGGGGGGGGGGGGGGGGGGGGGG
>JAODKN010000033.1:26881-38647 GCA_026774425.1 Petrocephalus zakoni
GGCCGGCCGGGAAGCCGGCTCGCAAAGAAGGGAAGATGATCAGGTTTCCAGTTTTATGGTCGCATGTGCTGCAAGGCACACAGTGAGATGCCACAGTTGTGCAGTGGGAGACAGGTGTGTGGGGCACCACAGGCAGCTCTAGACCACATTTAAGGGTGGCTTCTTAAGTTTTCTACTACTATTGAACCACTTGTCCCATATTTTTTCATTTCATACTCCCCGCTTGGCAAATCTAATCGTGGTGGACCTGGGGGGTGGGGGTCCAACAGCAGAGGTGCCATATAAGAGTAAATGAACAATAAATAAGCAATAAATGGTACATAATGAGGGGAAGGGTGTGGAGGTAGGTCACATATGCAAATAAATATCAGCACAGCGACGCTGACAGGACCCGAGCCGTCCCAGCGGAACGCCAGAGCACAATACGTCCGGACGCCCCCTCTCACCACGTGGCTAGTGGTTACGCTGTCTCTCCCAGTCAATTTCCTTCCTGCGGCTTGCCCCCCCGCCACCGCTATCGCGTAAAAAGGGATCAGGAGCGGCTTGTCTTCAGCCCCCGTCTGAGGCGTCCGCTAGCGGCTGAAAGTGCCGCCAGCCCTGCCGGGAGCTCCCATCACTTAGCGGGGTGTTCAGTGACATATACTGAGGGCCATGCAAATATTGGACAGGCAATTAGGGACAATCTTGTTTGCCCTAAAGAGCAAGGTAATACAATCTGGTCCATTATGTGTTCTGCAAACGCTAATGCAAGGCACCCTGGGAAGGATATCCCGTTTTCCCCCTTTTTTTAAGTTAAAAGGCTTGTTTTATGACGACGGGGTTTATTTCGCGGAGGGCTCTTTGGCATGTTAACACAGCCGCGGGAGGCGTAAATGCACCCCCTCACGCGGGGACGAAAGTGCACGGGCCGCCTTTCTCAGCGGGACCCGGCAGGGTGTTTGTGCAATTCTCGTTTTTCCAAGGGCAAAGTGAGGGACCCACCCCCCTGTCGTTTTTTCTGGTTTTTTTTGCAACCCGACGCCCTCAGAATACCTCCTCTCCCTCCTGCCTGTGTCTGAGTGCTGCTACTCACAATGTCTGATTTCATTCCTGGCTGAAAAAGCAAAGTACCCGGAATTAAGGAGAAAAAAGGGAGCCTGTCGATGCCGTGGCGAATCCCCCCCGCGCGGCTCCGAGCCCCTGGTACACGGAAACGGTGCGGGCGAGCATCACATTGAATTAACGGGGGAGGCAGCCCTTTCTAAGTGATAATTAAATGAAACTTGGACGTACACTGGAATGTGTTAGCGCTCGTGTGTCCCACCTTGCTCTGCTTTATGAGAGAAGCTTGGGGTCCGAGCACAAGGTCAACTATTCCTCCAGCTCCCCAGGGCCATTTGGGGGGGGGGGGCAGAGCTTAAGGGACTTACTTGAGGGCCCAGTTGTGATATAACAGAGCTCAGGACTTGGTCTGGCCTAACCTGCTGAACCACAGACTGCCCCCACCCCCCAAATGCCCCCCCGTTTGTGTGGACAGGGCTGCCATACCTAATTTTAGGAATCCTGGGTCAGGTCTCTCCTAAAATGCATCAGCAATGGTAGCCAAAACGCATGGTGCAGTACAGGAGAGGCCTTCTCAGATTCACTGCTCAGAATGAAATCAGACCAACTTTTCTGCATTAGAAACTTCATTCTTCTGGTCTGTTCATTCATCTCAGTGTCCTTGTGCTCCACTAATTAATTTAATATGTTTCTTCTTTTCCTGGGGTCTTGGATAGAGGTTTGTACGCACCCCAAACCCCCCTGAACCTTGTTTAGCCAAGTTACATTAAATTAAACCATGGAAACCTTAAGAATGCATTAAGAATGCCCTTTAACATCTCGCTAGAACCTCCTAAGTGCTCAGTTGGATTTGGTGTGAGGGCGGAAAGCCTTTGCAGGCTGCAGGACGCTATCTCACTGACTGCCCAGGACACCTAGTCCAAATAATTGCAGCGGAAATGCATCTGCTGGTAATACGAGCTAAAATTAAATGGAAAAAATGAAAAGGGGTAAATTGATAGGCACAGGAGAGAGTGTTCGACCAACATTTGCAGGAAATGGTACGTCTCCTCCCCCAAGTCCCCCCACCCTTTCTGATTTGCTGTTAATGATTACTAAAAGGGACAAATAAGGCGAGGCAGGCCGGGTTGAGTCGGGCCGGACTGGACCGCGACAGGCTGCTGGCGCCGCTGTCCAGACAACGAGAAAGTGGGACCCACCTGCTGGTTCCGGAAAAAGCGTGATGGGAATTCTCCAGACGGGTGCCTCCGACGTTCCCCCCGCCTCCTCGTCTAGCAACTCCACCATGACTTTGCTCACCCCCGACCCACTCCTGCTACACCTTCTTACTGATGTTAATTGTTCCAACAAGCTGTGATGACAGTGGTTAGCATTAGCGTTAGCACCCATAAGGCCCAGCTTGGCGAGAGATGATGGGGTCATAGCTGTCCCCCACACTGCCTGAATACTTTTAATCAGTTCTTATGTGTGAACTGAGAACAGAACATTGACCTTCGTCTGTCGGGCGTCGGGGGTGTTTAGTACACCAGAAAATAACCTTAGGAAGTCTGGCATCCCTTACCGAGCGATATATCGGCATCATTGGTGGGCACGAGCAGTCAGCTTTGGGTCCACGGGTGGTTCTCAATACCAAGAATGTAACAATTGCCTGGTCTTGCTAACTTATCTCCCAACACTGAGCTTGGGGAGCAATGAATCATGGGATTGGTCTCGTCTGGCAAAATTGCAGCCGATGTATCCTTGATTTTTGGGACGGGGCAAGAACAACATCCAGGGGTTTTTACTCTCCCCTGTACTTCTGATCTTGAGCATTGTAACTTGTCTTCGGCAATGGAAGTTCACATAAAAGTGGGTGCACGAGAACACAAGTATGGTAAAGTACACCTGTAGAGAAACCGCCCAGGCCCGAGTCAGCCCAGGTCGGCCGGTCCTCGAGTCAGCCCAGACCACAGATACAGTCCATGGGCGGACATGGGGTGCGATCTAATTGGCAGGCGTGTCCGGCTCAGTCCTCCCCTCCTTGCACAGCCTTGTTTGTCACTACCGCAAAGACACCTGACGGAATATCAGTTACTCTCGAGTATTACCAGAATGTTTGTTTCACTGAGCAAACTGGACGCTAGCGAAGCGACAGGGCCGGAATGGACGGAAGGAAGGAAAACTCTGTATTAATCAGCTTCCCCCGACCCCCCGCCAGGGTCCCCATCTCGCAAATAACGTAATGGCGTGGAGGGATGGCGTCACCTTATAATAGTTATTAATGATTTTTTCGGACCCTTTGAAGTTCCCACCATTAAAGAGCCGTAAATCACAGAGTCACCGGTTGTCTCCCCAAGACGGGACTATCTGTGCGGTTTCGGGGCAGCTCTGCTTAAGCTCGCCCGTCTGCCCCCCGCCCCCTCCTTCTCAGTCACTTACACAACTCCTCATACACCAAACCCGACCCCCCCGCCCAGTATCCGCGTGAGCTGGTCCAGATGTTCGCCCACCGTCAGGTTCCATTGACCTTGCGCCAATGAGCTGTCCAAGAGTGATATCGCTGCAGGAACGTTTCCACCATCACAGATTCCAATGTGTCCAGTATCCTGCTCCCTCCATCTCAACTTCCGGAGGCTGGCGTTCCTCGAGAGGACCACGTGTGACACGCGCCTTTGGAGCATCTCGAAGTGCATATGGCTAGAGATCGCATGAACATTGTTTACATTCATGTAGGAGGCACGTTTATCCAAAGCGATGTACGATTCTGAGACAGCAGGGTTTGTCAGGGCACCTAGAGTCATTATGGGTTAAGGGCCTTGTTCATGACCCCAATGGTGACCTCACTCTGCTGACTCTGGGATTTGAACCGGCAACCTTCCAATTACAGGCACAGTACCTGCATCACTAATTAAATACGTGTCTCTTCTGCTTCAGAATTCTTGCTGAACCTCCTAGGAACCACTTCATAACACGGATGGGCTCGGTGAGTCAGAGAACGCCGCGCTTTACAGAGGGATTAGCGATGGATAAAAAAAAGTGGAGACATGGATCAAATTCTGATGATAATAAACATGGGAGGCGGCAGAATGAACGTGTTTATGGGAATTACTCGGAAAGCGGCCCGAATATGCAGCAACCTCAAGGCTAGCAGGCAGGACAGCCAGAGCCGGACGGGCTGCCCGTCCCGCAGAGACGGAAACGGCAAAAACCACGACGGAGAAGAATTCTCTCACCCTGTGGCCCGCCGTTCTAATTACGCTTAAATAGCTTTTCGTTACATTGAACAAGAGTCAATTTCCATTTCATGGATGAAAAAATACAGGGTCAGTAAAGTAATAACAATATCAATAATATTTAATATTTAATACAATTAATAACAGCATCTTAGATCAAACTTTTTGAGGCATTTGGAGTACGCACTGATAAAGGTCATGGCGGTGTCGTTTCCATCGGACCCTGGTGCACAGGCCAGTGCAGCCGTGTGCTGAGACGTGTGTGTTGTGTCACAATAAAACAGGGAGCGGTGTCACTAAACATGCTGACAGAGTCGGGGGGGTACAGTAACCCCCCCCACTGTCAGACATGCAGTACCTTCGTCTGACTAAACCATCCACGCCCTGGGGTTAGCCACAGGAAGGGACTCTTTCTCTGTACATTTGTCTTAACCCATTACAGGCTGGCATACAAGTCATGTGATTGAGATGTCGCCGGGGCAACCGTCTCAAACGCGGCCGCGCAGTGGCGGGATGCTTACAGTAAACTGTGACAAAGAAGCTGCCATTTTTAAAGAGCGTCTTAATCTTATAGACATGTTGGTGTAATAGAATTAACAAAAAAGAGTGCAGCGAATGGGGGGCGGGGGAATTATATTCCCATTATGTGCCGTTGTCACGGTAATGGATGTATGCATACAGTATTTCCTTCGTGGATTTCTGCTCAAATTACTATGGCTAGTTCTGGAAACTAATTATTCCAGGCAAGAGCAGTTAAACAGTAATATGCCTTTTTCAAAAGTGTGTTGAGACTGAGGGGGATGTTCCCGGAAGCGGACGACCCCGGAATGAAAGTCACCTCTTCGGCTGGAAATATTAAGCACGGCTCGCTGATCAGATGAGGCAGGAGGGAAACAGGGGCACCAGGGATAGGCATGGGCCTGCAACAGAAATGGCCATTGGTTACTATAACAGCGGAAATAGGATTGCACGAGGGGACGGATTACTAAGTGGGGCCGTACCCACCACCTGGAGGTTTTAACCAAAACTGCGGACATGGCTCCTCCCCCTCATTAGGCATGGGCCTTGTGCTGTCACTGGGGGGGCTTCATAACGGGGGCATCCCCACCGGATGATGTGAGACCTCCCTGCCGGCTCCATTCATCCCGTAACAATGCTTAGGAACAGCATATGAATTATCGCTGCCGTGGTGCGTTTCCGTGGCGCCGCTTTGCCATGGAAACAGATGGCGAACGGCACGATCAAGAGCGACGGCATGTTAGTGCCGTAAAAGCCAGGAAACAACGCGCACGTTTAATGAGTTCGTAAACCACACGGCGACCTATATATAACTGTAATGAGTTTTTGCAGGTGGCATGCTAGGTAGGCTAACACCTGCAGGGTCAGGGGTTCGAATCCCACCTCGGCTCTGTGTGTGTACCATTGGCACGTTCTCCCAGAATTGCATGGGTTTCCTCCCGCTGTCCAAAGACACGCCGAACTGCCATTTCTGGATTGCTTGCAAGTGTCCTGTGCTACCAGGGATAGGCTCCAAACCCCACCAAGACCCTGACTAGCATAAGTGCTTTGGGAGATATATGTGGACGTGTATTTCGAATCTGTGCTAAAGCGATAAACATTCATACTTTACATGTTGTCCCAAAGGAGCGATATAAAAAACATTAATGCACAGATGTGTTTAGCCCGCTGTGTAAGGACATACAAAAGAATGTTTCTCCAAATGACCACATCTCATTTCCCAGTGAGATTCACATCACTGGTTAATTACAGCAGACGGCCAAAATGAGCCTCATTCGGGTAAAGCTGGGGGGGGGAGGGGGAGGCGTGCAAAAAGAAAACAAATTTGAGCCAGACTGTGATCCTGTTTTGCCCTGTTAAGGCATAGCCAAACGCCGGCAGAGCAGGCCCGCGCTTAGATGTAGCACGAAATTATTTTCCCTTCATAAGTCACAGAGCGTTGCTGACATTTTGTTTTCATCAAGGAACGCAATCTAGCTGCAGCGCTAACATCTCCCGAGCTGTCACATCCGCGGATCGCCCGGCGACCATGCTTGCCAGCCTCAATCAGAAATCTCTGTCCCTTCAACTTAATGAAAAACAAGCACTCGGCCTTAAAGTTATAGGCATCCTCTATCCAATCACATTGTCTTGAGTAATTAAAATGATTAGCTTAATTAGCTTAATTAACTAAATTTGACTACAGGACATGGCCATATGGCGAGGCAAAACAAAGATGGAAGCTAATTAAAGTTAAAATAATGCAGGTTTTAATTAACTCAACCCCTAGGCATCAACATTTTCAAATTTATCCAAGCTGATAATTAAAAAGTCCTCTTACCCGTGCAACATTTTCTTCTCCGAGCTAATTAAATGTGGAAATGAATTAGCAACATGAAGCTCGAAATATTAAATCCTGCTAGAAGATGACTTCACTTCCTAATGAAATTAATTAGCTGTGCCGGACTTTCAATCAGACGTCAAGCATCGTCCGTGAGCACAGACCTTGTGTAATCTAGCATTAGGCTTGGAGGACTGGGGCGGGAATTTACAATTGTAATGAACACTCTTTAAGCGTGGGTCTCTCTTAATGCGGCAAATGAACATGCATATTTATTTGTGCCAAGGGCGTCCATCTCCAAGCCCAGGCCACGGTGGGGGCAGCTAGTTAAAGGAGCTGGAAACCACGGGGAACACGAGGATCGCCATGGAAGCCAGATTCCGGGGAAAGATCATAAGCTAGGAGATGCTAAGGTGCAGCCGTTTGGCCCAAAGCCCAGCCGCCGACCACCAGCCGCTGCTGCCATAAGATCGCAGAGTTTGACTTCGTCCCGTCCTCCCGTGCATCACCCTGGCAAAACCGAGGCCACAGGAAAATTACTCAGGGCATTTAGACAAGACAATAAATCACTCAATACTCTTCTGTCGTGAGACGTCCACATCCATTGCCGCGTGTTCCAGTGACTGGGCCGGCCGCGTCGGGAATCAGGCACCGCAAGATCCCTCCTTTGGTGGTTAATTAAACACCATCTCATCTCTCCCTGACTTTCACAGGGATCCATGTGATATAGAGGCCACACACCACATCATTAGGTTATCTAACTTTGCCATTGATTATTTGTTATTGATTATTATTATAGTTATTGATTATTTTGGATTAACTAGGACCAGGATCCGAGGGACTGAGGTAAGATGTCCATGCAACTGCATTCAGACTTGCTAACCCTGAGAATAAATATTTAAAAATATTTAAATACTTAAAAATAAGTATTACAAATCTTCACAAAGGTCAAAATCAAGCCGAGTTGAAATAAAATGAATTACAACAAAATCATAAACACTGCATTTTAGGAAGTGTCTTGAATGACCTTCCCTGCAATTTATGGGAAATGGAAACTATATAATCCTTGTAATAATCTCCACTACTTCAGTTACTAGTACCTAAAGCCACAAATTTCTGCTCTGGGATATCAAAGCTGGTGTGCCCATGCTGACCCCATACTGGGAGCAGCTCATTCTCTTACTGGGAAGGAGCTCTTGCTCCCTTAGATAATGCAGCAATAGTTCCCAGGACCGTTTAGGGGATGAGTTTACAAGAGGTCATTTGAAGTCTATCTGTGAGCGATTAAAGCTCTATGCATGAACACAGACATTAGGTTGACATTTTCAGTGGTAAATTATCTGCATAAATGCTGTGGATGGATAATCTCCCTCTATTGAAGTTTATTGGGCTTATAGTGCTAAAATCTGTCAAATGCAGCCAGACAATTTCCATGACTTATTCATATCAGTCTGTACATGGGTATGGAGATGTACAGCCGAAATGTCTGTTATGAAGAGTCGGTTTTGTTGATTCGGGCGTACAGCAGATTGCCTTGGTGATGTTGATTATATTGGGATTTTCTGTTAAAAACAGGAGTTAAACAGGAACTTTATAAAACACAGCGTTAAGGTGAAGCATCTTCTTTAATATTCAGCTGTATGAACCGGACGTTCCAAAACATACCCAATGACGTTCAAGGACACAGAACTTTCAATGACATCGGCAGGACGTGTCACTTCCTGACAGGAAGCAGTTTCTGGAGCTGTGGAAGTGTGTCGTCCTCTTTGCTGGGCAGAGCCTAGTGCGATTTCTTCTCTGTAGTTTTATTTGAAAGAGATTTTGTAATGGATACTCTTGAACACCAAGGCAGGTGTGAAAGTTTGTGGCAGGCTTACCTGTAAGAGATGGATGTTTCCAATTCAACATCTTCACTCTTTCCAAATAGACATTAAATGTTTTCATGTCTTATTGTGCTCTAACACTTTCCTTGTGGATTAGCAAGTCTTCTAACAGGGACATCTACTGCATATAAAAGTAGTCTCTAAGTAAAAGATAAGGACTTATCTTAAACTAATGGCTCCACAGGGTTAATTTGTCAGACTTGGACGGTTGATAAACAACAGGTTTTTGGTCCCCAGTGTAAATAAGGACATCTTTCAAGCCTTGGAATCGCTTGGCAGAGGGGAGAGGGTCGTCATGCGAGCCTTCGCAAACGGCGCCAACGTGCGCTTTGTTCCTCACCACTACCGTCGCTGCTAAGAGGCGCTAATTAGCACCTCGCCATCCGCCAAATCGCTCGATAGCGACACAGAAACTGTCTGTTTTTTTCCAAAGCCGGTCCCATGGCTGTATGAGTAATAACTTCTGAGGGACTTACCAGTCTGATAAGCGATTTCTGCGGTAATGAGAGCAAATTCGCGCCCCAACGTCGCAGGCCTTTCAAAGCCTCTCTGACTGGGACCTCGGCGACCAAAGCGGTCGGTAATTTTCTTATGTCGGCACGAGAAAAATGTGCATTTCTTTCACATAATGGATGGTGTTGGTGTGAAGCCAGGTGGATCATTTACGAGATGTATAAATGGCAGTACATTAAAGCGTAACTGCACACAGTCCCCCATCTCGCGCCGGTCCTCAGAAAGAGGTGCAACTATTACAAGGTTTCTCTACAACACTTTGTTTATGTTTGACAGAACATACCAGCTTTAATGAGAATCCGTGACTGTACAGAGGCCAAATGCATTTTGACCTTTAATCTTCACGTTATGCACTGTACAAGCAGCCAATTAAATTCACACAAAAGGCGATATTTGTTAAGGTCATTTCCCATCGTAGTAGAGATTGTAAAGTGAGGCAAATATTGCGTTAAGACTTAGCTGACCCGCAGGGCAGAGCCTTACAAATGAGGCATTATTTGTCAAATCCTCGTGTTGCACAATTAACCAGCTTTCAGAGCAGATCTTATCTTGGAAATGGCCACAAAAACCTCATTTCACAAGAGCGCAGATGAAATTAGTCTGCCGTCATTGCCACACTAGTGTGAACATTTCACAGCTCCTGCAAGCTGTCTCACAAGTCTTCATTTGTGTATTTATTCTTATTTTAATTTTGTCTGACCACATGTAGCGTTTATCTCTGTGTGTTTCAATTTATACTTCTGGAATCACAGAACAGTTTTTTTATTTCATTTTTCTTTTGAGAATTTATTCTGGGAAAAAACACACAAAAGCTTTGCCACAACTTTGTTTATGGAAAAAAGCGCTCTTATGAATTAAAAAGTTGACTAAGTGATTAATTTTGGTTTTGTGCATGCAAGCAAAGTGCGCAATTAGATCTCAAAAGATTAATTTGAAGTGTTCTCTAAGTTATGATGCTTTTAATTAATTGCTTTGTTAATATGTTCCAGAAGGAATAGCACTGTTTGAAAATTCGCATTAAATTAAAATTTAAAAAAAGGAAGTCTTTCAGATGATTCTTCACCCTTCTCTCTCTCTCTCTCTCTCTATATATATATATATATATAGAGAGAGAGAGAGAGAGAGAGAAATATATATATAGAGATCGATAGACAGACAGATATATCAACCGGATGTACTAATAGCAATAAGGCATGAAAATGTTCTATGTTTAAATATAAACATGTAACACTGAATATCGCTGCTCCATAGGGAGAAATTTGCCATCAGCTTGCTATTGTCACTAACGCCCTGTGCGGGATTTTGTGTTGGAACTGGAATGTTGGAGTAACCTTTGGGGAAAGAACAGTGTGAGTCCACATCTGCTGTGTCCCGCCATTGCAGTCAAAGAAAGGAGCAGAGACATGTCACTTAACCCAACTTATCCAGGAGAAATTGAGCCCCAGAGCTCTGAATATAGAGTAAAGATAACGGCACATAGCCTTAGCGGGCAGCCATGTTGTTTCCCGGGCCTGTCTGGTATGATGTACGTGTCACTGCGGTATCTCCCCAAACAGAGTCCTGATTGTTGGGATATTTTTATTAGCACGTCTTCAATCATAAATCATCTGGAGCTCGGGCTAGATCTCGGCGCTCATTGGTATCAGATCATAGGTACGTCACATGCATTGCACTTAAGGTGAACCTATATGACAGATCTACCTTTGTGGCGTGGAGGACCTGTATGACACCTTAAGACATAGAATATGGTGAGGGGACCCAAATCAGACCCAAAAGAAATTATATGTTAGAATATTATCTGGATTATTGGGTGGGTACCTTTGTTAGTCGTTCTTTAAGAGACGTACAGCTCTTCTAAACGTTGCTGTAGCCTCCATTTCAAAGAAGAGCATCTTAAGTGTGTTGGACAGGCAGTCTGGGTTTTTTGCAATGTCAGATCTTCATGTCACTTCCTTTCAAACACTGTCCACCAACGAGGATGCCACAGTTTTTAATTATTAATTTCCAGTGACCCGAATCTCGCCTAGGCCGGATGGGTGTGTTGTCCGGTGAATAATTTCCACAGTAACTGGCTTATGGCCTTTTAGTGCCCTTTGGACAGGGTCTCCAGGGAGAATTTCGCACTGGAAAGCAGTGGCAGCTGTAGACACCGCTATCTCCTGCCTCGAGGACCCACACTATTCCCCACGGCTGTCTGTTACGAATTCCTGTTTTTTTTTTTTTGGAACTTATCCGCATCTAATAAAAGGTTGCAAGTTGACACATTTTGCAGGAGAAGAATGCCGTCCAAAGTTTAATTTTAACTTCCATCTGACGCATGTAGGTTTCATGCGAGCCAAGCCCTCAGCCGCCGGTTATAGTCCCCTTTGGAGACCACAGATTATGCAGGCTTTTTCTCGGGGGCTTAGATCTCAGGCAGAACATCAGCCGGAACTGGTTTGCCTCAACACCTCAGTCCTACATTATGCTGAAACATCAAAAAAAAGAACCACCCCCCCCCCACCCCACATCTGCAAAACAAGCCCCGTCCAGCATGATGTGACCCAGCTTAAAGAATCATCTACTGCGTTCTAACAGATTAATGGTTTCCCCCCACTGAATCATTCCCGAAAGGAAACGTCCAGGCAGGCTTTCCACTGGCAGAATGGCCCCCGCCGTGTGTCCTTCAGAGAACGTGAGATCTGTGACTGTACAACTGTGATGGAACAGGATCTTCAGAGACCTATTCTGCGACGTCAAAAAAAAACGCCTTTGTAAACGAGAGATGATAAAATTGGCC
>JAODKN010000033.1:51647-62620 GCA_026774425.1 Petrocephalus zakoni
CAATCTCTTCAACAAAGTGCGGTCGTCAGTTAATTAGATAATGGGCAGTTTATCCGTAAAATCACAGTAATTAATAAGTGAAAATGGAATGGTGAGCTTTCATTATGATAAGAACTGATTCAGGCTCATTCCATGTACTCTTATTATTAATTACTAGAATTTATTAATAGCATTACTATTACCACTACAACAACAACAATATTATTAATAATAATAATAATTATAATAACAGCTATTATTATTCATTACTGTAGCATAACCTCAGAGTCTGGCACGGTAATAGCATGAGGCCGTCCCTTTAAAAACACGTGCCGATCCCCGGCTCGTGTGCTGTCACTTGCGGAGACTGCGCCCCCAGTCTGCGCAAGCTGTCCCTGGAAATCGCCGCAATGTGATGCAAAGGCTGATCAGAACCTCACCGCGCAGGGCAGCGGCCAGCGGGCCCCGGCCAAACGGCACACGTAGCAGACGGCACACCAGTCACGGGATGCGGGTCGGTGAGGGTGGGGGGCAGGGACAGGGGGGCGGAGTTTATAGCCCATCTGATGGTGACAATTGTTCAAGAAGAAACATTTACATTTTAGCTGATGTCTTACTGGTTTGCCAACCATTCATATCACACTTGTTCAGCCGGGGACATTGAGGATGTCCCAAGAGGATGATGGTGAACAAGATGTATCCAGGAAAAGATTTTAGAAGATGGACAGGAGCTTCCATTTTAGGAACAGAATTTTTTAATCATTTTAAATTACACCTTAATTGGAGGAATGGGTATGAGTTCTGGCCAGAGCAGCTGTGATTATTGCAGAATGACTCTGAAGGTGTTAATGCCGAGCAGTTGTGCGTGTGGGATGCAGATGTGGGCTTACAGAGAGCCTGGGAAAATGTAATCCTCCATATCTTTCACAAAATAAAATTACATTTAAGAGCCAGGATGTGGCCCGATTCCCACTGACAACTGATAAGAAAACTAGTTTGTAGGGACCCAGAAATCACATCTCAGCTCGGTTACGTTCCTGAGTGGCACCTTCATCAACAGTAACGCCTCACACAGGGCAGAAACAAAATTATAATTGATTACAGTGGAGTTAAAGTTAAAGCAGCTTTACTGTTACCTGTCCTGCTTTCGTTTCTGCTAAACGTACCTAGTTAGCAGCCACAGGAGATGGGCCCAGGACAGACTCAAACAAAAGCACAATCAAATAAAAGCTAACTTGGCCTGGTCAGGCTCCTGTCAAGTGACATGGTTCAAGAGGTTCCCCCAGACAGACAGTGACCCCAAACGAGTCACCGAACCATCTGGTGCAGTCTGCAGCATCACTTCGACTGCTCCCGTCCCTCATAATCAATCTCTTTTTCTTCTTTGCGCCAGGGGAGCTGAGTGGGAGGCGTGGATTTGGTGGAGGCACACAGAACAGGGAGAACGCAGCTATGGTGTCGTTATGGAAGAGTGACAGGCCCTGTTTTATAAAAAAAATCGTAACATTTGACGGGTATCTTCATTTGTGCAATGCGAACAGGTGTGTGTGTCTCGGGTTTGAGAATGACGCACCATGGGATGCTCGGGGGGGTGGGGGAGAGGTCATATGCTCACCGATGCCAGAGCAATTAGACTAGCACAGATGTGTACACCCCCCCTGTAACTGCAGAGCCCCAACGCCCAAATTAATTTCAGAGACCTTACCCCCGTGGAACCATCAGTGGGTTTTCGGGGCAGCCCCACCAGGTGTCGAGCTGCTAAGGAGGCAGGCAACGGTGCTCGGCACAGAAGGAGTAGCCCCAAGCAGGCGGCAGAGGGACCAGGAAGAGGTCCGGCTGGATCGCGGTGACACCCGAGCGGGGAGCGGCAAAGGGACCAGGATGCGGTGACACCCCCACAGGCAGGGGGTACCTAAGATGATTCCTTCCATGCCATGATTCCTTCAGAAGCGAGATGGATTAGCAGCTTGGTGATAAACAGTAAACACGGTGAGATTAAAGGGACATAGCGGAAAATGTAGAGTTTTCACATGGGTTCATTACTCCTAAAAGTGCATATGCACTACAACTCTGCAAGAGGGGATCAGCTTTCCCTGTGCGCTAGGTGATACAGTGCTTAACACAGTGCTTAACACAGTGCTTACCACAGTGCTTAACACTGCTTAATGCACTCAAAGTAGAACTTTCTATAATATTGGAAAACATTTTTGGCGTTATTTCCAGAATAAATTTCCAGATAAAAATCAGGGGATTGAGACTGAAAATAAAAAGAAACTAAAGCAACATGAATTCCCATGACCACAAAAGATAGAATTTCTTGGGAACGTAGATCTAACGGCTCCTTCCACCTCAGGCTCGGCATTTTAATGAAACACAAACGATGCCCCCCACTGTCAGAATGAACAGCTATCTTGATAGGGGTGGTGGCCCCACACCTGGTCCTGCCTTAAGATCCTAGCACCTCTAGGGCTTAAACGGACCCTTCCTGTCTTGTGGGGTGTGACGGATGCGTACCTAATGCTCTAAGTGTCTCCGTCAGTCACCTGGGACGGGGTCACGGCCCAAACACACTCGGCTGACCCCCTTTTAAATAACAGTGGTCTTACTATATTTTAGCTCCTGGGTATCACTGAATTTTTCGAGCACAGTGGAATCTTTGTTCCTTAGGATCCTCGAAGATCCTCTGGAGATTTTCCTTCTTCCTTAAGCAAGACCATCAGCTGGTTTGACCACACTGTCAAGATCTCGTCGTCCGTTGCAGCTTGGAGCACAGGCTCACACCCTTGCTACCCCCGCCAGCCCAGCAGATGCCAGGACGTCCCATTATCTGTTTAGAGGCTGACGTCCACCCCCCAAGTTAGAACAGCTCTTCCTCACTCCTATCCTTTCCCTGCATGGCCTCTGCATTTAAACCAAACCCGACGATTGCTTTCCATGTACCAGAACAAGGATGGTGCTAATGATCAGAATCAACGGACCACCATCATTTGGTGGAGTTAAACAGGGGTCACCACATGTTTGTGTGGGTCCCCAAAGTTTGGGGCCTATTGGCCACAAATAGTCACTAAACATTTATTGTTAAAAGATTTTGTTCTCTATTTAGGAGATGCTGAAGCAGCAGGTTTTGCTAAACAGCTAGCCAGCTACAATCTTCTGCCTCTGCTCGTGAGCCATTTATTTTGTTCTGGGGCCCCAAAGTGACTTTTTGAATGGGGCCCCAGGAGCAGCAGACTACCCCCACCATGAATAAGCTGAAGTCCTCAGCTTGCTATTATCTCCGCCATGCTGGTGCACATTAGCGACAGAGTGTTGGCGCTGAGTGATGTCAAGCTGCTTGAGATGTTTAAGGTCACATCAAGAGGCGGCGAATTGCAGGCAAATAACACGGGGCCTCTGTCTTCGCACGGCCACTCGCCTGCACAGGGGGCCCAGGTAACAGACATAGCCAGGAATGAGCACTCTTAGTCCCTCTCAGATTCTGCACCCTGCACTCTCATTAATTTACGGACAAGGTGGAACAAACACACAGGACGTTTATCTGAAGGCCGGGCCACTTACAGTGACGTGTGACAACAGCCTTTAGCTTTACTTACACTTTCATTGCGGACAAATTAATCAGATTAATTGCCGAATTTACTCTTTGTGAACCGGACCGGACCCCATCGCTTAACAACAGCTGACAGCCCCAATCTAGGAATGGAAACAAATCTGAGTTTGAGTCTCAAAGATCCACTAGATCATCTTAATCAAAACCCGGCTTTAAAAGCCAAACATTCAGCCACCCCCAAAAAAAGTTGTGAAAATAAATTTTATTTCACATTTCAGATAAGTGGCTCTCTGTTTGCTCCTGTTAGCTAATTAAAGTGGATCCATTCTGAAACACCGGGCCAGCACTCGGCCCCAGCGGCTGCGGCCTGTCTGAGCGGCGAGGTTTGGCCGAGTCTAACAGGACTGATGCAAGCTCGTCTCGTCCATTGGAAGCGGGCTGACGTGCTAAACGAGAGCTTATTCGTATCATTATGGCCGTCCAGCCGTTCGGGGGAGTAACAGGAGCCTGATGTCAAGGTACAGGCACATCCTGCACACGGGGCTGCGGGCAGGGGGGGGCGATCTTATCTGCCGGCAGAGGAAGCCACTAAGTCTGGGGGAGTTTTCAGTGGGACACATGCTCTTTAGCAACAGGCTGGGTAGCTAATTAGTGGGCCCATTCATAACGCGAGCAAATTAGCATCCATAGCATCCCCTCATTTCTCATTTATATTTTTGGCTTTTTTTACCCAAACAGGCCACAAACACAGAGGCCAGGGCTCTGGAAGGTTCCACTGTCAACCAGAGAAACATACCAGAGTAGATTTAATGTCCTTTGATTTTTTTGTAGACTTTATCAGACAGCCATCCGGACTACCACTTAATACGCGCTCGCTTCTGGTTTAATGGCGCACGCTTCAGACCAGTGATGGATTTATCATAAAACAATAGGTAATAGATGCCGTGGAAATATTAAATTCCGCCAGGCAGAGTGCATTCCAAACAGATGGGCCGGGCGATACAGGCAATGAAGGAGCAGTGAAAGCGGGCGCCCATTCGCCGAAGGCCTTGCGATGCCTGTGCGGCTTCCACAGAGTCTGGAACGCAACAGGCCGCTACTGAGGACACAGGAAACAGGGGTTAGGAGAAACAGACCAACCCACTTACTGTACAAATGTGCTTACTGGGCCAACCATGCAATAACAAAGAGTTACCGGTTTCAGTCTCTAAACCAGATGAGTGAAATACAGGCAGCTTTTCTACAGTGTCACAAAGCCAAGTGTGCAAACAGGACCTTCAGAAAGACAGCTCTTTCTCTGGCGAGCGTTACAGAGGTTTCAAAACCTAAGCTTTTACTGCCGCAAACCAACAGACAGTACGCAGTAATGAGCCATAACCCAATAATGCATATTTTGGATGTTTTGTGAGTCTCTCAAACAGAAATCTCTCATTTACAAAACATCTGTGCATGTCTCTCATTCTTGCTTGCAGATTCTCACAAGCTCTATCACAGCACTGTTCACTCTTTAGGTCTCTGAACATTTTCTATGGGACTCAAGGACACTACTCCAAAAGCTGCTCCAGCATCATCTCAGCCACCTGCTTCAGATCATTGTCACCCTGGTTGGTGAACCTTCACCCGAGCCTAAGGATATGTGCACTCTGCTTTCCTCCAAAGACCTCTCTGCAGGTGTCTCTGTTTATACAACCTCGATCCTGCACTATTGCCCTATTGCTTCTGCTGACCATCGTGCTTCACCAGGGAGGTGGTGTTACGCTCTACCAGCTTCACACCATCCTTCCATCCAACCATGCTCTAGCTGCTTACCCTGGTTAGGGCGAGGTCTAGGGTCTAGCACAGAACATAATGCTGAGGAACATTCTGAATGGGATGTCAGTTCACCACACAATCATATACTGAATTACAAGCATTTATAAAACTGCCCTGAATTGTGCGAGGGAGGGTTAGGAATCCCACACAACAGAGAGAACATTTAAACTCCACACCCCCCATAATAGAGGAAGGACTCAAGCCCCCAAAGAAGGAGGTTTAACGAAATAGTGCTGCCCACTGAGCCACCAAGCTAATCTCTCCAGACATGGAGTTCAGGTTTTGTCTCTTGAGACCAGAGACCCTTTCTCCTTGTGCTCACAGAGCCCTCTAAGTGCCTTTTAATCAGGAATGGCTTCCAGCTCGCCGCTCCAGCACAGAGCCCTGATTGATGGAGGGCTGCAGAGATGTTCGCCCTTCCGGCTGCTTCCTCTAGCTTTACACAGGAACCCTAACACTCCATTAGAGTGGCCATTAGGTTCTCGGTCACCTCCCTGACCAGGTCCTTTCTTGCCCAAAAACCCAATTTGGCCAGAGGACCAGCCCTATAGGAAGAATCTTCTTCCATTTGACAATAACAGAGACTACTGTGCTCCAGGGAAACCTCGACGCATGCCTTGCTGTTTAAAAATACTTTTTCCTGATCTATGCACTGCCACAACCCTATCTCAGCAGTCTACAGACAATTCCTAAAGCCTCATAACCTGTTCTTTACTCTGCTGTGTCCACAGAACGTGAGGCCTTATAAAGGCAGCTGGTGCTTTTCCAAAGCTCGTCCAATCAAGTCAATTTGCTGCAGATGGACCAACATTTCACAATCACAAGTCCAACCTCTGTGAGCTCCAGTTGAAGCGCGACACCAAAGGATTTGAATATGAAAACAGGGGATTTCAGTTTTTTTTTTTTTTAATAAATTCGCAATAAAATATTTTCACTTTGTCAATAAGGTGTGTTGTATGTCGACCGATGTCAAAAAAGAATTTATCGAAATGAGTCTATCAGACAGAGCAGAGAGGCCTGAATAGCTTCAGAAGGAAACTGCTGGAGAGTAAAACACCAGTCTCTTTGCTGTTAAACAGATTTAACAAATAAAACTGTATTTTTAGCGATGGTTGCACACCCAACCACGCGAGGAGCAAAGTCATAACGTTATTTTCACCCTTTTAAAAGTGTTTATCCCTCAGTCCACTCCGAAAACGCAGAGCACATTTTTTCGTTTTGCAAAGACAGATGCGTCTCGTGGAGGCAGAGCGCCGGCTTTGGTTATTCGCCGAAGCAGAGGGAAGCGTCAGGAGAGGAGCCAACGCCGGGGGGCGCGGGCCGGGGGCAGGAGCAGGGAGACATCACAGAGAACTTTTAAACGGGGGGACAGTGGGCGAGTCCATTAGCTGGGACGGCACCGAGAGGATGTTTGGTCCCCCTCGCTAAGCACGTTTCATAAGCTTTTAGTCATTTTCAGATTGCATTACATATTAAATGATGCCTTTATCAGAGCCATGGTGACTCGGCAGAGGTTAAACGCAGTACAAAGGAGGAACAGTTTCCATGGAGGAATCTGATTATCCTAAGAGACTGGACAGAGCATCAACATTATTGAAACAAACCATTGTGAGTTGGGAAAGATGTCTCTGACAGATATTGTTTTATCTCTCTCTCTCTCTCTTTCTCTCTCTCTCTCGCTCTCTTTCTCTGTAAGAATGGTATTTACATCAGGAAAAATGAAAAAGACTAAAATGGTTTAGCAAAAAGAATTACATAATAGCCCATTTCATCAGCTGAGCCTGCGGTCGGGGGAAGGGTCGACCAAGAGGATGCGCTGTCCCCCAAACGGACAGGACAGGGGGTGGAGACATCCACAAAGGATGTCCAGTTTAGCCGTGGCCGCTCCCATGAGGACGTCTCACGTGGACAACAGAATCCATGGACACGTTTTTGACTCAAAGTTTCCCGTGACCCTCAGGAAGAAAAAAAAGCTGGACAGCAGGTGGCATCTCGGGTAAGGACGTGAGGTTCTAACCTGAAGGTGGCTGGCTTATGTCCCAGGAGAGGCCCAGCTGCGGTAGCCCCAAGCACCGCAATTAGCCTAAATTGCTCCACTATTTTAGTTAGCAGCCATATAAATAACTAAAAACTGTAATCGCTTTTGGCAAACGAGTATAAGCTAAACAAGTGGACCGAGTAGATCCAGTCTAAAGAAAAGATGTTCAAATTCATACCTTTAAAAATACAGTGAAACATTTAAGCGATATGTTTTAGGGCTGGAGTCGACCCTCAGGATATGAGCATTAGGTACCCTGTTCAAACCCCTGGAGTGAAACTGGTTTCCACAAATATAACCGGCAGCGTTTCAGGAGGAAGTCCAAAAGAGTCCAGTAAGCAAATGCATAAAAATAACAATATAAAAATACTCAATTATACATTCTCGCTCCACCACTGAACTCGTGCCACAGCAGGTACGTCTCACCATGCAAAAGGATTAGGCCTCTAAACTAAAGAACCCATCTAGCTGCCAACCTCTCGGGTGGGTGATGACGTCGCCATCAGATTTGCGTGTGTCCTACATCTGCAATAACGGCCGTAAGCTTCCATGAAATGGCCTGTTCACACGAGATTGCGTCCTGGTAAACACTTTGTGCACAGTCCAGCAAAACAACATAAAAAGAAACAGATAAAAGATGACAACATCAAGAACCCAGTCACTGAAATGAAAATAAACCGAAATACATTCGAGGGTTGACTCTGACAGGGAACCAATTTCCTGTCTGAACGATCAGATTTTCGCAAAAGAAGAGATCTTCAGGGCCCGCTAGCATGTGCGCTAAATGAACACGCAGCTCTCGGCAGGAGCGGCATCTCGCCGGGCACACGGGGTAGCAACGCTCTTCCTGCCGTGTGCGATTGGCCATGCAGTTTGCCTGAACGTGACCATGTGTCGTTGAGACACAGTGTGCCAGGTTAGCTGGCTCACTGGACTTGCCAGGTTAGCTGGCTCATTGGGCTAATTGGTTCTCTCTTACTCGGGCCCACCACACATGATGGGTCAAGGTTCTTCTGGACTCTGGGTCAGACACGAGGCGGTCCCAGGTTAATGCGATGCCCGTGAACTTTGGGATGGTCAACATACCAGAAATCGTTTCATGGACCCATCAGAGCCACTGACATATAGAGGATAAGTCACATGTCATGTTTTGGAGTAACAATTTTACATAAGAAAGGTGTCATGTAATATGTATATAATATGTAAAATTAAATTAGATTAGAACAAAAATTTCAATTATAATTAAAAACAAAAACAATTTACGAGCTGTGCCATTAGCACTCTGTCCAGGATGGGGTCAAAGTGCCACCGATAACAATAAAAATAATATATTTGCAGACGCCCACACAGCACAAAAATGCCTGCAACGTAACCTAACAAAGTGAGTCCGACGGGCCGGTGGGGGGAGTTATAAATGCAAAAGCGCCTAGCCGCATGGCGAAAGCGCCTTTCAGGGTTTCTCGTCTGTGAATTGGAGTGGAACAGAAACACGCAGAATGCAGCTCCTGTCGCAGGCCGGGCGACAGAGGGACAGCTAACTCTAATTAGCCCAAATTCCCTGGGGGGAGGGGGCGGGGCGGAGGCCTGACTCTGAACAGGTGGGTGGGGGCTGGCTTTGACACGCGCTCGGCCTTCGCTCGCCTCGACACTCTTGTTTATTTCTGATTCAAGGTCGGCGATGAGCGAGTCGCGACCTGAACACGGTACCCGGGGTTAGCAGCCCCGGAGCATGGGAATGCTAATCACATGTTCCCTTTGTTTCCACGCCGACGAAAGAAATGCTTCCGATTCGAGTAAAACAAATCAAATACGAATAAGTGGCATGCGCTCACAAGGTGGATTGGTAGCTAGGGTCCTTCTAGCGCTGTTTTTATGCTAGAAGTGAAGTGTCTAATGCCAGACCTATTTATTAGATAAAGCTGTAACAAAAATACCACTTAATTATTATGTTCAGTTTGACATTTAACTTACAGATATTGAGTGAAAATTCATCCGGTTTCAAATAATTTATTTGTGTTGAATTTGCGTCCTGCCATTTAGCCATGATGCTAATGCATTATTAACGGTGCAGTCTGACGGTACAACCCTATTCCTCACCACTCTGAGGTTCCTAATTGGGTAACACGCCCGGCATATTTTTAAGACTTTCTAAATACATACAGTAAAGGCCACTGGGAAGTTAATAAATCAGGACGGCAGAGCTAACGAAGCAAAGGGAGGCGGCACGGTGTGCCCACGCGGCTACCGAGTTAGCGCATAGCACCGAAGCTAATGCATTAACCAACGGTTAACGGTCTCGGGCTGCAGCGTGTTAAAGAGGCCCGACTGTGACCTTTAGGGGACAATCCAATCAATCAGGGAGCAGGGAAGCATCCAATTTGGGATTATTTAAAATACAAGTTGCAGAAAGTAGGTCACCATTTATCTTTTTACCATTTACCATTTATCTTAGTGCAATCATTATTAATGGGGGCTAACTTAACCCAAATATGTTTTCGGCACATGCATGCTGCATGGTGTATAGCTGCACTCGGCTCCATAGTTTAAAAAGTAGACCTTGTCAGTGAACGTGATGCCACGATGCATCTTGGTCATCCGAATAAATAAAAACAAACAAACAAACAAACATGCTTTTGACATTTCCGCGCAACGATTTGCATAGAATTAGGCTAATTAGGCCAAACGCAGAGGGGGAAATCGTGCCCTATTTACAGCGGTGCCTCCGAAGTCAGGGAAACTCCTGGCGTTCTCTCTGGGTCTGAAGTTGATTTATTTTATTTTGGCCTTATTAATGACTCCATCAGCGTTTGAGGTGCTTTCATTTGTTAGGTTTCTCCGTACGTCCAACCTCCTATCTTTAATAGGAAAAACACGTGAGTGAACACGTGCTGGGGGGGGACCCAGTGGGGCCGATTAAATCAGCAAATGGGGCCCCTTGTTTCCTCAGAGTGCAGTAATAAAATTAAAATGTGCAGGAAAAATTTAAATTAAAATGTTCAGGAATAAACACACAAGACCTGGGTCAGGACATTCGCAAGGCCTAAAGAGCTTAGCCCTGAACAATGTTGAAAATCAAATCCCAAATTAACATTCTACCAAACCCCCCCCCACACCCTGCCACCACAGTTTTTGCATAAGTTATGCTGGAATGCCACCCGAGAGGCAAAATAAGATGCATCTTTTAACGAGGCATTTGCATAAACTGATCAGCGTGCCCATCTCCAACGGGGCTGTGCAACTGGCCACTCTCCACTGAAGGCAAACTGTTCCGGAATGTTCCAGGCCTGCAGGAAGTATGGGGGGGGCAGGAGGGTGTATAAAAAGCCATGTGACCGTGATGGTATGGGGAATTAGGCTCCCAAATAAATGTGAAGGATACTGAAGGATGACTATTATTCTTGTTTTTTTTTATTATTATTCCATATTTTAGGGCAAGAGGCAGCTCTGAGTAATTGATTCCCATAATGAGCTACGGTTCGTTAGTCAATGTAATTCATAATTGAATTGTTTGGATTTGACTCTGCAAAATTGCCTGGGACGAATCCGTCGTAGGTGAACAAAACGGCGTGATGAGGCACGTGGGCAGGGCAGGGCGGG
>JAODKN010000033.1:62720-76876 GCA_026774425.1 Petrocephalus zakoni
GGGGGGGCTTGGTGAGGGACCGGGGTGGGCAAAGTGAGAAGAGGCTTAACAGGAAGAGAGTGCTGCTCTTTCTGAAGCCTGAGACAGGAGCCAAGGTGAACGCATCGCGGTGAATTAAATGTAATCAGCGGAAGGCCTATGCCTCGCCAGTCTGCATGAATCTTAAATTTAAGAAGGAATATTTAATGTTCACCTCTTGGCTACGCCATTTCCCGAAAGACATATTTGTGTGTGTGTAAAAATACATTATTTCCCCAGTAAACACGTAATGGGTCATAACAGAAACCCGAACATTTCTCAGAATTTACGTTAGTACGGTTTATGCACAGAGAGTGTGCGTGTGCTTTGGACCTGCCAGAGCCACGTGAGTGCCCAGGCACATCCCATGACGGCATTTAGAGAAGCTCGATCGTGCTGCCGCAGCCCACAGAGGCGGCCTCTCGCCGGGGCCCGTGCCTCGACTTGTTCGCTCGTTTTGTACGTGCCGCGGGGAGGGGCGGGTCCAGCCAGTCCATTAACCCGTAAAGATTAAAAGGCTGATGCCTCGACTCACGTCCAACTTCAGCCCGTCTGGATTACGCCTCCAAAGGAGAGGAGTGATTGATGGGAACCATTAGCTCGCTGGAATCTCCCTTTTATTAAACCTCCCCCTTACATCCCACTCCACTCCCAAACAAAAAAAACAAAAAGCTTGGAAGAAGATAAGCACGGACAGTAAAATATTTGCCTCTCACAATAATCTAGGAATTAATCTCGCCCCTATATCTATATGGGACCTCAGGCCATTGAGATGCCAAAACGTTAATCGCTATGCAAAGCAAAACAGAACCAGCCGTTATATTTTGGGTTCAGACGGTGTATTAACGGATGGGCGTTGAGAATTAGCAGCCACTATGAGGGGCACGGAACAGGCGGCATCATGGGGGGGGCAAGGGGTCAAATTTCACAACAGGGCTCCAGTGAAAGCCAAAAGGGATGGGTTTCTACTACAGGAGGGGACCATCGAATCCAGGGTGTCTTTCCGGATTGCCCGGGTGATATTTCCAAAAGTTTATGTGCAGCAGAAACTGGCAAAGCGAGGGGGGGGCTTGGCGTGGGCCACTCTTCGGGATTACAGCCACCTGTCTTTGCGGGCACAGACGCTTATTAATCCAGCTCACCTTTCAGCGGTGAGGAAGAGGGTCTCTCGCGCCACTGCTGATGCCAGCTGCTCTCGGGACGAGCAAGGCACTGCCAATGGGGCCGGCAGAGGTCAACCGCACAGTTCCAAGACAATCTGCTTAGAGCGATCCACCAAATGTCACTAAATCTAGGGACTCTGCGTGCCTGTGGCTCGTACCGAAACCTCAGCGCACCCCTGTGCCTCAACTGGAGCTCGACCCCGATCTCCTTCTATAATCAGATTAGCACCCAGATTAGTCCTGGCAAGGAGAGGCCCCGTTTTCCCTCTACATCCGTCACAGAACAGGCCGGAGGACTAGAAGATTTACTCCGTCTTCTCTCCACTCTGGCCTCCGTGACGGAGCAAGTGTTGTTTCAAGTGGGGCGACAGATCGATAGAAGTGATCGATGGAGGTATGCTCACGCCGCGCTACGTCCGTACCAAGCTGAGGGGCTTCAGCTGAAGCCAGCTTCCTGTCCGGCACTTTTATTTCCGCACGCTGACAGGAAAGGGATGTCGAAAATGTCAGCTAGTGAGCTCAGAACAGCAGGCCCACCGACGGCCTTACCTTTGGTACCCAGATGATCTGAGGCCTGATCCAGTCCGTGGATCCAGTCCATCTGTGTCTAACTCTCAGGCCCTTGCCAGCGATGAATGGCTTAGCTGACCGTGATTACTAAATCCTGGTGGATTTAAACCAGCAATGATCAAGACACTTTAGGAATGCAGTCTTTGAAATTAACACATCTATATTTTAAGGGGATATTTTTAACTCAGCATCGTAAATGCAATTAGATTCACTGATTCACCAACTGATCACTTTAGTGATAGGGTAAGGGCTAGGGGTGGGGTTAGTGGTGCGGTTAACTGATCAGTCAGCCAGGGTATTCACTAAGCTGAGGATGATCCTGTAAAACAGACACTTCCGGTCTCATTTAGACCCCATTTGGTGATCTACATGTGGCCTGCCGGTGGCTGGCGTACGGCTGATTAATGCAGATTCAGAAACAAATAAAAGGAAATATGGGAGACGGAAGACGACCGGTCACAGGCAAGTCTATGGCACCGCTGCCAGGCTGTGCTCCGCGACGGCACACAGCCCCTCATCCAGGGTGTGCCCGAGGTGTCTGTGTTGCCTGTGGGGCCCATGGTGCCCCTGCTGTCTGTGATGCCTGTGGTATCTGTCTTTGGTGCCTGTGCTGCTGCTGGTTCCCATGGTCTCTGTGGTGCCCGCGGTGCCCCTGCTGTCTGTGATGCCTGTGGTATCTGTCTTTGGTGCCTGTGGTGCTGCTGGTTTCCATGGTCTCTGTGGGGCCCGCGGTGCCCCTGCTGTCTGTGATGCCTATGGTATCTGTAGTGCCTTTGGTAGCCCGTGATGCCTCTGGTTTCCATGGCGTCTGTGGTGCCTGGGCTGTCCGTGGTTTTTGTGGTCTCTGCGATGCCCATAACGCGTTCATATTCAGAGTCTGCTTTTACCACTGCGCATTAAACATAGCGGGACCTAGAAGGGATTCAGCGAGATCATGTTTCAGACAGCGGTATCAGAGCGCTTCGGACAGGGCCACGCCACGTCTGTGGGCACCAGAGGGGAGGCCTTCGTCTTCAGAGCAGATGTTAATACCCACCCTTTTCATAGCCCTCCTCGCTCTTCATTAGTGTTATGTTAATGATTTTAAGGCGATTATGCTTTTCAGCTGGCATATCGTTTCGGCTTTAATAATCATACTTTTATGCTTCCTATATAAACATACTGTAAATGAACAGCAGAGTTATTTCACTGTGCACTGCGTTTCATTTCACTATGGAGTAACTGTTTCCTGCAGGCATGTGTATTTAAATGACTGTGTGCGATAGATATCTGTGCCCCAAAAAGCTTTTTCTGAACGCGATTACATTGAGCAGGGGGAGAGATATAGCCGTGTGCTGGGGGGGCTGTAAAAACATAAAAACGGATTAGAGGGAGTGAATCGACAGTGATGTGTGAGGGTAAACTTCATAAGCAACCTTCCAGCGTGTTCCTTTGTCTAAAGAGTTCCCCCGGAAAAGCGGAGATGGCTCGTGATATTTTGGATACAACCACAGAATGCAGTGCAGGAATGTTTTTTTTGCCAGTAACGGTTTGAACTTCTAAGTAGCATGAGACGGGTCGCGATTACGTTACGTAACCCCAAATATCAGCCGAGTGATAGTCCCCTTATTTTTCAATTTTCATAATTGCTCCAAAAATAAAATATCCCTAACAGACACCAGCTTGGTATTAGTTAGTGAGACGGACTCTCGGCTATGAAGTGAGGCTGGTTCAGGAGGCAGAAGCCCAGCCAGTTAACAGTGCAAAAATACTACGTAAATATAAAACCTGTGAGCTATGCGTCACTCACACGAAAACGGCTCAGAAAAAGGTGTTTGAATTTATAGGGCACTGCTGTTCATCTGTGGAGTTTGAATAGCCGCATAGCCAATGAAGGTCACAGCGCCCAGTGTAAGGTAGGGCCCCGACACCCCCACACACACACACATGCACGGTATATACTTGCTGTGGTTAATGTTCTTATATTTTATATTTTAACGGGCCCAGTGCAGGTCACAGAAGCACACACCAAACTGTTAGGCAAGGCCCTTTACATTTTTTCACACTATATGAAGCACCTTTTTTTTCTTATTTTTTACACTTCTGTCCTGCTCAGTCTTGTTTCCGCCCACGGGCATAATCATCCAGAAAATTAATAATCATTTCCTGGCCAACTATAAATCATTACGCTTTAGACAATTAATGTTTGAAGAGAAGTGAAAGATCTATAATTACAATACGCCCAATGCATTTTGCCAAAATCCGTGTCCACCGTTTCACACGGCAAAGGGTTCCTGCAGCCCCTAAAGTACAGGAATCAGCACGGTGCGGACTGAGAAGCAGATTCCTACTTGATTTCTATATGGTAAATGTTTTGGGAATTTTTTTTTTATTCCTTTAAGTTCTGTTTAATTCCCAAATAAAACCCCATTGTCATAATTGCCGTTATTGTTATTCCACATTTTTAATTGCTCATTATGTTCAAATTACTGAGAACAGTAAAAGGGAACAAATTCATGAAAATGTTTAAGGTAACCTAGAGGTGCACTATAATTAAAAATAGGAACACATGTGACAACGTGCCGGATGCAGGCTCGCATGTTCCATCTTGTTCCACCGTCCGCAGAACCTGCCGCCATGGCGGGCACGGAACCCAGGAGGAGGAGTGCCAGTCCTGCCCAGATCAGTCTCCCCACAGTTCCTGTTTCAGGTCGTTAATCGGGCGGTGCCGGCAACAGCATGACAGCTACCAGAAAGGAGTATCCCACGAGCGACCCACAGGAGGAGAACGTGTGCATTCAGAGCCCCGTGTCCCTGCTCACGGTGATCAGATTGCTGTCGAAGCTGAAAAAATTTGTAGGAGCCGTGTACCGTAATTACCTTCATTTGCATATCAAGAAACCGATTAGACCGACATCAAATTAGCCACACAAACGACGGCCCCAGAATGGTACGAGGCTGTAACGGAGGGAAACTCAGACGGCCGCGCAAGCTGGCTGCGTCTTAAATCCAAACCTCGTTTCCCACGGCGACCGTTTCTTCTGACCACCTCCTCTAATTAATTTTTTTTTTTCAACGGACCTTCGCGTCTTTGACGTCAGTGTTAAATATGGAAATGTGTTCCCTTCCCCGGTGCTGGAATTTCATCCTCCGGACGAACCAAACTCCAGCATGGCCCCGCATTGCATGCGTTTCTCCACATGCTGTTAATTGATTCCCCTGCAGTGCTTCACCAGAGGAAGAAGTCACCCGACACTACCGGGGACACCTTTCTGCCCAGCTACTCTGCCACCTGGCTACATTCTCAAGCGCGCTGCTCTTGAACCTTTAAAGATTCTGCCGGCCGAGTCTACCAGTGCCCCCGACCCGCCATTACGGGCGAGCAAAATGTTTTCGTCGCGGTTATGCCTTTGCCGACAGAGGTGTGCCATTTCAGCCTGTCAGTCCCTATGCTTGCAGGCAGAATTCACTTCGGAGGAGAAGTAATTAGTCACCTATCTGGAGAAGACAAAGAACAGGAAAGCCCTATTTGCACTGGAGAAAAGGTTAGAAGCAAGATCCCCTTAATTACGAAAGTCTGTCCCACCTTTTTCAGCACAAGTTCAGGCAAATGGAAGCATGTCTGTCTGCTGAGAGATTGATGCTGGTTCACTCCTGTTATTCATTAAACAGAGATTATCCTCTACAATGCCCCAACCAAAGCCTAGAGCAGCTTGGAACATCTGGCTTTCAATAGAGCCAAATGCCTCCTTAACACAGGGCGTCATGTCAGACAAACGGGCCCCCTCCACCACGCTGATCGCAGCCACGGACGTTATGATGTCAGTAATTTTAAATCTGCGTCACTGGATGTTCACTTTGGAAGATTACAGGACAAGGGAAGCAAAAATGAGGTCGCTGGTCGACCATTTCCGACAAATGGAGAGAATGGAAGAAGATACCATAGGGCAGAAAAAAGGGGAGAGAGAGATGAAGAACCAATAAAACAGCTCTAGCAAGATCTTGGAGCCCAAAAGGTTGAACGGAGGTTGCTGAGTGCGCTTGTATGTGTGTGTCCTCTATAATTTTATTTATTTATTTTCCCCCGGGGGAGCATCCGTTAAACGACGTTAGTATGGCGCGTGCCAAATTTGCATCCTTCCTCTCCCAGCACGACAGCACCGTTTACTTAAATATTTATCTCCCAATTTAATTAAATTTAAGGTTCAGCAGTCTAAACGAAATTAGGCCGCAGCCCACAATGCGCTTGGAAGGAAGGGCGTAAGAGCGGTGTTATTGTCAGCCAGCCATCCGCTCCCCTCCGCTCCGGAGATGGAGCGGGCCTCCCCTTCTTCATGTGCTACGTTCCTTGACTACCATTTTCACTACACTCCTAGTCTCCATCGGAGGCCCGGGTAAAACAAGAGGCCGGTCTCTAATCGAACACGACACAAGGCGGGCGCAGGCGTTCTCAAGAGGAGGCCGACCGGAATCGCAAACGACCGTCGTTAAAACGACACGGTAGTCATCGCTTCAAAATCCAGCTTTAAAAATAGTTTTGTGCACATGTGAAAGATCTGACAGAAGTGAGTCAGGTCCCACCCAGATAGATCGGTGACTGAAATTTACACTTGGACAGACTTGGTGTGGGTGGGAAGAACTATTTTGAAGAAAAACAGAAAAGTTTGGAAACACAAGCATATTAGAACACATTTGTCTTCAGCTATGGGTCCTTTCGTGAACAACCAACGGATAAAACACTGGCTGCGAGGGGCAGCCTGCCGTGTGCCGTCGTTTTGGGAAAAGGCCTCTCCCCTTGGATGGGCTTCTAAGACCTATGTAAACCGCCACGATCTATGAGCGCATCTAGACCAGGGTCTGGCCATTTTTCAGCAGCAATCAATGAGACATGGCCTCCTGGGCAGAATGAGAGCTTTACTGCCTCCAGGATCCCTGGATTTAATCAAGGAGTCACACACCATGTTAGTTGTTGTATCATCATTAGGTCGTTTGAGATGATGCCATCATTACCCTCACCGACGCGTTCATTACATACCAGGAACAGTACCCAGCATCCAAAGCCACATTAGTCTTTGTGATTGAATATGCTCATGGATTTTCTCTCTGGGACCCTGGGAGCAGACAGTATCGGGAGTGACTCTCTTCCGCTGTGTTGTTAATGCAGCATCCGGATCCCGCAGCATCAGTAAGACAATGCTGAGCAGAACTCACACCTCATCAGACAGAATCGATGGAGACCAAAGCAAGGAATGCTGGCATGCCCGGGTGTACTGGAGCCCGGGCAACCTGGGAATACAAAGGACTCGGATTCTTAACTCTCTCATTTATAAGAACCGCGCTCTCTCAATTCTCGAATCCTTATTTAAGAGGTACGGCCATTTCCGCTTGTAATTGTGCATGTTCGCCTTCAAAGAGCTCCCGCTCAGACGAAAACAATAGGGATAATCCCCCCCCGAGTTCTCACTTTTATTTGCCAAAGCGGGTAACACACTCAGCACACTGAGAGTCAGCATCCATGCGCTGGATTGATGGTTAATCCGAAGCCCTCGAGTGTCAAAATTAAGGGCTGCGGGTGAGTAATGAGAAAGAAATGAGCTGCTTCCCGCCCTGCACCAAGCTTCCCAGCTCTGCACGCGGCGTGTCCACTTCAGTCTCTATCAGATCTGGCACACCCTTTATTTGACTGTGCATACAGCACTTTGCGGGAGGGTCACAAGAGGGCAGTCTTAAGAGTTCATCACCTTCATTATGTCAATCTAAATGAACAATGCCGGCATGGGCACAAACCACTTCGGAGCTCGCCTCCTCTCGGGTTGCTGGGCAATGTAACTTCTCTGCGGGGTCATAAACAGCAGACAGGCGATACGAGGGCGGGACCCTCCTGTGCTTACGGCAGACTGGCTTAAGCACCTTTGTTTGCTGCCTTATTGGTTCTCGATGGGTTAATTGGGGTGGTGGTTAAAGGGACACAGGCATCCGTGCCAAAGCGAGTAAGGCAGCAGTGCTGACCACTGCCCCCCCTCCCCCAGAGTGTGGGTGGAAACGTTGGCTATATGGTTACAGCAGCTATGCCATCAGGCCTTCTGGTGGGCAGGTCCCCATGCAGTACTGGTTAGAACTGGGCCATGAACATTTTGGGATCTCCTTTGTTGTTAACATGGCACACCCTCAGTTGCAAGGGCCTAAGCCCTAAGCAGGGTCCCATGAGAATCCAAATCAGGAATTAAAAAGCACTTCACACCCAAATTTGTTCCGATCCGCCTTGCCCCTGTTATCACCATCAGTGCACATCATAATGGTGCTCATTCAGAAGCCCAGCTTTAAAGGCTAACAAAATGACACTGATCGGCTCTTTCTCTCAGCCATTCAAACACAGCAGGAACACCAAAGCACTGCTCGCCTAGAGAAGCTCTCTGTAAAATCGCCGTGCGGTCATGATGCATTGCTACATGAGAGGGCTGCACTCCTGACTGCCTCAATTAATCACCTTGTGGTAAAACTATTGTTTTTGCTATACATATACATTCCCACGGGGGGCGCGGGGATATTGAAATCTAAATGTAGCCACTTTTTGGATAACATTGACACTGGCCCATATCAATTAATATCAAAGGGGCTGGTTCATTTTTCATTCTTTATTTCTGTCCGAGCACAGAGTGGGAAATGATACTTTTGGGTGGGGGGGGGGTAATATCCCTTGCTGGGCCAATGACAGCCTCAGCCTTCCATAACCCAATTAAATGAAAAATTAGTGCAATTAGCAGGAAAGGAGAGGGTGTCCTAGCTGGAACCACATTGTATAGTCCTGGCTTCCCAAAGCACTGAGGCTTGTGGAGAGGAGAACAGCCAATTGCTGGAGGGGGCAGTGGCCTCCAACAGGGAGCGCTCTGCGGGGGGGGCATTGTCCCGGTGACCACAACCCCCCCATCTTCAACCCCCCCCCCCCGGCAGTTACTGACCTGTCCGTGAAGTCGTAGAGGCTTCAAACATGGACGGCTTTGTTAGAAACACTGCTAGCCTGTCGATTAAGCACATTTCTAGTTAGCTACTTGCTCTTTGTCATTTCCAGTTAAAGAAAAATTTCAGGGCAAGGTTACAGAATGGGGACATATTTTTTTTTTCTAATAGCCACGGCAGAAGGTGAAGAGAGAAACGTATTCATAATATCCAAGAGTATCCAAAACAAATATTTTGGCAGCCGGGACATGACTGAACCAGAAAGCATCGAAGAATACGGAGATAAAAGCTGCAGATTTCTGTCACGTATTCCACAGAAACACCGCAACTAGGACACCGCGACTTGGCACCAAACAGGAAATCGAGTGGTATACCAGAACGTGCCTTCATGGACGCCCGGTACCTTGATGTGTCAGTGCGACACAGGGGAAGCATCCAGCACTGTGGGAGGAAGTTCGATCCACATCCTGGACATAGGGTATAGGGCAGGACGTACAGTAAGGTGGGGCTAGCAGCTGTATCTCCCTGTATCCACCTACAGGAGCACAATGAGAGACAGGGTATCCTGTCAGGCACCAGTACGGACGGCAGGCAAATACAAATGTGTTATACGGCCACCTGCTACGAGGACCCTATTAAAGACATCGAGCTAAGCAGCGGGTAGTCGATCTGCGAGCTGCCACCGAGTTCTTTGATGGAGGCGGCTGATAACTTGGCAAATGCCGCAAGGCTGTAATAACTCCGGGGCCGTTACCGCGCACACAATCCGCGGCGCACGGCATGATGGCGCTGGAGACTTTGATGTTTCCTGTTTTGTTTGTTTATCTGCTATTGTTTTTTCTTGCATTTTAATTACTCCTGCCTGCTTTAATTTATTTGCGTCGTGATAATTTCTGAGGGTGGTGGGGGAAGAGATTCTCGGTAGAGATAATGCTAAATTAAACCGAATCCGGAGCTGGTAGCTGTCTTGGCAACGTTAATTTGTACGCTAATTTGGGTCACTCGGTATTGACGTAAATGTATATAGCGTAGTCACTAAGACGAAAGAGTGCGATAATGAATTGCTGAACAAATAGATTGCCGTCGTTTGTTCTTCCGTGGCGTTGGTCGGCCGTAATTCTTTTTAATGTTATGTGACCACATCATTGGAATTGCACGTCTCAGGCAAACGAGTTGAAGCAGATGTCAGGAGAGAAGCTCGCCCATCGCCGAGTCACAACAGTGCCGCAATGAATTATGTGACTGTTTTTATCCAGCGCAACACACAACTGAAAGCACGGGCAGCCAGTGCCCAGAGCAAGTGGGGGTTAAAGCCTCCATCCAGGGTGGGGGGGGGGTCTCCTCCCCACACAGGTGTCGGGACTGCAAGCTACGCGGCTGTTTTGGGAAGTTCCCCAGCCTTTAAATAAAAGGTAACCGGACGCGTAGTGGCGTCCGGGCCTTTGGGGCAGCCCAGAGGGATCGGAGGCCGGCTCCACAGTCCGGGGGGGGGGCGAATAAATTAAGCTCTGAGCTACATGCAGGTGTGTGATGGATAGGGCCAGCAGGCCGGCGCAGAGCCACGCCCCCATCTCCCGTGTTCCTCTGGCAAACACATTCCGCTTCTTATCGCGAAAAGCTCCAGAGAAGATATCGGCCGTCTTTAGACTCCTCAAAGATGACACTAATCAGACAGTAATAATTAATTACGATCCCAACAATAGCCATTCAAGTTAGAACACCCCCTCCGCACTCAGACACAGACACAAAAAAACTAATTTATTTCAGTTTCATTACTGGCGTTTTATTTCCAAAGAACTTAATATGATAACAAGACGATTCTCGTCAGCTGGTAAAAACACTAAACACCAGCAAGTTCACGTCCTGCCACGTCGGCAGTCAAAACACTATTTAATTATATTCCATCCTACTTTACCCTAGTACATACATATTTATTGTTTCATTTCATTAAAAAAGCTAAATGAGCAGCAATTTGAACAAGAACAAGTTCCATTTCAGCTTGCGGTCTTTGGCTGTAATTTGCAGTGGTATACAAAGACACAAAGTATCACCCTATGATAATATTACCCTAAATATACTCTAACGACTTGCACGGTAGGCAAATACGGTGTATTAATGTGCCTTTCTTTTCTCCATATGGCCGAACATTCCCCACATTCTCGAAAGCAATAAATCAAACCCGCGAAGGCAGGAAGCCGAACTGCTCGTGGTGCCTCCGCTGCCCCCCCACCCCCACCACGCCTCCAGCACCTTTTTTAAGTAGCTGTGCTACAAAGGTTTTTGTTTTTTAAAAAAACGTCCATCTTGGGGCCTCCTACTTCCCGACAGCGAGCGAGATTGCTGATGTTCCATTAACGTTAATTAATCAAGGGCTGATCACAAACCCTGTATCCCAAACGAGCTGGCCGCAGTCTCACACGAATCTCACTCCGGTTCCTCCCTCTCGCGTCCGATAGCATTATGTCCCACATTCCCGCTATTTCCCTAAAAGCCGGCCTTCTCCAGTGGCACCGGCGCCCCCTCCAGGTGCGTAATCCCGCCATTCCGGCCCGATCGCACAGTCGGCACACTCCAATGTGTTATTTTGTGTGCTTATTTTTCCCGTGAGAGCTTATCACAGGTAGTCATTTGAGGCAAAATGGAAAAATCTATTTACCGCGAGTCATCCACAACGTGGGTAATCTATGTGACATCTATTAAAGGCAGCCAGCATTGCGCGCCTATCGGACATCTCCTGTTTTATTCAGAAATATTGGTCAGGAGAGCGGCAAGGTTATGAAGCACCCCGGAGATTTACTTTTCTCCATTTCGGCTCCATTTGTAATGCGCTGCGTTGGAAATTGAGACAGGCAGAAGGTGATTTCCCAGCAAATATATTTACTAAATAAATACGGTTTGTGTTTTTTTTTAAAGCCAGTATGTCATTTAAAACAAACTAGCCCTGCAAGTGACATTTCAGACCAGATCTACTCCAGGACATTTCCAGGAGACACAGGGCATCCCCGGTGGGCTATCGAGGAAATTCCAAGAATTCCAAGAATCGGATGACACTCCATCCATCCATCCATCCATCCGTGCTTCCACATCAGGTCCATGGCCGCAATTTGGTGGGATAGTGTTGTGAGATGAGCAGACACTGACATACATCGCAATACTCACATAAACACCCCCCCAGGATGAGAAATAAAACATCTTCTCCTTCACTAAGGTGTGTAAAGCTGCCTGCCTATGCAACCCCCCAGCGTCGAGTCGTCATTAACCGTCCCATTTCACCTAGCTGACAGTAATCAGGAGCCACCGTCCGAGGTTTTATTAAAGTATATAAACAACAACAGCTCTGGCTCCGTCTCCCCCCCCCCCTGCTTCTCTGGGGTGGGGGGGGGGACAGAGCAGCGGTGTGATAATTAAATCCCTCCTCTCCGGGCAGGAAATGATTTCACACCAGGCCGTCATGGTGACTTAGGAGACGGCGTGTTGAAAAGCGGGACGGGCCCCAGCACTTAGCGCACACCTGGCGGAGACGCGCGGCTCGAGCGCAGCATTCCTGCCGCGGCTTCCGGGCAAATGGGCCGCCGTCAGTGCGCTGGAATCGCCAGATCAAAGGCGCCGGGGCCAAGCCCCTCAGGCCTTCGCATTCAAAGCCATTTTCTACTTTTTTTGTTTTGATTTTTTTTTTTTTTTTTACATTTCAGGACGTGTCGAGCGTGTTGATGGGCGTGACTCTGTCAGAGTGTGGATGTGTGAGGGGGACAGTTATGGCAGATTAAAGCAAACATCTGGACAGGAGGTCCCCCGCACACAAAAAAGGCACATGCCTCAAATCCCAGCCTGGATCAATCGACTTGCTGAAACCTGGGGAAGACATATACCATTGTGGGGGGGTGGTTTTCCGGTGTCTGCCTGCTGCCCCATGATGGACAGGTAGGGAAGTTACAACAAAAATCAATGAGCTAGGTGACATCAAAAGAAAGAAGTATCTTTTTTATCTTCAGCAATGCGATGCAAGGAGACAAAAATTCAAGACAATGAAATATCGTTGGTCGTAATGCAAAGAAACCATAATAAACAGAATATAAATACGTAAGACAGTTAAACATGACAAACTGAGACACGGACAGAAGACAGACATAAAAATTTTTAAAAGTTTAAACACAAGGACAGGGGGCCCGTGGACTCCATCAGGAAGCTAGCGGTCCGGTTGCCATGACGTCGCGGGTGGATTCAGCTCCTTCACTGACTTTACTTCCCGCAGCAATACGAGTCGCTCCCCAAAAAGGCCTTTGCTTTCAGGTTTCTAAATACCATAATATTTGGTTTTTAAATACCATAATATCACCTCAGCTTGACTTCCCGGGAGCAGCACCTCGGCGCTCTGGGTTCAATCCGGGCTTCCCGGAGATGGGTTCTCCATCGGCTTATGCCTGTGGACCGATACTGGAGCCGAAAATAAATGTTTTGTTTTCATCGACTCCTAAGCCAATCCCTCTGCTGTCAGAGTCGATTAGCTTACTCATCGTGCCGGTGCGGTACCGGGACACGACTCACTGTACACGTCAGTGGTGAAACTGCTGAAAGTGAGATGCGACATGGAAGACCCCCCCCCCACCCCTCCCAAGCTCCCATCTACCACATCTGTTTCCTTTTGTGTGGTGTGGCTCACCAACGATTTGCCAAATTAAACAGGGGACACGTATTTCTATTCTAATTACGAAATCAGGGCGACCGGCAAATGACATGCCGTTGAGATCCTCTGCCGATGACCTTTCTGGGAAAAACGACAGTCCCGGTTCCCGTTAATTACTAAACTGCCTTCCTGAAAGCCAGTCGAAACGGGCCAGGTAATCAGGGGAGGATGCAGGAGTTATGGACTGATTATTCAAAGAGAATGCAGTTTTCTTTCTCTTTCTCTCTGTTAAAGTGAGCCAGTTAATCAGCGGCGTTAAAAAAAGCGTAACCAGACTCCGCTAATTCAAAGATAGAGGCCTCACTGTCAACACGAGCAATAAGGAGAGCGACCCGGCCGCAGTTAGCCAGCGCCGTGCAGAACAAAGAGCTTTAGCGGTATCCGTGACCCCCTTCTCCACACAACTTCGCGACGCAGAGATCGGGGGGCAGATACCGCCGTGATCTCTGCCCTAATTTTGGTTCTGGCTCCTAGTTTACAGGTAAACCATCGGTGGCATAAAGGGACTGTCCCGGTGCTGTAAATGAGTCGAGCGCTTAGATCCATGGTGGAACAGCTGCCTGAGAATCTCCACCATCTGACTCACCTGCCGACGCTCTAGTTTGGGAGAAATGGAGTCCTGAGGACTCCTGTTATCGATTAGGGGGCAGAGAGAGAGTCAAAGAGGGACCACCGCTGATACATATATGTGGTACATGTCAGTGGAGGATTTGGGGGGGGGGGGGGCGGGGGGGGGGGGGGGGGGGGGGGGGGGGGGGGGGGGGGGGGGGGGGGGGGGGGGGGGG
>JAODKN010000033.1:77082-96576 GCA_026774425.1 Petrocephalus zakoni
CCAGGTTCCCAGTCACCCCCCCCCGCCCCTCCCCCCCCACAGTGTGAAGAAAATTCTCTCTCCGTTTTTCATTAAGTAGTATTGGGTTTCATAATCTTTAACACTGTTTTTAATTACATTGTTGAAGTTTAGCTCCCCAAGTGCGATCTGACTGAAATATGGGGCTAATTTTGTTTAGTACAGTGAGCAATTAAATGACAGTGTTTAAATTCGTAAAGCATCGTGCTTTTAAGGAAATTAAGACATGGAAAAGGACACGGGGGACCGAGAAAGGACAGTGGGCGTGTAATTTATTTAGACGTCATGCACTGGTCCATACCAAATATTTGCGTGAGAGCACTTCACCATACTAGATAAATGATATTAAATTTGGTAAAATTCTGATAATGTTATTAGGCAGTGACCTTGTTAAACGGAATCGGGCTTTCGCCTGGGAGAACGTTCCCGGGATCCTGAAGTCCAGACAGCACCTCCCAGGAATTCTATTTATTTTCCGGCGGCCCGCGCGGGAGGCCCCCGCCAGAGCTGGCGTATTAATGAGCGCGGGCTTTCATTTCATTTTCCCGCGTGATGCCAGCACTCAGTCTACACCTGCCGCCCGCTTTTGAAGTTAATTGCGATTGACGAGATTAAATCACCCCCCCCACCTTCTCCCCAGCCCTGCGTGCAAGCCCCCCTCCCTAACCCGCTTGTTGGGGACCAAAATATTCAAATCTGTGCACAGAGCAGCACTAATGTACCGAGGAGGGGGGGGGGTAGAAATCATCTCCGAAATCATGGTAAAATCCGAACGTGGCTGGCTCAGGGGCTGGGCAGCAATGTCCCTGGCCTTGCTGCAATTTGCAGGTTGAGCAGGCTGCTGTTTCACAGATCTGCGATGCCGGGCTGGGCGAGGTGCAATTTAGATAACCGGGGGGGGGGGGGGAGATAAATATATAAACAAATAAACAAGCCGACAAGCAATCTGCCACTGCCAGATTGTGGAGATAAGTATTATTATCGCCATCGATTGTAAGGGGTTCAGATTAATTTGCTTCTTTTAAATCTTTCCAGTTTTTTTCGCTGCTCCCTGTGGTGAATTAAATCTGCTTCAAAGCGGCGCGGTCCGCATTAGCGCTTGGTTTCGGGCTGAAGGGGAGAGACACCTGAATGCTTACACTTACGATAGAGATGCTAAACCACAGCTAGTGCGATCACACACTGCCTGAAAATTAGCCGCTGCCGCCATCTTGCCATGGGCACGGGTACCCTGGCATACAGAGTCCCCTTTGTGCCTTTCACCCAGTGCTAATTGATTTACAGCCTCCGCGAGCGCCCCCCCCCCATCTGAAACACATTTCTCTTTATCCTTGTGGAAAGATGTGGATCGCTAATTGCTTCTCTGTCACCTTCCTCCATTTTCATGTTCCCAATTTCAAAAAAGAAAAAATACAAATATAATTAACAGGAAGATCGCCTGAGTTTGAAAAACTATCAGGATGCTCAAAGACGACTGCTGTTTCAGAAAGCCCAGAAAAACGTCAGTAAAATGGCAAAAAAAAACAAAAAAAAACTAAACGGCACTCTGCCCTTTTTACCTGAGGATAGCTTTTGTCTAAAGCGAGACAGAGAGACGTTTTCACTGCCAGCATTTCTGCGGAGGAGAGGAGTTGATTTCCTGCACCTCAGCCTAACAGGAGCTCCCTGTGACTGGGAGGGGGGTCTCCTATTGTCCACTGAGAGTTGTTTACATTTCTCCAAAAGCTTCATTCACCCCCCGACAAGGTGGGATAAGCGGCTGGCCGTGATGGATAGAGCCACCTGTGCTAATGGCTGTTCAAACTGTGCTCACTAGTGCACGTTACGTTGATTAATTGACAACAGTTGGGACGCGCTCTGCCGGGCGAGGGAATGAGGCCACGAGGACGGGCCCATGCCGCTCCAGAGCCCAGCCTGCTCGCCTCGCCACACTACAGCCGCGGACCCGTCGTTTCTCAGAGGGACTCGCCACTCTGGAGCCCGGCCCATTCGCCTCACCGCACTACAGCGGCGGACCCGTCGTTTCTCAGAGGGACTCGCCACTCCGGAGCCCGGCCCATTCGCCTCACCGCACTACAGCCGCGGACCCGTCGTTTCTCAGAGGGACTCGCCACTCTGGAGCCCGGCCCGCTCGCCTCGCCACACTACAGCCGCGGACCCGTCGTTTCTCAGAGGGACTCGCCACTCCGGAGCCCGGCCCATTCGCCTCACCGCAGTACAGCGGCGGACCCGTCGTTTCTCAGAGGGACTCGCCGCTCCCTCTCCCCGGGGCCCTTTAAGCCGTTTAGTGCCAAGGAGGACTAACACTGAAGCTAACATTCAGGCAAGGTGTCACTGGCATCATGGATTGTGGCTGAACAGCTTCAGGCTTTAGCCTGTCCTGCTGCAGACTGTCTGTTGTTACACTTCACTCACATTTCGAGGATTTAATCCACATAATGTGCAGCGAGTTTCTCTCTCTGGCCTCCCATCCCTCCTCATAGGGCCAACGATGCTAAATGTCTTTTCCCCCCACAAACGAGAGGCCACTCGACCACCAAAGGCCGACTTTTGTCTTTTAAATTGATTGCTGCAGTAGATCTTCCGCCGAGCAATTAGTGTCCACAAATAGAAAGCAAATTGTTGGCCTGAAACCAGCCTGTCTGTTGCGATTTTTTTTTTCTGTTGTGTTTTTAATGTGTTGTTTAACGCTAACAAGCTAGCCGACAAAGTGTAAGAATTAATGTTTGTTTGTAACCAGCACCATGTGTACCACCATGATGTCCCTTTTTTACGGCTCTAATTATTTCAATAAAACCCTGTATTTAGGCCGTATATAAACCGCGGGCAGCCGGCGTACGACGTGTTAATGAAAAACAGGAGCGGCGGCCCTGGAATTCGCTAACGATGAAAGATTAACTTTTATTTTTATTAGAAAGGAACGAGTGCATTTGGGATTTTCCTTTAATATATACAGGACATTATGTTAACATAGAGCAGAGCTGGAATAAGCCCATTACAGGCGAAAATTAATTTAGCATTCGGACTTTCTGAGGCTGGCCCACTCGAGTCCAATGCTCAGAATCCAGGAGGCCCGTGGATCACGGTTAAGGCAACACGATGCACTGGTTTGATTCTGGACGGCACATAATCTACGTGTACAATGCCTGTTTTTACTGATGAGACCTTCAGTCCATCATGTGTTTTTTAAATCCAAGTACTGAGAGAGATTACTAAGTGACCTGTAGGGTTTTACAGGGAAAATCTGAAATATTACTAGTGCTGATACCATAGAGTATCATAACAGAAGTTTACATAATCAACATTAGAAAGACTGGTGAAAAATAATTAAAATGATTAAAATGATAAAAGTGGATTCAGCTCCAGCAGCAATTACCACATTAAATCTGCAGATGTTGGTGGATCGTTAGCCGGTAAGCTGCGGTTGTTTTTCTCATTATCGTTATTACATTAGTGGAGGCTTTCTGTGCTGCTCAACGCCGCCCTGCTGGAGACCTGCTGAGGTGCAACTCCGGCCTTTGTCACTTTTTTTATTTTTATTGCAGATGTCTGCCATTTTATTTGGAATGCACCACAGATAATGTTAGGTCTTTAATCAATCTATGGAGGAGGGGGGTAACAGTAAAAATATCATCAAAATAGTTATTTTTATGTACTATGCAGGCCAATGAGTATAATAATTCTACCTTGTGCATTTTTCTCCCTCTTAATCCAAATTCAGAAAGTACCCCCCGGCTTCATCCCCTGGTCTGTTTTGCCTTACATGTTTCAGAAATCAGCAACAACCTAATTAATTTTGGCACTCAAACCAGCTCTCAAGGAAAACCACCAAACTAATGACCTTAAAAATGCCTTTGCCTTTTTAAAGAGCCAATTAGCAAGACTATCACTGTATAACCCAATAACATTCTCCTTTGCCGTTGTGTTTTTCTCTGGAAAGAAACCAATTATTTCCAATTACAGAGACTAGTCCTTGATTTCCCTCCTCCCTCGTGCTCGTGGCACAGGCTCCTGACACGATTCTGCAGTGAAGTATCCACCGCGCCGCCGTACAGGAAACCCCATCTCCCATCTCCCACATCCCATCTCCCATCTCCCACATCCCATCTCCCACATCCCATCTCCCATCTCCCATCTCCCACATCCCATCTCCCATCTCCCACATCCCATCTCCCATCTCCCACATCCCATCTCCCATCTCCCACATCCCATCTCCGCACTTCTGCGTTTCCACTCAGCCACTGTCATGACGGCAAATGGCCAGTGGGGGGCGTATCAGCTGGGAATGCAGGCCTGTTCTGAAAATGTATAAGTATAAAATAAAATCTCCAATCTTGAAGTGTCATTAAAGCAACTTAATAACTTAAAATAAATGTCTGTAGCAAGGAAAGAAATGCTCAACACCGGCCCTAGAACCTAGAAAAGTTTTGAGACCGGAAGCTGCTGACGCAGGGGAGCTGGTCGAGGTCCATACCATGACGCCTTTCTTGTCCATTTGATGCCAGGACACAGTGCCAGATGCCAAGATGAGGAACGCACCTTTACACTGCTTTACGTGCTTCACAGATCAGAGAACAAAGGTGTCACATGTCACCTTCACTACCCCAGAAGCAGCACACAGCCCGGGTCGACCTTGTAACCAGAAGGCTGTTAGTTTGAGTCCCTGCGGCAGTAGCCTTGAGCCACACATGAACATGCTGCTCTGAAGACCTTCCTCTCACTCCTCCTGAGCGTTTTGGCCGTGTCTATAAGCCCCCAGACCGTTGCGTCACACCGAATGCACGGGAGACTCATGGTTTGGACCACGGGCCACAGTCTGTAGGAACACGGCTGTAGGTCAGCTAGAGGCATAAAGCGAGATGGAGAGAACTGGAACTGCGGAGAGGTGAGGTACTGCAGGAGCAGAGGCTGGGCACCGACAGGGCTAGGTGGGGGCTTTTTGGGGGTCGTGGGGGGGGGGCCTGGCACGCCCTGCAGCCGTTTGTCTGTCCCACTGGCCGCGTGCGGGCGACGCCACCTCCCACAAGATAATTAAATCAATAAATCAACACAATAACAAACTTAATTAAACCTGATTATCCTCTGGGGGACAGAGTAGTGGACGCGAGTTAAGAGAGGAAGATGGACCATGGGAGGGCGAGCTGGATTGCAGAGCTCTTCAAGGGGCCTCCGTGCCTTTTTGATATTTAAATCAAAGTCATTAGTAGTGGCAGAGGCGAGGCGGGCGGGTAGGGGGGCACGGGGGTTGCAGGGAGGGGTTTAATATTCTGAAATCTGGCACATTAAAGATGCTTGACTTTTTAAAAATACCAACCCTGCTGTATCTGTCAAAAGCTCTGTTCCATTCAGAGCGCTAATAAAACCAAACGTACATGGTGGATATTATCTGTACATATGCATGTTATGTATGTTATATGTGTTACAGAGACCTTGGGGTCAAGCAGCTATTCTATCAGTCCCATGCCAGAGCCAAGGGCAAAGTACAGTATTTTACGGAAACAGTAGAGTGAATATCTTTGCTCTGGGATCTAGCGAGTCTCACCCTGCCCTGAGGCTACAGTATCTGCCCCCCTCCCTCACCAACACCACCACCACTACTAACCCTGGGCCTGCCTCACCCCACAGTAAGAAAACTGATCCAATTTATCTGACCAAAGCTCAAGTAGGTAAACCACAATATAATATTCCATTAAGGGCCACCATATCAATATTTCTGTCAAAAGTGATTCGTACGTGTCCTGCAAAGCAGTAGAGGGTGTCTCTCAGGTTAACTCCACAAGGACTTCCAGGGTGAATCCGGACGCCCATGGACCGGGCCAATTCTGGGTTTGGGGTGGACCATCAATCCAAAGCAGACATCACAACATGTCGTTTTCTCAGACTATACGTGTCGGGCCTCAAGACTTGGACATTTGTTACGGCCTCAGGGAAAATACAGCGGTATGTGTATGAGGGTGTGGGTCGGGGGGTCTGGGGGGGTGGCAGAGGATGCGGCCCTCACTCGCCCCTCCCATGCTGAGTGGCATGTGGCTTTTCACGTCAGTGCTATTGGGGGGGTCACAGAGTCGAGCCCGGACTTGCTGACTGAACAGGGCTGCCAGTGGGGAGCATGTTATCGGACAGCGGCGGCTAACTGACCGCTGACAGCCTGACCCTAATTCATTTCAATAAATGCATCTGGACCACACCCAGGCACGCTGCTCTTAAATCGAGCACAAGGACCCCCCCCCCCCCCAGCTCCTATGTGGCAGGGCCACCCCCTTTTCTCGGACCTGCGTCTTTGCCTGTCATTATTGTTTCATATTCAGTCGCTCTGCAGACACCAAACGCACAGCTTTCAGTTTCAGCAGCTATTAAAAAAAGAAATCCCCCCACCAGCCTTCTAAGGAACGTTAGCCCCGGTCTTTATAAGAGCATATTTCAATGCAGTTTGCCTCAGCTGACATTAAAGCATGCACTTATGTAAGGCGGGGCATACCATGTTTTCCTAAAGAGCAGGGGTGCATTTCTGCAAAATGAGACGTTACAGGCGTCACAGTCGGTGGAGTAAGTTCATGCACTGCCCTTCGAGCTGTGGCGGCCTGTCTTACCGAAGGGATTTGGGGCTGGGGGCTGGTGCCTGGACCACTGACACAGAGGCCTGCCCACACGTTTCCTAAACAATGCTTTAGCCGCTGCCTTTAGGAGAGCTGAATCTGAAGCAGGGAAAGTCGGGTGGAACGACCCATTATCTCAGCGTGCCGAATATTAACAAGCTCAACTCAGGATGTAATCTTACTCTTTATGGATAAAGGGTGAAGCTTCAGGAAAGGGCAGGGATATCTCCATGCTGTTACTAACATGTTCACCCCATTTGGGTTCCATGTCTCATGTACATACTTGTTTTGCTGGTGAGGGGGGGACGGGTGCTGTGGGCCCAAAAACTCAGACCGGACAGAACAGTTAGGGAACACGCCGCCACTGGTTAAGGAAACATCTCACAGAAATGACTCATTCACAGTTTATAATTTCCAGTATGAGGCACAACTGACATATTTGGAATATTTCTGGAGATTTACGAGCATCTTCATGTTGGCCCGTCAGTGGAAAAGGTGGTCAAAGGTTAGGTGCCGCAGAACTCCCGAGCTAATGAAACACTTATCCACCTGAGACTGAGCACCATGGCGTAAGCTTAAGCATTCCTAAATGCAAGATTTTGCTGTTGTGTAAACATCTGTGTTATTTTTTTCTTTCAAATACAGTCTACGAAAAACAAGCAAACACCATGGCTGTCTCTTATAAAAAATAATGCTTACCTTGCCTTAACTGTTGGAGGCAGACTTTCCAGAAGATGATGCATTTTCCTAGTTTGTCTGCAAACAAAGGACCATAACATTCAGCTATGCGAGTAAGGGACACGGTCAGAACGTCACAACAGAACTTTCCAGACCTTCCGGAAAGGTTCCCTTCATTTTCCCAGTGATGCAGACAGACAGGACAAACGGAAAATCCACTGTCTGGAGCACCACGGATACCCAGTATGGGGCTTAAACTGGCTCCATATAGAGATTAATGTAATTACACAGATTTCAATCTGCACTTTTAAGTTACATGCTTTCATACATCCCTCGTGAAAGATAAAGGCGTCACCTTTCGGAGGCTCCGAGATGGGATCGCCCGGGATCGTTCCTAATGCTCTGCCGGGTTCCCATTTCCCCCTCTCCCCTTGTAAAGTAGACTTTAATTCCATCTTAATTTCCTTACTACATCATTATTATCTTCTAATACAGAGGCCATATGGCAAACACTCCAGCCAAATTGATAAGAATTCATTATGGGAGTATGATTCTCCCTAACAGATTTCAAAGACAAAGCAAGGCTACTAGAATGATGCCGGGAGAAACGGCGCCACCGAGCAAAGGGAACGCTCTGTACTCGGTGTCTCACCATTTTACTGTGACACAGACAGAACAGGCAGTTCTGAAATTAAGTGAAAAAGCCTGAGGTCAGAGTGGCTCGATGTAGCTCCACCCATGAGGCACATTTAACCAATGAGAAACAAGTTACAATGTCACTCCATTTTTTTGTGTGTGTGCCTCTAAACATGTATATATAGATAGTATGTACAGAATTTTAGAATAAGCATCTGTTCTGGCATACGGTGTATGCAGTCAGGATCACTGTCTTTAACCCATGTAGTGCTGCAGAATTGTGGAGACAGGAACCACAGAACCACAGAAATGCAATTTTTGCAGGAATTTCATTTCATTTGGTGATATCCACACCGTTATGATTTTATGGGATCATCGGGTTGTCCGAAAGGCAGCCGTACTGATCCAAAACAGGTTCCCGCCACCGGGTTCCGTATCTGCGAGACACAGTTGGCGTTCTGCAGGCCGTGCGTTTTTTTCCCCAGAATGCGCAGCCTTGTTTTTCAGATGCTTCGCGCTAAAATTATACCTCATTAGCAAATTACACAGGTGCCAGTGCTGGTTCGTCATACTCAGCGTGTAAATCTTCCCAATAACCTCAGGAAATGCTCGCGAAACGCCCTATCTCTTACTGCTAACGAGCGCGGGTCGCTGATGGGAGATTAGCCGCCTGCGTTGCGAGCGCAGTTGCCCAGGGCTGCAGCTAATACAGGCCTCTTTTGTAATCTTAGCACAACCTAAATGGAGAGAAATGTTTGGAAATGTCATCTTCCGATGGAAGCTTCCACCACCTGGGCAAACAGAGGGAGACATTCAGGGCAGCTTTTGTTAAGGTGGAATTTTCACCCCGCAGGGCTCACTGGAAAAGAGAATGGGGGGGGGCCAACACCCCCACACAGGTCCAGAAGGGCTTTCCAGTCCAGGTACGCAAATGCCTGTATATGGGGGTTCATTCATTTCCTTTTTTAACCCTCATTCCCACAACATTTTGTATTTGCTAATTGTCAGCACTTCATAATACTGTGCGGCCTAAGGAAATCCGACGTGTTCACATGGGGGCGGGGGGCAGGGGGGTGGTTAGGCCTGTTTGACGCCCAGGATGAACTAGGTCGCAGCTACCCCCACCAGGCTTCGTCCAATATTTATAACAAAAACAAGAAATATGCCACAAACTCAAGTAGCATTTATCTCGCCACTAAACACATGACCCGTCCAGCGTTCCTCTCGTCACACCACCAACAAGTCCCACCATTCATGATTCATTGCAGCACTAGCTATCGGTGCGACTGTAGAGGCTGCGAGAGGTGTAATACCTGATTTTGGGCTAGCCCTGTAGCGAGCTCGGCATTGTGGGAACTCGAGAAAAAGTCGAGAGTATTATGCAAGCTGGCCCATCAGAACCAGGCATGGGTCACTTCTCAAGAGACAAAGGAAGGGGTTAGGGCTCTGTGTGATGTCACTGTCACATGTGGGCACGCCTCCCCTCGGTGGTAATAATGCCATTAGCATGCGGTGACTGAGGAGGGTCAAATAAGCAGCTACCTGCAGGTCGCACAGATCGATGCCTTTTTAGCTCTGGGCTGTTAAGACAGGAAGACGAAAAACGAAGCAGAAAATCAAAATAGGATTTAGGGTAAATAAACAATTCACGACACACAGTCCTGCATTGCATACCCCCGCCACCCTGAAACGTTTCAGGACTCTGATTCATTCTATTAGAAGTTGGCATTGAGCTGTTGGGCTCTTCTACAAAGTTGCATGCTTTAAAGAGAAACAGCAAAGTGTTGTAAAAGAGCTAAAAGATACATCAAGCAGCCATTTTGGAATATTGGTGTATGGTTTAGGCACCGATTGTAGTCAGGGGTCTGCCATGCTGAATGACAGGTTTCTGTGTGTCCCCATGTCCCTGGATTTGAACAAAAGCCCCGCTTATTGGGATCCTGTCACGGCGGCTCTGAGCCGTAGTGTAAAGCCGGACCCTTGCCTGTGTGCCGCGAGTCACCCAACCTGCTGGCGTGGCACCATGAGGTTTCAGCCCGAGAACCGCTCCACCTTTTGACGGAGAGCACTCCACACTGACATACGCTAATCCCTAAATTTAACACAGATTTGATCCGGTCCCCGTGAGAGAAGGGCCCCGGGCTTGCCACAGTGGAGGAAACGCCTCTGTCTTGTGTAAGAGAAAGTACTTCACCTTCCTACCCATCGCCTCCACCCCCCAAACTCTCCATGATGGAAGCCTTGGCCCTGACTTCCAAGTGGTGGGAGAAGCATATCACAGAGCCTTTCACACGCTGAGGACCACAAGTGGGAACAACCGGGTCCAGGTCAGAAGAAACCCTAGCCTGGGACACTTTAACGCTTGGAAGACAAAACATCCCTCCTCCGTCCAAGTCGCCGGGCCACGAGAGGAAGCGGCGTCTTTTCACCACAATGTGTTCATTCATATTCATAAGTGGTGATTGTTCTGGCACGTTCTAACGTGCGATGTTCTAATCCACGCATCCTCGTGCTCACACTGCTGCTCATTCCGCGGCCCCCGCCAGAGCCGACCGGCGGGAACAGGAGCCCAGCGATGGCCGAGAATATTCCATACGTTCTGACTGAGTCAGAGAGAGGGAAAGACAGAGAGGGAGAGAGGGAGAGGGAGATCTGCATTACACCATTAGCTAAGCAGACATACCCCCCGAATCTCCATTTGTCAGGAGATTAAAGTAGGTAGAACACTCACTTTTGCTATCTTGACAGTTGGACATCTAAATACATTTGCCCTTGGACAAGCTGGGCTGTCAGGGAGTAGATATATTTAAATTACCTGCGAAGAACACGCGGTCAGCAGCTACCTTAATGCCAAATTTGTGTTAATCTGTAGGTCGGAAACCGACAAAACTGAAATTTCATACAACGTATGAAAAAACCACATCTTTTCAGATAGATAAAATATGAATGAGATTACATTTAAAAACAGTTAAAACACAAATTACTATAATTGATGAGAAATCCTCAGTTAAATTAAATTTCATTTACCAAAAACCTTATTTGCAACATCACTACAGTTACTGCAGAACTGATTCAACCCAAGTAAATATTAATCTAAGATTACCTAATAAAAGAAATAATTCCCTTGTTAACACATTCCGGCATTTTAAGCCTGTCAGATTCAGGACTCCTTAATTTAACTGTCTGATTCCCTCCAATTGCGATAATATCTTAGTCACTTATTTGTGCGATATTAGGATACTGTGTTCCTCTAAATTATCCCTAATTGCCTAATTTTTTAAAACTAAGATACTCTGGTTTCATGATTCAGCTTCTCTTGTAAATGACATTGAGGCCTTAGCTACCAACAAAGTTTCTTAAACATTTCAAGAGTAATCATGAGTAGCGATGACCCCAATTAGACGACGCACGAGAAGGACAAGCAGTAAAAAAAAAAAAAGTAGCTAATTAATTTTTGTACTTTCAATAAAGCTAAAAGTGTGAATTTGATATTTAATTTATTGTTGTATTACTTTTAATTGGTTTACTCTGACTGGCACTCCCCCTACCAAAACAAACAGAGCGAGTGCAGAGTGGAGTAGAGGACAGAAGGATGGAAGGGGAATGGTGTTAACTTTATGGACCGACCAGGAGAAGAAATCTCAATTAAACAGGGTAAATAATCCTTGTAATTACCGGAGCTGGTGTTTATCTGGCGCGGAACCTGGGTAAACGGACCCGCTCGTCGTAAAGCGACTTCTAATTGAAAAACTTCCGGGAGGGCATACTTTGGTGGCATCTCCCCTGCAGCCATCCACACCTTTATTATAAATAACCCATAAACGTCTCCTCCAACTCAAAGGCATCCCACGTAGCAGCTCTCCATCTCCGTTATCTCACACCTCCGCCTCCACCCCCCCGCGACAGGGGAAGATTTGTGTAAGCTCTAACAGCAAATAACTCTGATCCCCCATTACCACAGCCTTAATATGGTTTCAGTCATGTAAAGTAAGGACACACGGGGCCTGATTTATTCTGCACGCCTCTTATTACCCCGTGCATTATTCATTGTAAAATATTTTACCAACATGCCATGCGGTGTCCTCTGAAGGAGACACTGATCTGCCCCCTTACGCTGAGAGCGGCCCAGTCCTTGCTTGGGCCCTCAGCCTCATGGATATCGGAAACGCAGCACACCACACACGCGGGGCCAGAGCACAGAGGTTTCGCCATTTCCTGTGCTGTGACCGAATCCCGACAAGCTGGGTTTGGGAACTCGACACTTCAGGATTCCGTAGTCATCTCTGCGTATAAGGACACATGAGCACAGACTTATGTGTACGCTGCTCACACGGCTACCAGAAGATGCCATTTCTCTGGGGCCTATGAGCAACTTGGGACGAAGCAAAGGATACTCTCAATGAAAACCTAGAAGAGGAACCCATTCATTTGCACGTGTCAATCATTCAACATGCAAACAATATATTTATTGTATTTAAATATTTCGAATAAACAATATATAAACCTGTATGCATAAGTATATGTATGCATACATATTTCACTCATTTCCCTCTTCGGTTTTTCCCTTGTGGTCCCAGGTGTAAACGTAATGGCCAAGGGCTCCAACAAGCACAGGTCTGTGTGTAACTTGAAGACATTAAAAAAGCAAACAAAAAAAAAAAAATACCAAACTCTCAGTCAGGACATATTTTTTGAATTTGTTCTGGACATCAGTTTTGGGATTCAGCTATGTCGCATTATGGACCAAATTAAGAAAATAATAAAACCAAGTTTTATAAAGTTTGAAGCGATTACTTTTTCACGTTAGTAACGGTGGTCTGGGCCAACATTCCCCACCCTGAAAAACAAACCGGGCACATGGAGAGAGAGAGAGAGAGAGAGAGCATGCCTGTGTATCCCCATGTGGTTGGGGGCTCCTTTGTGGAATATGACCTAAAATAGGGCAAATAAGGGATCCACCTTAATAGGTTTGCACTGTCCTGATGACAATTCGTTGTGACAACATTGCAGAAACAGCCTGCAGGTATTTTTTTTTATTATTTAAATAACATCCTGTAAAACAATGTCCTCTTGTCAGTCAGCGCTAATTCACCAGAGGCTGTGCTATAAATCTCTCCGTCGGCCAGCAAAGCACTTAACTCAGCACGTCTGTAATGAAATTAGGAATGCGAATTTAGTGCGCCGAGCACACCTAAGTACTTTCTGCAGAGACACTGAGATTTTTGCTGGTGGCAAAGTGCAGCTAATCCGGATCGGTATTTTCATTATAACGCAGCCCGCAGCCATGCGCGCGCCCCGCGTCCGCGCGCACAAGCGGCCCGTAAGTTCGGAGCCGATCGGGCCCGTCCTTTCGGGCCGACTCGGGCCCTTTCGAGAAGTTTCCGGAACGTTCCGGACCGGTGCGGAGGCGGAGCTCCGAACAGCTTTCTGCTCCCCATACGCCGTAATGAATGCAGTCATTTAGCGCGGATTTACGGCCCCCTTAAAACCCGATTGCCAAGAATCCGGGAATTATTCATAAGGGGGAACCGCCGTTTGTCAAGCGCTGAGTGCTGTTTTGGTGTAAATAGACGGTTTCCTCGCAGTTTATCAAGGATTATTTCCTTTTCTATCATCCCATAGAACATGTGACCTTTCCACTTAAGTGTCAATTTAGAGGTTTTTAATTAAAGGGAACGCAGCTGAGCAGCCGCAATCACCTTCGCTCACAGCACAATGAGCTGTAAAGCGACGGGACGGCGTCCCGATTCATACACGATATATTACAGGAGGAATTATGGGCAGCTCCGTAAACAAATAATATGTCACTTTAAGTATGCATGCCGTTGCTTTATGTCCCTAATTAACACGGCAAATAGCATAAATTCAGTCCTGCCTCGTCGGTTATTGTCTCCCTTTTTATTTTTCTTACGTACAGTTGCTGGATTATACGAGCATTTATTCATTTATAACGTTAATAAATAATCTTGTTTAACTATTATTAGCGTACCATAATGTGTTGTCATAATAACCAATTTTTAATCCATTTAATGACCATATTCATCTTAATTGAATTAGTTTAAATTGATATGGGTAGCAGTCTGTGCCCATTAGCTGTATCGTCGTCATTATAGTTATTATTTAGTTATTAGTTTTGGTTCTAAATGAATAGAGGTGGCGTTTCGTGCAGGCCTGCCTCGGCCCTGTCCTAGCAGCTGCCACGTGCTTTGAGGGAGGCGGTCTTGTCAGGCCTGGGGAGCAAGTCTGCAAGAGACTCCACAACACCCAGTAGGCTTGAAGAGGGCAGGCCTCCTGCATGTCGACCTCAAGATCCCATTTCCAGAAACTCAGTTTGAACAATTATGTACAGTCAAACATCAGCTGTACTCTGCAGAAGACGCCACCATCCGTCTGGGTCAGTGAGCACCTGAAAGACCGTCTGGCCTGTAACTCATGAAGGTTTATAAACCAGCTTTGCAGGATGTCGGGCTTAATCCAAAATAAAAAATTCAACAATGTTGCTCATTTCACTGTCAGCTCTAGGGTCCATTTAGAATTTAAAACAGTTGAACAATCACTAATACATCCCCATTAGCGTTTCCAAAAGAGGATTAAAAACTATCCAATAAAAGCTTTTAATAATGGCCTGTCAAACAATCAAGAAGTTGGAGGCATCGCTCTGTATTCCAGGCACAGTCTGAAGGGCCTTTATGCTCATACTGTATTTGTAATTACAGGGAGACACAAAAAGGCTGCAGATTCCCGCCTATGCAAATGCTACGCTAATGGTTATTTACGCTCAGAAATGATCATGACAGTCTTTTTTCTGTCCATTTCCTTTAATCCTGTCTGCCTCCATTTTTCCTTGTGTTTTCTGGGCCCAGCGTGGAACACAGTTCTCTCTGCACTCCGCAGCGCATTTCAAATAAACAGAATTCGATGTGAGGGCGGTGCGGCTCACGTCCCGCGAGGCGGAGAGGGGGCCCGCGCGCTTCCGAGGCGTCCGGCGATCACTTTTCCAAGCGGGGCTCTGCTATTTGTCACGTAAGCCTCAAGACGACATCCTGCGTGCTTTATACTGAATCACACACTCCGAGAAACAAACAACAGACGACAAGAATCAAGGGGGAAAAAAACAAACAAAATAGCTACAGAGCTAGCTGACGAGGTGACTAAGCTGGCAAACAGCAGGATTGTGGGCATCGCTTGTCCCCTCGTGATGGAAACGCACTTGTGGTCGAGGGGCAGGAGATGAGGGTGTTAGCCTCAGCATGCGCAGTCTTTTTAACACACCCCTGCAACTGCAGCCAGCCGCCCTACATCGCAATTCCTGCGCCGGTTAGCTGCGGATGTACTTCACTGCTCCTCTCTTCATTTGGTCTGCATTTACAGCCACAGTTCTCTGCAATTCGTCATTATTTTCTCCGGCTCTTGGCAGGTTATTTTTTTTTTTTACTGATTAAAGTTATGCTTAATTTAGCATATTTTTATTTCTAAAGTGGCAGAAAGGGACTGTTTGACAGCATTTTATTGCGGCATAAATTAGCTTGATGGAATGAGGGATGTGGCTTCTAATACGCGGAAAGCCAGTTGATTAGAAGCCCTGGATGCTCCAGTGAGAAGTTCAACTGCCGGCCTGCATTCGCCGATCCTATCAGCTATTAACTAATTGTCTGTCAGCCGTGGCTCAGGCCGCCACGTGCCACAACACGCCCGCTTCCTCATAACTGACTTAATTAATAATGTTTTAATGCTTTTCATGTAATTTCATTGCGGCTTATCTATCAGCGACATATTTACATAAGACAAGTCATACTGCACACAACGTGAGGCTTCACAGAACAGGTATCTGGCCGGGAATCATTTGGGAGGCTGAGACCCAGAGCCTAACCCAGGAAGTGCAGGTATGCAGGGGTAACGCCAGCCTGCCAAAGAGTGACTGGAATACCTGATTGGTCCAACTTGAGGTGAATATGCAACCTACTGACATGCTGAACACATGAGCCTGCAGGCAGTGTGCTAACAGTGTGCCTAGACGGGTGGCTCAGCGCCCCATGCTGGAGAGGCTGAGCTACTACATACAGCCATGGATTAATGAAGGTAAGGCCTGGCACTGGGCGGCCTACTTGACTTATTCTAGAACTTGGGGGAGGTTTTCAGAATCCAGCATTAATGGTACGTCCATGTCACTGAATCGTCTTGAAACACAAAACAGACTGGCTCACTCTGACGAGTCACTGCTGCAATTAAAAAGTTGTGCTCCTACGTGCCGCCCGGGGCCGAGCCCCCAGGGGCTCCCAGGAGCCGGGAGGGGCCCTCGAGGTTACGCCAGTATGCCAATCAATGGTGGCCCCCATTAAATCTCCATCGGTTTCAATTCCAATGCCTCGGAGCCAATTAAAAATGGTTTGATTGAAAACACCCTGAAACGCCTGAAGTGCACAAATGAATTTGGCCCGGGGGCCAAGCATTAGGGTTAGAGAAATAGTGCTGGCAGTAACCCAAGTCCAATCCTGTACCGACAGCAGTGAGCTGAGCCCGGCTGTGCCACGCTGTGGCGTTGCTATAAACTAAACCTTGGATTTGACCTCACCCCCTAAGGCTAGATGTGCTCTTCATCTGACTGTAACACAAGCAAGTCCTTGTGTCCATTCACACAGGAAATCCGCCAAACTCACCAGTCTCCATCACCATCCCCTGTCTCCATCACCATCACCAGTCTCCATCACCATCTCCTGTCTCCGTCACCATCCCCAGTCTCCGTCACCATCCCCTGTCTCCGTCACCATCTCCTGTCTCCGTCACCATCCCCTGTCTCCGTCACCATCCCCTGTCTCCGTCACCATCCCCAGTCTCCGTCACCATCCCCTGTCTCCGTCACCATCCCCTGTCTCCGTCACCACTAAAATGATGGTGCTTTACTTAGCATTATCACCAGTACGTACAAATTCTTTTTTTTTTGGCATATCCCATTTTCTCTTCTTTGACACACGTACAGTTGAGTGTGAACCTTGGGGTCCGAGTGCAAAGGGTGGGATCTGAACCCAACGGGCAAGTGACTATTCTACTGAGGATGGGATTTGAACCCAATAGACATGTGACCATTTTGTTGAGGATGGGATTTGAACCCAAGGGATGCAACTATTCCTCCGAGGATGGGATGCAAACCTAATGGATGTGACCATTCTGCCAAGGATGGGATTCAAACCAGTGACCTCCCAATTACAGTCCACTATGCCATGAAACACCCTCTACAGTGATGAATCTTCCAAACAGCTCCATAAGCAAACTAAAAACAAACATGAAGAGGAAGCTGCTGGGAGGAAGAGCTTCTCCATCATTGTGCATCACTCCGATGTTCGGCCTGTCTTCCTGGTGGCCATGGCCTTCCAGCTTGCCTCACTCCCCAGAAGTCTCCCCCCACTAAGCCCACTTTCCTCTAACTAGAAATGAAAAACTTCAGTCAGCACAATCATACTAATTAATTCTACTTTCTGGAAGACGACGGTATTACGTTTTTAAATCAAATATTAATGTAACTAAATGCGCACGAGGTGCGATGGAAAACGATATCAAAAGACAAACCATAATGTCAGCGTTTGCAGTTGCGGTCAGAACATTGATTTACTGGGAATAAAAATTCTGGGTTTTTTTGTGCTGTTTTTCTCAAACCGAAATCTTGGCAGATGCCTGCATTATGAACATCCCACACAAAATTTCATTTTTGCGGTGCTTTGGGGGCCCCCGATGTGAGTTCCGCTAATGAAAAGCTAACCACCATGTTGTGCTCCACCCCCTTGGGGGGGAGGGGGGGGCAGCAAGCAAGCGAGTGCCTTTTTACACCCTACTTACTAAATGGCGGGAGTCTGCAATTCAGATATTTTATGGAACACAATCAGACGACGGGCGTCTAAATGGATGCCATGACTGCACCGTTCGGCTAATCCAGTGCACTTTGCGAGACTAAGCACCTCCGCAGAACGCCAGGTTCACTTAGCGTCCGTCTCCGCGGAAAAAGCTCTCAGGCCGCTTTCGTTTTCCGAAGTCGCCCCAAATAGCTGCCGCTGTAATGCTTCCCAAAGTGATGTAAACAACACGCGTCAGGCTAATGCTGGCGGCCCGGCGACAGGCCCATTTCAGCTGTTTGTCAAATATTAACTATGCGGAATGGAATGGGGGGCGGGAGGGGGGCAGGAGTGAAAATATCCAAACAAAGTCAGGCTCTTTCACAGAGCTCTCCACTTTTAATTTTCCCCCAAAAATTTTAAAAGATGTACATAAAACCGCCAGACCCGACAGACCTTTTCAATTGGCATTTCCCAAATTCCTCGACATGAACCTCCATTCAGTACAGAAAAGGGAACTAAAAACAATAAAAGCTAAATTTCACGGGATAGGCCGGGAAATATGGATTTAGGGTGCCTGTAGAAGGTGTCACCTTGGGGATGCTAACAGGCCACTTTTGCACACGGTCTTCACTGCCGGCCCTGTCGCGGCGAGGCTTAGCCGTCTCTGCAGCGCCGGAGCGTCCCGCTTTCAGCGAGCGATGCGCCTGGCGATGGGCACGTCCGGACCAATCAAGGGATAAGCTGCTTTCCACGTGAAATCAAGACGTGATTAACATTTCTGAGGGGAGACGGCAGAGAGAAAAAAGAAATGCAACTTTAAGGAGACGTGTGAGAGACGTGGGCAGGCGAGGGTTTAGGGTTTCTGCCGATGGATTAAAGTTCTGGGAAGAGCCTTACACCCCCCCCAACACCCCAAAAAAAGGTGTTTTTGCAGTGATATCGCCCAGTTGCTCACGTTCCAGGCGACTGGCTCATATTTTCATGATGTGTGTTTGTGTGTTTTTCCCTCATCTCAAAGGAAGGTCTATCACCCAGGGACAACTGTAGGATTTTTTAAAGTAGTGACAAGGGAGGGGGCACTCCGGGGACCAATCAGCTTTCAGCTAATACCCCTCCCAGTTCAGGATGTGGCCTCCCAGCTGTCCCCAACAGGAAGGGCAGTGGACTCAGGCCCCATAGACCCCTGTGTGCTCGGTTAGCCGTTAGCATTGAGACTCCCACCATGGCCTGGCCTGACGATTATAGCAGGGGCTGCCTTTTTCAGCCGGAGTCGCCCCCCACGTCCTTCTTCCCTGTCCCGTTTGCGACGCACACCTCGCTCATTACACCCAGGCGATGAGCAACACGGTTGCGAACCGAGAACACCATTATGATTAAAGCACCCCTTTGGGCCCGAAACCGTCTGTTCGGGTTGGGGTGCTGGACCCTCTGAAGGGGTTTAGTCCTGGTCGAACGGCCACATAATCTGCAAATAAGCGCCTTTATCCCATCACAGGGGACCTCACCCCTGCCAGAGAACACCCCCCCCGCCCCCAGGCTTCCGATCCTGCCGACGCCTCCCCTCCTTCACATTCACCGATCTGGGGGATTAAACAACCCCCCTTCAGACCGCTGCCGTTTTTGGTAATTAGTCGGGAGTGCAAGCTGTCAACACACCAAATCTGTGGCCCCGCCCCCTCTGCTGCCCGCCCGCGCCCCTCTGCCGCCCGCCCGCCCCCCAGCGCCATGGCACAAGTGTT
>JAODKN010000033.1:101353-121312 GCA_026774425.1 Petrocephalus zakoni
TCCTCACTCCCCACCCACCCCACCCCCCCGGGGGGGGCTCTGCGACACACAGTTTAATTAACAAGAACAAACACTAGGAAGAATCAGGCGCCGTTAATCATTCTTTGGCGCGGGGTGGGGGGGGAGGCGTTACCATGGCTGTGTGTGTGCGTGCACTTGTGGCGCTGTCGGCACGGTGATGAGACGCGGCCTCAGCAGACAGCTCCGCCGTACCTCCAGGCCTGGATCCGGCTGGCCAACAAAGCATGCAGACGCACGTCTCCATTAAGCGCAGCCCGGCCTGCCGCGTCGCCCGAAGGGTTAACGTCCGCCATAGATGTGCCGCACGTGGACAGTTACTACATCTGATTAGCTTGTCAGTCTGGCATTTCGGCACACCGAAGACGCTTTCCGATAGGAACCGCTTTCCCCCAAATAATGAATGCTCCCAGACTGAAAAACACAGAACGAGGGCCGCAGTGGTGGCAGCGGACTGAGGACAAATTGACTATCTGTGAAGAAAATTAAGCAATTACATCAAGGAATGACAGTCCGTAATGAGCAATTAATAAGCCATTAACGGTACGGTACTTCCGAGACCCCCACCCCTAGCCGGCTCCCGTTTGGTTTTTTATCGTGCCTGTCACACACATTTCTGGGTGAACAGCAGATGTTGGTGATGTGGAGTGCGCGTCACCAGGCCTCGTGGCCCCGATGTTTATAATTGTACAACAGGAGGAGTCACACACACGTTTTAAGGTGGTAAATATTTTGCCTGTCCGTGTAAATTACCACTTCAATGAGAAAGAGGTGTCTTTAAGGAAGAGAAACTGGACATCTGTACAGGAAAAGGCCGATAGATCATCAAGTCAGCATTCACTCACAGTAAATGGCATAACTTGACTCTCTTCTTTGTAAACCTCAGTCCGCAGCTACCTGGTTGCAAGTGTTCCTGTATAATCCACTCACCACGAAGCCGGAATTCCCTCGTGATGTGAGCATGCACGCGGTAGGTAGACATAAGCAGGTAATGGGCGGAGTGCTTCGTTAAGCTGTGTGTTATGTTTGTGTTGGTAAAAAGCCTGCTCACTGAGCACTGGCAGGGGGGGCGGGTGTGAGTCTCAGCAGGGTCACAGTTTCACTATAGCATGATTACAGCTGTAAGGACGTGACCTGAAGCTGATGATGTCAGCACTATGGACTTCCCAGCAGATTCCAGGGTCCCTGCCATTATTCCCTGCAGTTTTGCATCTTTGTGTTGGCATGAAGCTATGATTTTATGTCAAAAAAGTTTGTCAGCTTATTTCAAAACCCTCAGATACCTCCAATATAGCCATCGGTTTGCTGTACTCCACCACAGCACGCCACGAGTGTTTAATCAATACCTAATTAAGAGCTGGTGGTGAAATTTAACAAACACATGGAATGCTGGGATGCCCCTGAGGAGAGGTTTAGGAAATGAAGCACTGTTCCTCTAGCCAGGCAACAAGATATCAGTAACTTTTTGGATAACAGAAGAAATTCCTGTTACTTTTTGTTATGTTCCAGTGTTAAATTATGTTTTTGTCTGAGCATCTTCTGAATATAACACACTGTGCAAATATTAAAGGAATGTCCGCTGTCAAGGGCCAGTCCTGGGAGTGGTAGCTGAAACTCCTTTAAGATCGGTATCAGAGCTTTGACAGCATCTTTGCTTTTTTGTACCATCGGTCAGAGAGGGCAGCCCTTCCCAGCACAGTGATGGGCTCAGCCGCATGCCAATCTCAGACAGAAACATAAACTGCGAGGAGCTCAAGGTCTCCAGACCACGGAGTCGCTGACCTGCAATTCATAAAGGTAGGAACACTCTATTTGTATGGAGTGCAGATACTGGAGGATTTCAAAGTGGAGAAATACTGCACGTATTCTGATATCCTGCAGGCCACATGTGCCCTTTACAGGCACATGTCGTGTGACCTGTGTGGCTGCCTTTCACAGGCACTGTGTCATGTGACCCATGTGGCCGTCATCTTGGCCTATAACAGAGCCAGTTTTTATCTGTGGAAATTGTGGAAGAACTAGACAGTACTTCCAGAGAAGGAACTGGGGAGGTTAGAGAGAGCGGAAAGGATGGTCCACTGCTGGTCGTGTCAGAAGGTACAGCCACTCGCTTCTCCACAATCCCTCCACGTCACACACGCCTCAGTTGACAATCCTTCCTTTAATGGAGACCCTGCACTCATCTGACCCCACTGCAGAGGTGTTTACCCAGCACAGCGAGGGTTCAGGGTCCCCTTAATGACGTTAAACACCATCAGTCCTCGTCTGCGTCCTCGTTCAGCAAAAGCCGCCCCAGCTTTGACCCCGACACGCGAGCCCCCTCCTCACAAAGCAAGGGCGACCCCCAAATCCGCGGCGACTGTCTCCTTACCGCTCAAAAATCTCCCGCTGTGGGGGTGGGGGGGGTGAGGAAGGGTTTCACTCCCAGTCCAGGCTGTGGTGTGGCCAGCATCTACATGAAGAGAGAAAGGCATATTTCTGATCAGGTGTAAAATGGCCCTTTGAGAAACGCATCAAACATAACCGCATTTCGAGAGGTGGGGTTATTAAAAATATGTCAAATTGACAATATAGCGAGACTCACGGAGCCTGTTTTGCATATAATAGATGTTATTTCCTTCTTGTTTGTACGACACCAATGATCATGTCCACCGCACTGTACTGGCAGCCTTATTAATATTATTCCAAAAATTCATATAACAAGGCTGTATGAGGGCAATCCTACTCGCATAAACAAACATATTAAAAATGCCATAAAAACGACTGTCCTGCTGAACTCCTGACCTCGGTCGGGAAGCAGGACTCACTGAGCGAAGGGCCAAAGATGAAGATTGACTTCTGTTTTCCTCTTTGTCTCTCCTGCCGAAACAGATCATTGCGTCGTGAAATGTGATTTCGCCGTGTTCCTCCAAGCTGCTCGTCTCGCATAAACATGAGACGATTTGCATTGCGGTCGCATCGAATCTGGACACGCGTCAAGCCTAATGCATTACTGTAAGACGTTAGGAATCAATTACGGAGGACATGAAAAATACGCCAGCGTAATATCGCGGTGGGAAATCGCATACTGTACCGACCGTTATCAATCCAATTTGTCCAATTTGTGGGGAACAGATTCTGCAGGCGCACAGGCCTGACTCACGTAAACCGTTTAAAAGCTCCTGCTCGTGGTGCCCGGGATGAGTGAATTATTTTGCCAATTTGTCGCGTTAAATTATCGGTGAATTACACTCCTGCGTCGCGTCCTGGCTTCCCTTACAAGATGCCGCTCTGCCCAGACAGGAAATGTGTGGGTAAACATCTCCGTCCCTCCATATTCTCCAGATGGAGCAAGATGCCGAATCTCCAAACTTAGTTTGGGGGAAAAAAAGCTGGCTCTTACAGGTGTGTGATGTTTAATTAAAAATAAAATAAACAGGCAGCCGGGCAGTGGATTTAAACAGCCGTATGGATCATTTTTGCATCAAAAGCGGCAGGATAAATGTTACATTACAGCAGCAGTGGGCATCCTCCTCCCTCGTGGACTTCAACTTCATTTTAATTAGGACAAGCTAAGTGCAGAGTCAGGGGTTGCTGGTCTAGTTCACCTACATACCATTTTTTCATGAGAGAATGTTTCATTTGCATCTGACACGAGCCGGCATGACAGAAGTCTCTCTGCACGTTATCTATTCGTTGCTGTCTTGCGTGGCCATGTCCGTGTCAATATAGCTGTGCTCAATAGCACGGAATTTATCATTCCAGGGAAGTGACGGACATGTGTCAGGGGCAGCACAGGTGGGTGGGGCCTGGTTTCCACTGGCCAAGCATGTGACTGATTGATTGTTATGTGATTTGCCTCAGGTCAGACACGCCCATCGTGCAACAGCCAATGGGGGCCGCGTGTGACTCACAAGCTCTTTCGTCACCCACTTCCTGCCTCCCCCGATGGATGGGATCCTCAGGCCGTGACCTGGATTCGGAAGCTGATGACCTGCCGACATGGACACGGTGAGAGGGGCCCACACAGAAAGAGGAGATGCACTGTGTGTTTGGCTGCACACTCGTTGTAACCAAGTTTTATTGACACGAGATTTACTGCTCACTGTAACACTACTCATAAACAACTCTGCCAGAGTCGTTTTACTGAGGGTTTCGCGTGCGCAGTTGGACGCCTTTCAGATTAACGTTCATGTTAACGTTAGAGATTTTTACATTCTGCTGTCGATTTCAAATTGTTTCTGAAGAGGCAAACAGGTACAGCGTGAAAATTCGCGAAACTGTCAGTTGTATAATTACAGGAACCAGCTTCAGCCGGCTTGTAAAGCTGCGGGAAACACCAAGATTGTGCTGATCGGCAGGTTTGAGCGTGATTTGTTTATTTCCGAATGGATGTGGTTTGCGATCAAAGCTTGCGACGTCTCCTCTGGCTTGGCGCCGACTAGCGCCCCCTGACACTTCTCCAGCACGAGGCCCAGGGACAGCGCCCGGCTCGATCCCTTAGATCTTCCCTTCTTATTGGAGGCTTCTGGCAGCTGGGAAGATCCTACTGATCTTTAAACCTGGAAGTCAATTAAAACACTGATCAGTCAGCACTTCTGTCTACAGAATGTCAGTTGAAGATCTGAGGTCTGTGAGGAAGCCAGCTCTGCCTCCTTTCCAAGAAAGAAGCTTAGCAAGAAAGAGAGGGGAGAAAAACCTTCATGACAACCCTCCTCTTAAACAAAACTATGTCCAGAAATCTTCAGGTCCTAACCCGAAGGACCTGATGTGACATTGAATGTAATCAATTCTCTGTCACGGTTACAGGCCGGAGCTTGGGACTCTGGTGAAACATGCACATTTTTAGGCTTCCGTGTCCCCTTTGATTCAAGCTGTTGTTTCAGCCCTCGAGTGCTGCCGAAATCACAAAACACACAACTCCACATATCGGGCAGTAGGAGGCCTTTGTCCGTCGGCAAGCTTACACGTCATAAACGGGGGGCCGCCGAAACTGAAGAAAACTGCCGTTTCAGGAATTTTGACACCGCTCGGGGCCGGATCCGCCATCAAAGGGTTTAATTCAAGCCAAAGTTTCACTGTAATGTACTACTGTCTTTGTAAGCAGTTAATGTGAGGGTGAAGGCAGACTCGGACCGGCTCCGCTGAGCCGTGCCCGCAGCTCCGGAATGGGAGCACAGGCCTGTCAGCGCACTTGTGCGATGACGGGCCAGTGGCTGAGTGATTAAACCTGAAACACTGGCGTTTAATGAGGAAGTGAGCGCCTCAGCAGAGCTATCACCTGGAGTGCGGAACATCACGTGCAGATTTTCCCAGTGATTGTGAAGCTGTTCATGATCCATTAATACTGGAGATTGAGGCATCCAGCTCGAACCCCCCACACACACACACCTTTACACAATTCCAGGCCAATCTACCCCTACAGAGACCCCCCCAAATAGGATTAAACTGCTGTAATTATGACATCCTACGCTGAACCATGTGTTCCGCATCCAGCAAGAAATAACAGGAACAAGACAAAAAAAGAAAATTAATGGTAATTGCCGTCAGCGCCGCTTGTGTATGGCAGCGAGTCCTCACAGTGCCCCCGGTGACCTGCTGTGAGAGAGCGGGGGGGTGGGGGGCAAGGAACCTCCAACCAGGATGTCAAGCGCGTGTTAACCTGTCACCATCTTCAGAGAGCCGGTTTGGGGAGCCAAAAGAGACCTTGGTGTTTAGACAGCGAGCGCGGCGATCTAACAGAAACGTCAGCACATCTGACAACTCAGATCGCAGCTCCTGTGTGCTTAATGGCTGACACTCCAGATCAATGGTGACTGTCACCTTTCTCACGGCGACTCCGTCCTTGTGCTTCACAAACACGACGTAAACAGTTTATTTTAATTACCCTGCATGCTACTTACAAATAAAAACCCCACACACAGCTAAAAATAACCCGAGGAAGCAGAACGCAGCCGTGCTCAGTGTGCGTAAATGGCACTCCGATTAGACGGCCAAAGAAACACCGCTAATTCCGATTACAGGCGGGACGTAAAATAACAGCCATGATAATGATGCCGGCTGACAGCAGAGGGCCATCACGATGCCGTGTGCGCCGAGCGCTGCCCGGTGCCTCCATCAGGCACTAACCCTAACCCCAACCCTAACACACGCTCCTCCACACCGTGCCCCGTTCTGCTCTGTAAAACTATCCTCACCCCCCTCCCCCACAAAGGCCATATGCCATGATTGTCACATCACCCCCTCCATCGCCCCCATGGTGCCCCCGTGGCACGAAGGCCCTCTGAAGCCAACGTCTATGGTATGATCTCACTCTCATCGTCGAGTTTTGTTTCTTACCTGTTGCTCAGAGGTCAATATACCTAAATTATTGTGATATTTTAGTTGCATGGAAAATTTACTCAAAGAAACCTTGAATATTGTAGCTTATACTGAATGGTGGACCAGGTGAAAGGGGTTATACGTTAGGGAAGCCCCCCATCCTGGAAGATTGTCAAACCAGTGTGCACTTTCTGCTTTACACTTCTGTCATGGCTGCAGTCATTTATGGACGGTGCCTTAGCTATAGTAATGGCATTGAAAGTCTGCTGCTGAGTGAGGAATCCAGCAGTGCCATGAGCAGGTCTGACCAAGGTCTGCCCATCCTGTGTGATATATATATATATATATATATTTATGCTTTAAAGGGAAATAAACTAGATAATAACCACCATACAGTAAATAGGAAATGTGACTGACAGGAATGGGGCTGATTGATTAATAAATTAATGCTGAGATAACACGTGATTAAAATCACGGGATTGCCAAGGAATTGTCCCAAACCAACAAGACCACGTGGGACAGCCAGGAGCCAGGATCCGCCCCTCTGATCCTGCAGTAATGCGGTCCCACCCCTCTGTCCCACCCATACCCACCCCCCCACTCCCAAGATGAGCAGTAATTATCTGACACGCTTCCAAATACTCGTCACCACTTCGGCTGATACTCCCCCATCAGGTGACACAGGTCTAGGGCGCCGCCTCCCCACCCCAGAGCAAGCTTCAGCACCGGTGCCCCCACCCCGCAGAGACATACAGCTTCAGCTTGGGATGGCGGGCCAGACGGGTACCTGACTGACTGTGCTGCGTCACAGAAAGCGAGCGGCCGCCTGACTGACTGTGCTGCATTACAGTGCGGACAGCTGCTGACCTTCTGGGACGAGGTCGGCATCGTAAACCCAGCCAGCCGTTTCCTCTGACAATCTTACTGTGATACTTCTTTTTAACCTAAATATAAATAAAGTTTTACAGTCTGTCCAGGCCTGTAAGCAAAGAAACACGGATTTGTGAAATGCTGTCTAGTGGGGGACTTTGGGTGTAAGGCGATATGGGCCAAGCAATGTGTGTGAATGTCCAGGTGAGTTTCTCTGGAATGCTGAGCCTGGAACCTATATCCATCTGCCCCCTCCAGCCTCTGCAAAGCCTTGCTTCGGCTCAACCCCTGCCAGCCTCTCTGTCTCCCCCTGCATTCTTTCCCCATCATCCATTAGTGTTCTGCCTGCACTATAATGCCGTGTCCCTGGCCAGCCATGGAAGGCCGGCCTTCAAACCCACACCCGCCTGGCTGTGGGGCAGCTTGGATGCCTTTTCGAGGGCCGCGATGAGGGCCTGCCCTGTTACTGCTGCGCTCCGCTCCACAAAGCCGGAATGCCGTACCTCGCAGGAGCTAAAAATAGCCCGGTGGCTGCTGGTACGAGCATGACTGAATCAGGCCTCATTAAGCCACTAATGCGCGGCTTTTCATTCGTCTTGGCGGGCGTGAGCCGAGGCTGCTGGGAGGTCAGAGGGCACGCCACCCACCGTGGCTGCGTTTGCGGCGACCGAGCCTGTCGATGGCATGGGACAGGGTGACAGCTGAGTGGACCCAATGTTTGGGGGGGGGGGGGTCTGAGGTGCGGCTGACTGGGAAGCAAGAATAAGGCAGTGACGCAAACATGGGGGCGTGAGGCTCCGCGCTACGGGGGCTAGACCAAATAGTACAAATAAATAAAACGAAGTGTTAAGCCATAAAGTTGTAGGGGTCAAGGGTTATGAAGGGTTATTTACGGCTTCCACAGCACAGCATACCTTTCAGACCCTGTGTTACATGGGAAACATTATATTTTATTTTTTAATTTTATTTTCTAATGCATTTTAAAAAGCACCTCTCAGTAATGTTCCTGTTTTTGAATAAATAGATCCATCCATCTCCTAGCTGCAAATCACGCAGTGTTTTTAATACTGCTTTTTGGAACACCCTTCAATGACAGTGTCCACCAGTGTAACATCCAAAACATGAGCTCCGCCCCTCCTCCCCCAAGAGTGCGGTTTCTGGGTGGGGGGGGCTCCCTTGGGGCCCCCAGCTCAGGCCCTGTTATGACAGCCAGTGTGTGGGACCCACGCCCCAGCGCGAGCTGGCACGCACCCCTCCGTGTCGCGACAGTTTTTTGGCCAGCCACCCCCCGGCGGGGTGCACTCGGGAGGGGCCTGGCGTGTCCTCGGTTTATTAGTGGCGTGTAAAAGCCGGTAGCTCAGCGCGTTAATCCAGCTGCAGCCTCGGCCTTTTCTCACCGGCGTCTAATGACAAGACAAATGACTCCTATATTTAGCGGGGAGTTTTGACGTGTCGTAAAAACAATCCCTATATATAACCATGATGGTAGGAGACGGGGTCCAGCCTGCTCTTTGTGTCGGATCCTCCCCGTTTGTCTGTCGGGACGCCCCACCTGCTCGGGACCTATCTAAGTACGACAAGCAGAGGTTAACGGGTGCTGGCGTTGAGGGTTTGAATTTCTCGGCAGACCGCAGCACTAAGCGCCTGCTAGGGCCATGCTGTGGTTCATGCAGCGGCCTTATCATGCTTCTATCCATCCTTCCATCCCTCCATCTTCCACTTCTCCAGTTTTCATGGTTACGGGTTTTCATGGTTATCTCGCAAGGTGGCTGAGGTCTAAGTGATTAGTAATACATGGCACAGATTCGCCTTCCTGTTTTGCAAAAAAAGTGCCAATTTAGCTGGTCAAAAACGATGCCAGTGGGAATAAGGGAATGCGGACAGGCGCCAGCCTCGCCCTCAGTGCAGCCTTCCCTGGGTATCAGGAAGGTTACCAAACGGCCTCCCCCGGCCGATTCCCCACCCATCGGGAAAAGGAGCTTTGGCTTCAGAGCCCATATTCATTAACGGTGTAAACACTGCAAAGTGGATTAAAACAAAGCTCCACCGGCTAATTCCTCCTACCTCGGTTTTGCCGGAAAGTTCTATTTGAATGTCTCTGGCACGTGAGCAGCCGCGGGGAAGGAGCGTGACAGTCGCATGTTCCAGCTAAGGAGAGCAACCGTGCAGCCGTCTTCCAGAAAGCTGGTGAGAAAATGCATTTTGGGGGAAATCGTTTCTGCTGTAATCCTTCTCGCGGCAACGCGTGGGTACGTGCCGTTTAATTCTGTCTTTACCCCGGAGGAAAATTTCGTTTGCTTATTCCTGATTTAGCAGGCAAATTACAGGCCGCCTGACAGAAATGTGGCGGCCCGGGGAAGCATCCAGAACTGCCTCGCTGATGGTGCCGATCGGGGCTCTGATAAGGGGGTCGGGATGCCACCGGTGAGAACAGGAAAGGAAGGGCAGATTGTGGATCTTATTATCCCTCTGAGTCATCGTCTTAAGTGCGAGACGACTCAGGAGAGCGCGAGGGCCCCCAGTACCCCCGCAGCTTCCTCCCAGCTCCCCTCCCTTTATCATTTGCATTTTATTTATCTGATGGTTTTATTCACAGCGACATACAATGGAGAATGGAGGGTTAGCTAGTCCGTGCGGCAACTGGGGCAAAAAGGCCTTACTCAGGGGCTACACACGCCCCCGTTTTCTCCCTCAAGTGTTAGTTGTGTTTCTGTATGTAAGATGAACTTTAAAATTCAGCCTATTCATTTGTGCTGGTCAGTCAGCATTGGCTGCAAGTCAATTCGTGCTGCTAACAAGGACTCAACGGGTGCGTTCGGGCAAGAAAATTAAGAATTACTTCATTTAGCATCAGAGTTTTAGTCTCGTTAGAACAAATCAGGAACAATAGAATCGGATTTAGTCAAACCATGTTGTCTCACGGTTGTACGGCACAGTTCTCGATGGCGTTGACCGCATCCATGACTCAGCTCTGCGGTACACTGTCGAGGGACGATGTGTGTAGCATGTAAGAAGCATGTAACAGGGTGTTGTGCAACTCAGTACGTTAGGACGCTGAGTCTGTGATTGGAAGGTCATCGGTTCAAATCCCAAGATTGCCAGAATGATTTCAGCATTGGGACTCTGAGCAAGGCCCCCCAGTTGCTCCACGAACTGGCTGGTCCTAATTTCTCAAAAAAGAAAAAGTGTGCTGCAAAGTGTCTATTAAATAAATAACATGGACGTAAAGCAGCTTGGCACCTGCTCAATGTGATGGTTTGGAAATCAGACCCTGACACAGCCTCTGATTGGCCACGTCAGCCTTAGAGGTACCTCCAATCAGCATCGGCGCTGAACGTGAAGCCCAAAGGGGGGAGGGGGGACAAAGTCCCCTCGAAGATGAAGAAAGTTAAACAGGAAGTGATGCCACATCCCAGATAAACAGCGTGATGAAGAGCGGCCGCCCCCCCGGTTAATTAAATGGCAAGTACACTTATTAAAAGAAGCATCTGTGGCCATCCTAGCAGACGCATGGGGGCGCAGCAAGTGCCACGGAGCCCATTAAAGCTCTCCCTTAGAAGTGGACGGCGTCCAAACACACAATCAAAGGATTCGGACGGGATTTTCTCAGATTAGAAGCACGGCGAGAAAAATGAGGAGATGACAGGACACCATAGCGAAAGGATAAATTAGCGAGTGCATAACACGAGAGAATGGAAGAGAGAGACGGAGCAAAAGTAAGATGGATAGTCTCCCAGGACCAAATGGAAAACAGCATGTGTAAACTTCACTGAAAGCTTTTTTCACTGCCCGAAATGTAAATAAAGATCACATCTGTAAGCGAGCCAGAGAGGATGGGGTGCGGCGCGGGAAAACAGCACCTGCCCTTTGGAAAAGGTCAGGCTGCATTAAGTGTTCCTCCTCGACTTCTGTATCTACTAAAGTCCTTCTTTATTTGTCCTTCACCAGGCAAATATGCAAACAAACAAAGTGGCCGTCAGAAACAGGGGGGCCGTACGTCTCAGTGGCGCCACCTAGCGGGCGAGACCCCTCAGTGATGTAACGCGGCTCAGCGAGTCACTCCCGTCCGGTAACGAATGAGCGGTGACCTTTAAAAGGAGCTGGACGGGAACGCGCAGGAACAAGGGGGCCAGCCGCTGTCGGTGCCACAGTTTCAGCCGAATCAAGATTTATGCAGACTTCCGATCTTTGCCGTTCGCTGTGACATCCCGGCCTTTGGAATAATCACCCATTCCGGGGGGCTTAACTCACAGCTAATCACACCTCTACATGCAGCAAGGCTGTAATTAATTGAATTAATTAAATTCCAGTAATTATTCATGAATTTCTGGGAATTATTAAAAAATTTATATTGAATTATTCACGAACCATAAAAAGTAAGTGCCTTGTTAAAGTGTAGTTCATGTACGCATTTTTTTTAGATTTTTTTAATCTCTTAAACTGCAAGGATGAGCCCCAATTAAAATTGCTGTATTTACTCTTATTTTATTTTTTCCAAAAAAAGTTTGTGATGTAATTATAAGGCGTGTGAATACCTGACCAGCAGCCAGACATAAATCCATCTCCTTGGTGACAGCATTTTACATTTTACACCCCCCCCCGCCAATTACCTCTGCACTTAAAAGATATTCTATACCTGCGGTATTCTAAAACATACAGGGAGAAAATATCACCATTCTGCATAACTCTGATTTATCAGAGGGGGAAAAAAGCATAAAAATTAAAATGAACGCATTAATGGACCCATTTTCAGTTCATTCGATTGGAGTTAGACTGATGTTAAATCGCAGGCATACATTAATAGATGGCTTTGATGGGACTGCAAGGGATTGTGTGTAAACTTCAGGATGGCCAGACGCCTTCTAATGGGACACACTGTCCCCAACAGTTATACTGACACATCAGGGGTAAAATCCTTGGTGTTTCTCAGTATGCATACTTGACCGTACTTGTGTTCTCATGTACTCGTTTTACGTCATCATCCACTGCCGAAGACCAGTTCCAATACTAAGAACAGGAGTATAGACGACAGTAAATGCCCCACTCCAAATATCAGGGATACATCCGTTGCATCCTCAGCAACCCCAAGATTCACCGCACCCCAAGTTCATACTTGGGAGGCAAGTTAGCAATACCTTTCTTGCCAAGACTACAAGAACAATCATCGTGATCTTAGTATAGAGAAAGATCCCATATCTGCTGCTATCTGCTGCACCGCTTTCCTGACTTCTGTTAATATGGGATGGGTGGCAGTAATGGTCTGTGAACTGCTTGGATTGAAAATACAGCCCATGCAACCGTACCGTAAATGCAGGACAAGAGTGGGGCCCCATGGGGGGAGGGGGGGTTGTCTTCAGGTCACCGGCTTCGTCACGTGAGAATGCCCCCAACACACACCGGCTATTCACCATCACTTTCTCTGCACTTCTTAAAAACACGCCCGGTGCTGACATGAACACAGAGCCCCCGCCGGAGGCCAGGAACACGCTACTCCTGTTGCAAATTAGCTTCAGGGTGAGATGGACGAGAATCCCTGGAAGACGTGATGAAGAGCGATCGGCCTTTGTAGCAGCGCCTCACGCGAGGCGGCCAGATGCAAACCCCTCTGCTCCGCTCGCTCCCTTTCTCTCCTCAAATTAATACCACTACCTGCCATTTGACATCAACTTCATTAATGACTTCACTGGTCCTATAAAATTAATGTCAGCAGCACTGTCCTCTATTAAGAAATTAAATATTTAGACCACAGGGAAAGCCATTTTAATCTTTTTTCCTGGTTGGGAAAAGAGAGCCTCCTCTCTCGCTTATTTGCTAATCAGGATGGATTAGGTAATTGCTGGTCGTTACCTTTACCCCCACAGTACATGAAAATGTACTTTTAGCGTATAGATTACCAGCCATTTAATTTAATTAAGTCATAATACTGAAACATCACAACTTCTGCAAGCAGATCTGTTGACTCAGGAACTAGGGTTCTGGGATTGCAAGTCCTTTATTTAACAAAAATTAATTTTTAAGTATATAAGGAGCAGCTCAGTGTCAGACAAAGAATTTCAAACCCAGTGCACCAGTTATGGCATGTGTTGAGAAGAGTCACATACCGAGCATGGGCGAAGGTCTAGTAGACATCACAGGAAAACACAAATCCACTTACAGGAAATCTATCGGGTATAACATTCACAGCGGGGAGCAGCACCTGGTCACACAGGTTTACAAAGCTTACCTGCTGACAGGAAGCAATCACATCACTCGCAGCCTGCTCCCCACCCCACCCCACCCCACCCAAGCCCGGGGGTCATGTAACACCATCAGTCGGAGGAGACCGTGTGCAGACCAGACCAGGGAGACAGGGTTAGGGTTAGGGTTTTAGGGTTAGGATTAGGAGTTAGAGTTATGGGTTTAGGTTGAGTATGTCTGTGCCCAGTTGGGTGCTCACAGAGGAGACAGAGTCTAAAGAGCCTAAAACCTCCCCCCCCCCCCATAAAGGAGGGGGGACCTTGCCCAGGCCCTGGTTATGGCCCCCAAACGCAGCGGTAGTTAACGGGCTTTAAATCTCGTTGTTCATTGTGGGTTATTTCCCCCATTAGGCACCCACGCGCGTCGCCGGCCAAGCCGCGTGGATCGCTCTCCGCGCCCCCGGCCCACGTGGCTCCCATCACGCCGACTCGTCCCCATTAGCACATTAGCGCCGCTGATTTGTACTTTATGTGCAGTGGTCCCAGGCGGGACACGCGCGCGTCTGGGGGCCGTTCCAATCTTACGACAGCCTTGTTCTCTGAAAGTCTGACGTCTGCGCTGTGATTTGTGCCCCCTGGTGGTAACAAACCCACAGGCCGTGGTAAATGTAACTTCAGGCAGGGGCCATTCTAGGATTTTTTTAAGGTGGAGGGCATAACAGGAGCCATAATTTATATGGGGGGGTCCAACCTCATTATTAGCCAATGAAATGCTTTGAATGGGTGAGTGACAGGGGAGGAGACACTTCGGGTGCCAATCAGATTTCACGCCCCTGTGGCCCTACCCCTGTAACGCACCTGGGTTCAGGTCACTAATGCAGATTTCCTACCTATCTAAGGTTACCTTTCCCTCTCTCTCCCCCCCTCGCTCTCTGCCCAGGACTATTTCGAGAGCTGAAAGTCTGCCCTGTTTCCTTGCAGTCCTGCACACATATGGAAATTTCACTAATGGACACCATCAGTCTTGTGGGGGGGAGCAGAGGGGACGGAGACTTCCTGCCCGGCATGTCACTTCAATCAGAACCCCCCCCCAGCTCAATCTGAGATGGAGGGAGCGAGTGAGCTGTGTCAGCGGGCCTGTCTCTGCAGAAGGTTGTCACACACAGCTCCACGCCCCTCACCTCTACTAGGAAGATTCCCAATCCAGTCTCATCTGCCACGCAGGACTTTCCTCCCCCAAAATCCCCCTTAGAAGGCCCCCATCCCGACACCATCCAAGCCCCCCCGCCCATCAAATGCTTAAATACAGTTAAGTGCTTCAAAACAAATTGTTGTCGTGTTGGTATTTATAGATTCTTTGTGCATTATATATTATACTTTTCCAGCAACCATTGGAACGTTTCTGCACCCCGCTGGCCGACACACACAAGCCCACCTTGCCACAAGGTTTGGAGAGAACCAGCTTACACCCAGCCCATGAGGTTGGCAGGATCCCAGAAGGCTCCGCCCCTACCAACGCCACCTCCCTCCCCCAATCCGCCGCCAGAGCGTCCTAAATTGAATGGATAAGTCTGGGAAACCTCGCCTTCCTGCAGGAGCAGACGAGGAGGGTGGGGCCCCAGAGGCTGACATGCTGATTGATCGGCAGCCGGACAGCCCCCGGATCGCTATTGGCAGGTACAGGATCAGGCTGTAATGATAGGCTTTTAATTAAGATAGAAGGTCTTGGTGCACAGTCTGGGGCGGTCCTGCAATATCGGCAGTGTCATGGCCGCACTCAGGAGCCATTAGGAACGGCGATTTGGAAAAAGCCCAGCCTGGCACATCACTGCAAGCTGACGCACACGTCGGGGATGGGTTCCACGGAAAGCCGGGTCAGCTATGAGGTTTGGGCTCTCCGTCTGGGCCCGTGGGCAATCCATGGTCTCCCTATCTCCGTACGGAACGAGAAACCTTATTTTTTATTTTGATTTTCAACAATGAGCAGGGCCTCTGGAAAACAAAATATAAAACTCTGAGTTTAAACATGCAGGTGTTTCATTCCGGTGAACCCCCACTGTGAAATGGTCCAATTCATTCCCTTCTGCAGATTTCCTGGGATTTTGCATGTTAATTAAGCACAAATTCATTTGTGAATTCACTTCCCTTCGTTATTAAACATAATTATGTTTTTATTCTTTAAACAAAACAAACCAACTCCACCGGAGCACATTCATTAAAGGCAGTACGTGGGCACTGATACAGACCTCAGAAAAAAAACAAAGCTCCCTCATGAATTATTTATCTCTAATTAATTATTTACCAGGGTCAATTCCTCAGCACCTGTAGCTCTCTAACTAAGTTATTAGTTGAGGTTTTCAACTGACTAATTCTGTCCGGCTGATCTTAGGCCAGCCTTACAATCCCTGAAGTATCACACATGGAATATGTATGTGTATTACAAAAGATGCTTAATTAAGGGATTGTTGTTAACACTGGCAAAGACACAAATGGATTCGGCAGCATCACAGGGGTCAGAGGTCACGAGCACAGCTGTCCCTTTACCTTGAGCAGCCTCCAAGTAACTAATCATCTCTTGGCCTCTTAGGAGTGCCATGAGGTTCTGAAGCCGGCTGACTTTCATGGCTGGGCAGAGGATGCCGGAGAGCTGGGAATGCTGCGGTGATGCGCGGAGAGGACGCCGCTTAACAGGGCCTGTCATGAAATATGCTAATCTTCAGCCATTACAGGACGAGTATGAGTGAGGAGAGTGCATTCAGGATATAAATGAATCCTGTAATTTCACTGAGTAGCGCTCCACACGCCTGGTCACCTCAGATGGGCCCCGGATATAAAATGCAAAGATGCAGTCGGCTCAGATAAGGTCACACCTAATTGGGTGCTCCCCTCTCTGTCCGCTTTCCACAGCTCTCTCTCTCTTTCTCTCTCTCTCTCTCTCGCACGCTCCTTCGCTCCAGCTGCACCCTGTAACAGCTGCCTCTTTCAGGATATTGCATTTCAAGCTGACTCCTGCTCTCTGGAACTGAAGCGTACCTTTTAAAAGACAAGGGTGCCTTGATAGGTCAGGATTTATGGTTATAAATAGTTCCTACAAACTGCTAATCTACCTCCCAGCCTCTTAAGTGCTCTTGCCTTTAAGAATTGCATTATTGCGCGACACTTTCTCATCAAGAAGTCAAACAAAGAGGCCAGAGATTTATCTAAAGGCTCACTTTGGGGTGGGTGGGAGGATGGGGAGGGGGCTGTCATTACCACTCGCTCCCCGAAAGACGTGAAGCCTGCGCATTGTGGTAGAGCCCGGGCGAGGGTCTGTTACTGTCTCCTGAGGGGGTTCAAAGAAGAGACGCATGTAGAGATGGGGCATGTGGGGGCCGGAGAGAGAAGCAACCCCCCCCCTCAAAAACCAGTATGAATAACTGGCCAAATATGGTCAGTAGGCCCATTGTAGGGGTCTGTGAGGGGGGTTCGCTAACCAGGACTCATCACTTGACATTAGAACCCCCCTCCCATAAAAATAATCAGATTTCCGCAAGCTTGAAATCCCAGTGCCTCGATGTGTTACGTGGCCACGGTGTTAAAATGGTAGCTCTACAGATCAATGGCAAGTGGAAGTGAGTTCTGCGTGGCCGAGGATGTACCCCGGTAACGGGTTATAGAGCACGGGTTATATCATATGTTTGAAACGTTACCAGTCGCTCATCACTCTGTGAAACAAGCCTTGAAATGGGAAGCAACAGAAGCGCTTCACGGATCGTCTCTGATTAGCGTTCCAAGGCGGCCGCTACTCCTCGCAGATGGGAGTAGAAACCTCGTGGGTTGGGGGGGGGGGGGGGTCCTGCCTTTGCTCACTATGTCAGCCCTGAACCCAGCAAAGTGCTTCACTGAAAAAAAAACGACCGTTCAGGATTCGGGAAAATGACTGTACCTCCGCCAATAGCTATAGGTTAATATTCTGATCAGCGCTCTTCTCGGGAGCCAGAGTACAGGGTCAGAGGACTGGAGTAGCTGGGGTTAAAAGTGCTCTTGCTCAAGGCTGCAACAACAACAACATGGGATTTGAAGCCCACAACCTTCTTGTCTTGGGATTCGAACCCACAACATTCCAGCCATGGGGTTCAAGCCCACGGCATTCTAGCTATGGGAATCAAACCCACAACCTCCCAGGCACAGATCAATAACTTGCCAATAACAGATCAAGATACACACCGCCCCACCAATCAGAATTAGTGAGGATCTTGCAGAGGAGCTGAAACCACATCTCTGCTAGATAATTGTTTTCAGGAATGTAACAGTTTTCTCCTTATTTTAGGAGTAACCTGCATAACAGTAAATCAAGGCGAGCAGTTTGGGATTACAGGGATCCTCCTACTCCTCAGCATCCTTCTACATACAAAAAGGAAGCTATGCGATTGGGCAACACGGTTTTCATATTCAAAGCTAGTTTGCAATCAGTAACGATTGTGTTTTCCAGCAAGAATGAAGATTTTTACCTTGAAGATTGAAGAAATTAATTTCCGTTTGAAATCTCGAAAATCTTCCTGTGAATAGATGCAAAAGCCACCACGCAGATAACGTGCATCTTAATTATTACCAATCTGTCCACTTTGCAAATCAAACATCCACTTTGCAAACCAAAGCATCCCAGGGTGACACTGACCGCTCACCAACTGTAACAATGTTGCACACTTTAAACACCGATCCTTCTCCCAGAAACTGGCCCGGTCAGACCTTTTCCCTGACAGAATTTTCTAGAAGCTACTCTGCCTTCCCCACCCTGATACCCGTTTCTGTATGTCACGTGATTGGTAGTGTATCATAGGCTCTTCTGGACTCCACGTGTGTGAAAAGACCTCACTGAGTACCGTAATGATCAGGACAGAGGGTCTTTTACTTGAAGCCGCCATTCTGTAGAGCCCAGGAGACCAAACCCGTTTAATAACCGTATCCAAAAGGCAATGTAGATGTGCCATTAAAACAATCTAGGCGGGAATATCTATACTGGTAATGTAGACATAGAAAGCCACCATCCTGTGCACAGATCTAACAACCTGAGTGGCGTACGGCGGCTCTCCAGCGCCCCCCCTGCCACTGTGCGGCCCAATAATTGGTTCGGTCTGCGGTGAGAGCCTTTAACCCACGGCGCCGAGAGTGACAAATGGATCCTTAATTGAATGGAGTATTTCTGAAGCAGCAGCCCGACGTGACAGACAGCTGAAAAATGGATCAGGAAGCTGTGAGCACGACCCGAAGTGCAGCAAGGAAGGCACTTCGATGGAGGAGGATCCAGCCACCGCTGTGCATGACACACCTCGGGAGAGTGGGAGGAAGGGGGTGGCACGGCACACACACGCGTTAGGGACGTGCCTAGCTGTACGGGACGTGCTGGAATGCTTTGAAATGGACATGTTGCATGCTGGGAATTCCAGGATGGAACGTGAATTCAGGACTTGAGATGTTCCGTATTTTCCTACCGCAGTCTACCCTACATGGAAGTCCCACAGAGCTTATGCTATGCAGCTGGATTATCTGGCTGGAGAGGGAATGGTTCTCAAGGGTACCAAAGTCAAAGCCCATCGCTGACCGGCAACCTTCAGAAGTCAAGTTCCGGCCATTAGCTGGCATGCTATGCTACTCCTATAAGACTGATAGCTTATATCATTAACCCCATTCCTCCAGTAACCCCCAATCCCACCAAAGTCTGGCCAGTTCTCTGCAGTCCCACTGATGCCAGATCAAAGGTTCCAAAGCTGCCCTCCTGAAGCTCACACAGATGTCACACGTGACAGACACGCTACTTAATTCCATTTCTCCGGCAGACTCAAACCCTGATGCATTACTCTGTTCAGCAACAGAGGGCAAAACATCCATGCCATGAAGAATGACGTGTCCCCCTAGAGGCCCGGATGTCCAGATACGGCGCCTTTTCCAGTTTCGTTTACATTACAGTCCAGCTGCAATTACACCTGAATGTTGTGTGAAATATTACAGCAATTAAAATAAACCATGGCCACAATCCGACGCTTTACCAGTCCACGGAACAAAGTCGAGATTAGCCTTTTTTTCCAGCCAAGGGTAGGAAGTTTTGAGAGAATGACTGATTTAATCTCAGATGATTAAAAAAATATCTGATCCATCATTTAGCGATTTGTCAGAGACGGGGCTTTGATGGGGGAGCATGTCGATGGCGGTGTGTTTCTCCAGCGAAAGATAGGTGTTTATCTTGATTAGCCCTCCGCTGCCGTGTCGTTTTTAATCAGGGTAATCCAATTAAACTTGTTTCCCATTCAAAAGTAGAGAAGCAAACATTTCAGAGGGAAAAGCTTGGCGTACGTTAGCTGTAATCGCCCAGCGGCTTGTCCCTCGGAAACACGGCTCCTTCTGACATTATTTCTAAGTTTACACCATTTACTTTTAAAGGGATGAGAGGAACAACAAACTACTATGACTGGAGATGAGCATCAGATGTACATATCCCCTTTAAGCGGTGTTTGCAGGATACAGCTCAGAGGGATACAACATACGGACTTATTAGCATGGATGTGAGCAGGGCAGACCTAATGTTCTCTAACATGGGAGAGGCTCCATAGCACGTCAA
>JAODKN010000033.1:144603-167510 GCA_026774425.1 Petrocephalus zakoni
GTTCATTGTAGAGTCTTTAAGCACTTATGTAAGTCGCTCTGGTTAAGGGCGTCTGCCAAATGCTGTAAATGTAAATGTAAATTCTTGGTTTGAACCATAATCCTGCCATAACTCCAACAAGACAAGCGTGGAGATCTGGGGTGTTTCTCAACACCAAGATCGTAGCAAAGAGTGCTCTTGCTAACTTGCCTCCCAAGAACAAACTTGAGGTGCGATGAATCATGGGATTGGTCTCCATGGGATTGGTCTCCATGGGATTGGTCTCCTTCAGTGAGGATGCAACTGATATATTCTTGGTATTTACCTTCCTCTGCACTTCTGTTCTTACTACTGGAACTGGTCTTCGGCAATGGAAGATAATATAAAACAGATACATGAGAACACAAGTGCAGTCAAGTACGCAAATTGAAAAATGCCCCTGGTGGCCAAACTCCAGAAGGATTTCTCCTGCGCCCCACAACAACAATTATCTACAAAAATCCCAGGCTGCAGGGGTTAAAACAAATCACCAGCCTGGCTACGTCTCTGTACCTCGCCGTCGTCACGTCTGCATCTGAAGTCTGGCATCCGGACAAACACACCCTGACGTAAATCACAAATGAAGCGTGTTAACGAGAGCAGAGCCGGCGCTCGGGATGAATCTGGGGCGGGGGGGGGGGGTCACGGTAGCACCTGTCTGACCAGCGGGGGCGCCCTCGAGGGTGGTGCTGGGGGGGCACTGCAACACCCCCCCGTCCTCCCCCCACCCTGCACGCCTCATCCTTCATCCTCGCCTCCCGTAATGTCCCTTCACAAGCGCAGTTACACCTGAACACTCCGCTGATGCCAAACACCTGGCTTGACTTTCCCACTGTCCAAATGAAAAATAAGCATAATCTGCTCCTCGTGGGCATGGAGGACGGGCCGCTCCGTGACAAATTGTGTCGTGTTTTTCGTTTCTGCTGAATAGGAAGCGTCACGCAGCTCGGCGAGAGGTTTAATTGTTTTTTTTTCCTCTTTTCTCTTTTTCACCCAAACCAACGTAGTCGAGAGTGGCTGCTCCAAAGGAGATGGGGTCTCCAAAATTAAGATGGATCTGGAAAGCCGTTCTGTTAGCACTAGCCTCTTAAGCATTTTGCACTGCAAATTAGGAAACCAGCCCCACGCCTCCAGGAAATCCAGGCTTTCATCACTACCCACCTGGGGTCATTAAATCGTTTCAGGAGCGGCATGGCTCTGGGGCCCCCGGGTGTGGAGGGTGGGGTGGGGGGGGGGAATGTGACAGCCCCCCCCAGTCGTTAAACATGGGCCACCTGCACCATGGTCATCACACAGCCGAGGAACAAATGCCAGGGGCAGCCATCTTCTCCGTGAGCTCTTCTTGTCGGAGAGTGAACATGGAGACAAGGGCTAATTTACTTGTGCCCGTGGCTTTTGGGATAGGCTCCGGACCCCCGCAGCTCTGCCTTAGACAAGCAAGTATCGAAAATGGAAGGATGGATGAATGGATGGATAATTGCCTTTTGTTTTGTTTATTTTGATTTTAGCCCTTCTTTTTCATTGTAAAGTTACACCCCCACGATATTTCAAACAATTAAATGACACACATTTATCTAACTCTGACGATTTCTTTGTCTGAAGCACCCAGAGAATAATTTCTGGAGAATTCCAAGTTCGTCAGTCCTGAGCGGGTGTCACCTCCCCTGCAAACCTCTGCTCCCATCCGGTTTCACACTAGGCCTCTGGTCCAAACTCTCACTCAGTCAGGGGCCGGATGTTTTTTGGTGCCCTTGTGCTCTAATGGCACTCTAAAGTCTGTCATTCTCGGCACCTCTACCTGGATTCGACCCGGCCGTGCCGACCATGCAGTTCTGTCCAGAAAAAACGGCTCCCGTCTCACGTTATTTGATGTTTTCACCTGCCCCAAACCCCTGTGTGGATTGTGTATTTGCTTATTTCACTTAATGATGAAGACATGTCTTTTGCTGGCATAGGCCTGTGCATTTGCTGTGAATAACTGTGCAGCAATATGAAGGCAAAACTTCACTTTTCTTCTTTAACTAACAGTGTGAATAAGCGTGCCAGTGTCAACGTCTACACTCTGATTCATCCTGAAGGTGAGAAGAAGCTGAGTAATGATCTCGCTGATCCTGCCGGCTGAACTGGTGAACGCAATCTCACAGCGTCCGATTATGTACAGACATTATCTCACGATTCAAACCGAAACCACTCAGGGTAGCTTTGCTTATTCGGCGTAAGCACATTTCAGGTGAACTTGTAAACTTGTACCCTGCACTGGCGTTGCATGGTGATGGTTTGTGATATATTCTCTGTTGTCATTGTGTAATGACAGATGTAAAATGTGATGTGGAGTCCTCTGGGATGTGCGGTGCAGAATAGAATATCCTCAGTGGGGACAATAAAATCTAATTAATTTCAGCGTATGCGTATAACTAACGTGCACATCATAAAAATCATCAAAAATGCTTCAGCAGATTGATCAGGTGCTTCAGTCCACACGGTTTATACGGTACAATGTGGCAGCTTCTTAGCTCAAGGTTACCCTCTAAATAAATAATTAGCTTAAAGTTGTCATGTTAATGGCTGAATTAAATTGTCATGTTCAAATTAAAGGTGTCGCCACGCGTTTCGTATGTGGGACTTTACGAGGACAATAAATTAAATATGAGTGTAAGCCATCAGGCCTCCTATTTAGTTAATTTATTTGACAGAAATTATGCCTGGTTTATAAGTGCAGCAAAGTTGGCTAACAAGCTCATTTCCATCAGCACTTCTTGTTAATGTCCACCATGCACGTGGGAAAGTATTCACATTTTGGCCAAATAACTTTGCCCAGCTGTGGGGAACTTCAAAGTCTTTCATCTGGGAAATTGAGCCATGCATCCCTCCCTCACTCACTCCCTCTAAAACCACCCTGTCCTGGCTCCTACAATGACAGCTCACACTTTACCGGAAGTCAGTGTCGTTAGCTTCTGGCTGGGCCGTGGGCTGCCACACCATGTGAGTCCAACATAGATACCTAGTAACAAATTTTTTGTTGATGTTACACCAGAATCCAGCTTATGAGCACAGATTGGTGGCATCTCAGTCATGTTTACTGAAAGACAAAACTCTTTCATCAAGACAAGGCCCATCGCAAACTGAAGACAGGGCATTACGATAACAGGGCGCACATTCATGACCACCAGTCCTGTTCCGTCGCCAGGGAAATGAATCGCCACCAAGGCGCTAAATGCACCGCGCATCAGGTGGATAATGGTGCTGCTCGCTGGCGTATCCGCGGCAACACTCGGTTTCGCACTTTAACCCACTCACCAAACGTCGCCATGTACGGGTTAGTGCCAGAAATATTACGATGCTGCAGGAGAAGAAGTGAGCAGGTGCCACCTGCTAATGAGTCTGAGGCGGGGACTCATTTAGCTGACCGATAAACGGCGGTATTCCCATGGAGGATTATGGGTAAATGACACCTCGGGACTGCAGGTCCAGTGGTCACCCAGTCTGTGAACTCATACCCAGACCCACACATAAAAGTAAAAGGAGCTCATTTTGAACTTTCCTAAAATATCCATAGGCCTCACTAGCTAACACCACCAGGTGAGAAGACTACTAAAACGACACCTAGTCCCACACTAGGCTGAGCCCAACCCCTGAGCTTCAGTCTGAGTCTGAGACCTCTGCATCTACATTTATACTCGACATCTTTAGCAAGCACCTTTGTCCAAAGTGATGTATAAGTGAGGCAAACAGCACATTGCAAATATACAGAGTCGACTGGGCATAAGGGCGGCTGGGTGGAGCTTCCAGTGATGCCCGGGTACGAGTGTAAGCAGGATTGGGGCAGGAGCTACACATCATCTTCCAAACAAAGCAAGAACCTAATAAGACTAAGTCTATCTGATGTAAAGCCAGGGGACAAGCCTTATTTCTTAACATTAACTTAAGGTGTTGCATATATGGGATATTTAAAAAGGCAACTCTTATTCAAATATAAGATCCAGAGCGATCAGAGATAAACAAGGATTCAGCACTCCTGTTGTATTTTCACAGTGATTACGCTGTCAGCAAAAGCTCCAACGTTACCTAGAAGAAACCCAGCGCTTCCACTGATTCCCGAGAATCCCGCATAAAACGCGTGAGGCCTTGCGTTTATTAAGCGCGTATCCGCCACGTCGGCAAGCACCCGCGGGAGGCACCAAAATAAATACGGCACGCGAATCGGCGCGCTAACTGACGAATGGGGGAGATTAAGGCCACCTTAATGAACTGAAACATGGATAGAGGATTGAAAGCCAGCAGACTGTGAAGCTACTGAGGGCAAAATGGAGGGGAAAACCCCGCATGTGAGGTAAATAAATATTAACTCGGAGCAGAGAAAACAAACAGTCAAGAGAAAACTGCGTATTTCAGGGGAGAATCGAGTGTTTAAAAGTGCTGACAGCTTAACGAGAATGAATATGCATGCAGAAATTGGGGGGGGTCTCAACTACAGGGATGATTTAATATTTAATAGATTAGAAACTGTGGCTGCTGTTAATTAGAATCTGCACATTTACAAATCAGCACTGATAGCAAAACAAATGATGAAATATAAGAATGTTCCCAAAGATACCACGGGAAAATGAGATGGCAGAGCAAGCGAGTGCAGGCCCGCTAACGAAGGCTTTGTCAGGACGTATCGCAGGACTAATCCGCTCACAGACCGACAGCGGTGCTAAAGCTACTTTAAATATTAAAACGCTGTTTGGTAACAGCCGTCTTTTCCACTGGGGTGTTTATTCTCAAACCATCTCTTAGCACTTATGGGTCATTATACGCTCATCCCGACTGATTCGAGAGCGGGTCCTCCGATTAAACGGGGGTGTGTTTGTATAACGGTCCGGGAAATATGTACAGATCTGGAAGACCAGGAGCTACTTGGATCCGAATGTCTTCCTCACCGGGTGCTCTGCATTAAACGTGGCATTTTTCACGCTGAAAATGCACATCCTCACTGGTGAAACGATCTAACGACAAAGGCCCCACAACTAAGAGGGAGAGTTAAAGCTAGAAGTGTTTTAGTGGGACCTCGTTTGGCATTAGCTATCACACACTTAAATTAGGCGCGCATAAAGCTACTAACGTTTGATCTGGCGCAGTGCTTTCTGCAATCTGTTATACAATCAGAGTAATGCATTTGACCGGTTACTCCGGGAGGACTGGCAGAGAAGTGGTCACATTTACCAGGCTGACTCATTAGAGCCGTGATGGGGCCAGCAGTGAGAACTCTCTGGAACACACGGAGTGACAGCAGGACACCTGATGGATTGCAGTACCACCCGGGACAGGGGTCAGGTCACAGTCGTCCATTTGCCCTGCCAGAGTCTGGCTTTTTATCCATGTGTATAGTGTGAGGGTTTTTTTTTTACTGTGACACTGCCCCCTAGGGTTCAAAAGCAGAATACCTCCATAAACATCACGTCCACGAAAAACACTCACAAGGGACCTTCAGCATATGCACTGCCTAATTAAAGCACTGTGTAATTAATGAACTAGCACTGTTTATCACATAGAGGTTATACATTTTGCTGTCAACATGAAAATTATTATTGTTATTGTTATTATTATTATTATTATTAATAATAATGATAATGATAATAATAAGTCGAGGACTGCTTTTCAGCATTCATTTTCAAAAAAAATATTTTGGAGTATTTTGGTATTTTAATTTGAGTGTCTTCCAAAATTCACAAAAATTGTTTCTGGGAACAGTAACCCATTGCAGCAAAGAATTTCGGAACAATGAGAGCATCTGACGATGGACCTTCAGACACTAATTTCACTCAATTCAAAGTGATTTTTAAAGCCATTTTTTCAGCTCTGATCCCCTTCCAACATCTGTTGTCTCTCTGAGAGCTCTATACCAGAGACAAGATAGCCCACATGATCAAATAGACCCACTTACATCTTGCAAATGCCTGTACAAACTATAGGCAGATGTAACCTCATCAGCTCATGTACACAGGCAAAAAATGAATGACCTCAAAAAAGCGGCAATGCCAGTCGTAATCTTTGGCTTTCCCCGAAAGCGAGTAATTAGCGATGTCCGCCCATGGGTTTTATTCCTTACTTTTTTTCTGCCTCTCGCTGAGCCAGTCAAGGACAATCTGGTGACGAGGCCTTTTCAAGCCACGCTGGAGCATGCCCCGCGTCACCCCCTTTTTAATTTAGTAAACCTATCACCAAGCGGTGAGAGGATTAGAAAGGACAACGCCGGCACGCATTTCAACTGGAAAAGGGCAGCCATCGGCTCCCCGCTGCCAGCACGGTGGAATGCCCTCGCCAAACACCCCTTTATGTAGCTGAAAATCTGCTCTATTCCCCCAAGAACAGGTCTACACTAATGCCAGGTATTACGCGGCCTTTTCCGGAATGTGACAGTGTGGACATTTAGAGCAGCGGGGCGACTCACAGCCTGATAGAGACGGGATGAGACCACAGGTCTTCCTGGGCGGGCCTAGCTGGAGTTTTCAAAGTAGTCGTCAACTTTCAGTGACACCGGGGGGAGTTTTCGATTCCCTGTGTCGGGAGGGAGACCGTCACTCTTTCTAGACGTTTCTTCAAGTCAGCGTACTGACAAACAAGGATGCCCAAGGTCACTGGAGCGATGCGGCACGGCGCACATTTGCCGTTCTGCCTTGAAAAGGTTGCACCTGGGCTCACAGCCTTAATCAGAATAAACACATCAAATAACTTGGAGTCACACCGACTGCCTTAACAATTTCTGCTTTTCTGTCACATTGTGCTGCCTGACACTTTACCGAATCTGGTCCTTGAGGTATTTTTTTGGCTGAAAAATTAATTGTAATTTAAATGTAATGTTAAATTCCTGGAACCTCAGTTAATTAAAACTTCATGCTATTTAATTCAGCTTCGCTCATCTCAGCAGGAATTTGTCCATTCTCTTATTTTTCTGTGCATTATGGCTCATGTGTTTATCATATACCTACGAGGGGCACAGTGTTGTCTTTTTCTAGTTCTGTTCTGTTCCATCATCACAAAGCGCCAGCCCGGAAAGATCGGGTATCTGTGTGTTCCCTTTGGGTTTTCAGCAACCCCTGGGATGCCGTACCCTCTGCGCCTCACTCTGGGACCAAAGAGAGCCGGCAGGATGGGGGACAGTGAGGGACAAAGGCTGGCCTTTCACGACTGGCCTAGATAAGCCCGTGGCACCTGAGAGACGGAACTGGCCCCACCCGGTTATCACGGACACAGCCATCAACACACTCAGCTTCATTCTTCACCGAGTGGGAGGGGGACTTCTCACATGAGACAAGATAAGGCACAGTTGAGATTGTTCCGGAAAAAACTTGCCCGGAGGGTTATGAAGCCAGCTCCTGTTTGGGACGTGTGTCTGTCACTGAAAGAGCCAGTGACACCGTTACCATACCCCGCAGTGACCAAGGTCATTCTACTTTTCTAAATAATCTCACTTTGTTAGCAAATAATAAGAATAATCACACACTACTTCCATTTGGAAAAGGCACCAACACGTATGTGTGTCATAAGAAAGCATTTTTAAGGGAAGGGCAGGGTTCTGACGTTATTCTGCAGATTAGTGTGCTGCACCATCACCTCTCAGCACAGCCCTTCCTGTTTGTTACTATAAAGGCATTTATTCTTTTGACAAACAGAATTCTTTTGGCACACATATTGCACTGTCTGTTTACTGTTGTGAAAACTCTTCCATATCTGCCAAGGACAGAATAAAAAGCCTTAGAAGCCTAACAATTAAAATGCTGACATCATGTATGACATCATCAGGGCAGCGGAGTTCTCTAACACCATGATGAGGGTATGAGGACATTCTGACATGCTGCCATAGCCACAAATCCCAAGGGCAGTCATGACAACAGGCCAAGCTGTGGAAGAGGAAGCTCTGCCTGGTTTGTTTGCCACTTGTTTTCCTTTAGCAACTTGATTTCAGAATATGAAGGTTTGCCATGATTTATCAGCATCTTCAACAGACAGATCATTACATACAGACTTTAAAAACAAAATCAAACTCCAAATATAAATCACCTTTGCATCTTCACAGCTCCTGAGTCCTGGCTAGCAGCCATTCAAACTGCATATTCATCCCACATTCTGATTTAGGGCTCGTACTTTGAGAATCTTAACGTGTCACATTGGACAAAGCGGAAAGCTGCCACCCAACGCCTCAGCTGAAAGTATCGTCGTCTCCAGAGCGCAGGCCTTTAAATCAAACCAAACCCATCTGAGTAATATACAACTAAAAAGTGTACCCTCATAATACTGCCCACATGCGATACACAAGCCAAAGATGTCTGTCGATAATAATTTAGCTCTCATATTAATCACCTGCCAGAGGAGCAGCTGTGATGTAATCCTACCATCTCCCGCACATTACGCTTGGAGTAAGACAAAGGTTTCCGATGCGCATACTGTCTCTAATGTCTTTACTCTGCTAATGCTCCAGATTTATAACGTGGTAATTCAATATCGATAAGACTGCGATTCCTCAACCTCCTTTACCTTATTACTGAGCACCGCTAAATCTGTGAGTCAGAAAGGCTCCGGCCCACCGTGTCTGAGGCCTGTCATGCCCGTGGCCCATTGTGTCTAGGGCCCGCTGTGTCTGAGGCCTGTTGTGTTTATGGCCCGCTGTGTCTGAGGCCTGTCGTGTCTGAGGCTTGCCATGTCTGGGGTATGCTGTGTCTGAGGTGTGTCGTGTCTGGAGCCCGCTGTACCTGGGGCCTGCTGTGTCTGAGGCCTGTTGTCTCTGGCGCCTCCCATGTCTGGAGCCCGCCATGTCTGTGGTCTGCTGTGTCTGAGGCCTGTCGTGTCTATAGCCCGCCATGTCTTTGGTCTGCTGTGTCTGAGGCCTGTCGTGTCTATAGCCCGCCATGTCTGTGGTCTGCTGTTTCTGAGGACTGTCGTGTCTGGGGCTTGCCATGTCTGGGGTCTGCTGTGTCTGAGGCCTGTCGTGTCTGGGGACCACTATGTCTGGGGCCTGCTGTGTCTGAGGCCTGTCATTTCTGGCGCCTCCCATGTATGTAGCCCGCCATGTCTGTGGTCTGCTGTGTCTGAGGCCGGTTGTGTCTGGGGCTTGCATTGTCTGGGGCCTGCTGTGTCTGAGGCCTGTCGTGTCTGGAGCCCGCTGTACCTGGGGCCCACCATGTCTGGACTTACCGACAATAAACCTCTGGGATTTTGCACAGTAAGGAGTGGGTTTATTGTTTGTTCAGGCCCTCCCCAAGTGTAGTGAATATTTGTGGCCAAGCGGGGGCCCCAAACCTGGGGGGAGGCATGCAAATGCATCGTCTGAGTGGCAACAAACAACGAAAGCAGTCCTCTGTTTACATGCTTCCTCTCTGCTAGGGTCCTTCCAGTTATAACCCATCGTGATGTTTTGCGCAGCCCAACAGGCTGCCATCTTTCTGAAGGACACGCTGGCGCACTAGCTGTTAGGCCCAGCCGGGGTGTGGCCCTGGACAGGAGCCAGGTTCCCCTACAATACACTACAAATAGCAGTCTCTTGATTATTTACAGCATCCCACCGTGACTACGGCTTAAACCCCCCAGGGCGACAGACACACACGGTGTACGTGGTGCGTTATGCTAGTTAATGCTTTCAGAGGGATCAAGTTACAAAACCCCAGTGAAACTGCAGGACGATACTACAATAATACTTGCCGTGCGCCTTTATTTGTGCTTAAAGCTCACAGACACTTCTGACAGGGAAGCTGCCCCCCCCCCCCCACTTTGTTTGTGTCGGCCCCCATGTTAATTTATCAGGCTTATCGTTCTGTCGTTACTCACGTCGGTTAAGAACTTTTATGGCTTCTGACTAAAACCCGGGACTCTGTACCTCTCTGGCTGAAGGAAAAATAATCACAGACATCAAAACGTCCCCTTGGAATGTGTCGCCGCTCATAAAGCGCGGCCGGTGCTGGATCAGGCTGATTCTGCGGCCGCCCGTGTATTCATCATCGTTAGCGGGACGGTAAGCAGCAGGGGAGGATGGATGGAGGAGGAGGGGTGGGAGAGGAGGGGAGAGTGAGTGAGAGAGCAAGGGAAGGAGGGAGGGAAGCGAAGAGAAGAAGGGGAAGAGAGCGAGAGAGATTCACCAGCCAACAAAAGCAGACCACGAGAGTGTACGCAAAGGGCCCAGCTTGTTTCCAGCACTCGGGGGCATCAGCGTCGGGGGCCACCAGCCCCCACCCCTGGGTCTGCTGAAAGATGGCGGGATGAAGCCCAGATGTCGACATAGGTAGGAGCAGGGCATTGTTCATGCGAAACGGAACATTCCCGAACTGCGCATACGCGACCCGGCCCTGCCCCACCTCCAAGATGAACTCAGCATAATGAAGGATGTTTTAAGGGACGAGAGCGCAGCTCACCTGCCGTGACGTCAACACCCCTGTGTCATCCCTCATATAAACAACCCAGAAACTAAGCCTAAATCACTACCCCACCCTATTAGCTGCGCTAATATATGTATTTGGGAGATTTATAAACTGCTATGAGTCACAGAGTGTTCAGAAAGTCCTCCGTGTGACTATAAAAGGCCCGAAGAACAACAACGACAGAGGCACAGGCTTAGGAGATGGGGTTTAAGATTTCTGCCTAAAGGCAGGAAATTAGAGGCTTGTTTTGAATGCAATGAAATGCTGTCTCTTAAAGTCACGGTTTAAATGAATCCAATCAAAGCATGACTACATGTCAGTAGTGGTGTCTCTTAAAGGCACAGTTCAGCCAGCCTCTAGATCCAGCCTAACAGCATCGGAGGCTGCTAACCCGTCCTCGTTATAAAGAACAGGAGCACCTACCATGATCTGCCTAATGACCGATAGCTAACCCACATTAGTTTGCATATAGAGTACAGGACACGGCACTGATTTCCAAGCACTTCTGCAAACAGAGGTGGGTAGTTCAGATTCAGAGAGTAAAAGCCAGGATCAAGGTTTTGTTTCTACCAACCTCTTAAGTACAGATGGTCCCCTTTACAGTGCATATAGGCTAAGATTTTTTTTTTTACTTTACTTACTTTTACTGTGCAGTACAGTATTGTAATTAATAAATGCATATATACAGTTTATACAGCACAGTACTGTAAATTGTTCTGTTTTACTAAATTATGTACTGTAATTTGTTAAATTATAAAAAATTATGTACTGTAATTATTAAAATTATGTACTGTAATTTGTTAAATTATTAACAAATTACAGTATACTACCCCATACTGATCACCATTCTTTAAGACTCCTGGGTAGGCTAGGCCAGTCATCGGAACGCATCTCCATCGTAAGTTGGGGAGTACCTGTATTCACAGTCACAGAGTACTCAACTGTTCGGTTAAAACAAAACCTTGGTTTGGACTTTTTCTCTCTGGAGCTGAACCCTCTACTTCTGCCCACAGGGCTCGTTCCCAGACATGTCATTCCGTCGAGGGGAACTGGCGTTGTTTGTTACCTGTAACAAAATATGCAGAAATAAAACAGAATGACCGGATCACTCCGGTCCACGGTGTCACCTTTTTTATGGGTTTCGGTACAAAGCCCTGTTAAGTTTATGCCAGTCTGGGCCAGTCCAGGGCTGGCTATGCTTCCAGAGCAAAGATCGACAAACTGTTATGGCTGCAGAGAATAAATAATACTTTCCCAGCAGGACTGAGGCACATTAGTCTGTTGTAGCATGTGCACTTTTCTTCATCTCCCGAGAAATCAAGTCAATTTTCCTGCTCTTTGGATGCAGTTTAATGTGAACACTTAAGGAAAACATCCTTTTGGTGGAAATTACAAAGCGCCCCCTTCAGGGCTAACACCTGTGGTTATGGCCGATTTCAGCTCACGGGGAAGGCACTGAGGACCCATTTCCTCTGGGTGTTAAAGCACGCCAACATGAGAAGCTCCATTTGGGCCCCCACCCCCCGCGAGGCGCGTCCCTGATACAGAAGGTGTCTGAGCATGAGTCAGGCCTCTTACCAAACTGGGCCGAGTTTTTTTGATAAACAGGGGCGTAAACCCCTAGGAACAGGTCCCCTTTCAAATGGTAATGCGCTAGCCTTGGCTGGCTGGGCTGCTGCCTGTTCAGTTTTTAGTTAGGTGGATCAAACAGGAGGAGACTTTTACCCCCCACACACACCCCCACCCAGCGGGGGACAGCAATTTTGCTGATGCTACTGTTCTTTTAATTTTCAGAACAGGAAAATTCCTTCTTCTGTTGTGTTCAGTGTACACCGGTACTGAGAGCAACCCTCTCCCTAATATTAGCAGTGAAGAGGTACGGGGTTAAAGGTCACCGGTTGTCATTTTATGTCTCTTCTTTATTATGACGCTTGCCTGATTCAAAATATTGCCCTGTAAAGACCCCAAGTTATGCTTATTCCTGACCTGGGCTGGGAGAGCCCAGTGCACGCGGCAGGGGGGACACCCTGGACGTAACTGTGGGGAGGCCGTTGTCACCAGCTCCTGAAGCGTAATATCGGACTCGGAGAAAGGATGGGCACACAAGCACCCAGGTGCCAAAGATCAGGAGGGTTCAAGCAGTATGCTTGGGCAAAACAGAAGAAGCAGGCCGCGATCGCAAGCCCCCCCCAGTGGTGCAGCGGAATGGTACAATCCACCAGCCCCTGTCCTCTGTCGTAATGAGAAAGAAGGTGCCGGGTCGGGTGTTACAGGTCCCGCTTCTGAACACACGTCCCCCTCACCTGAGAAACGGGATTAGAGCCTATCACAGGCCGAAAGCCTACACCTTAATCCCCTAATTCGCGTCAACTTTGGGGAAAATCCTTCTGCATACGGTGAGATAAAGTCCCCCCACCCCCAAAAAAAATCTGCCTTGGAAGGGGCAGGTAGCTGGAGCTTTGGTTAGGGGTGGGGGTGTGTGTGTCGGTTAACAGAGTTTGCGGGCTTAAGTCCCGCCGTCGATGATAAACACATAAACCCAGCCTGTCTGGCAGCAGGGAGCAGAGCCTGAGAACCGTCCATCTGTCTGCGGCTCCAAGCCTCTGACGAGTCCGTTAAGTAGAGCGAAGAAAAACACCAGAAGGATTGTGGGGAAAGTTGTTTTTTTTGTTTAATCTTATTAAAAGCTCAAAGGGCTGGCGTGCGCAGTGTCACCGCGAGTGTCAGGAGCCGGCACAGCCCTCCGCCTCGCCAAGCCAGAGCCAAGATGGCAGCCGACAGACACTAATGCGGTGTAATCTGAGCGCAGCCCGCCAACGGGAAGCCCCCAGGCTGTGAAAATGCCCACCGTCTCTCGGACGAGCGGCAGCCTCCGTCTTCTTAAAGGCACAAGACTCCTACAGGAGGCCACGTGCCCACAAATGGCGCTGGTCCAGATGTGTGTTTTCCTGATCCCCCGCAGTGGCGGGCACGCCAGCGGAGGGGGAGGGGGGGGTTTCCAGGCCTTGCTCTTGCCTTTCACTAGGGGCCCGATTTGCAGAGGCAGACTCAGGGCCCATAGGATGTATGTCAGCCAGCCAATAAGTGCCACTCTGCCAGGAGCAACAGTGAGCATGGAGCCTACAGACTTGTTACGGGCACCTAATCCACTAATTAGCTCGGGAGGCTGGTTTTGCAACCCCCCCCCCCCTCCATTTCCCTCCCTGGCTCCATCTCCCTCCATTTCCAAATTCTCCCCAAACTGATCGCTGTGCAGTGTGAACAGTGTGAGCTCTCAGTGTGAGGGACCATTGCTGCTTTGGACTCAGATTGCCAGCATCCAGAAACCTATAATCAGTGAGCTAACGCCAGTGGTATCTCAGTGTCCAACCCCAAACAGACCAGGATCCAAATCTCCCCTTTGCTGAGCTCTGGGAGCTAGGCTGTGAGACACACGAGAGCCTCTGTATCTGCAAAGTGGAACTCCGGGATCAAAAAGAGCTAAATTATCATCCCTCCCACAACCACCATATTAAGGACAGAAGATCTGCAATGACATCACATGCAATGTGTTCCGGCACACTAGGTGTCATTGATGTTGGAGGCTGTTGATTCTCCATGAGTGCAAGGAAGAATTACGGATATGTTCACAACTACCCTGTTCAGATAAGAAAGATAAGTTTACCCAGCTTCTGTGTGGCCAGTGCAAACAACAGTCTTCTAAAATATCGCAACATCCTCGGAAAAATAATAATAGTTGCAAACAAGCAGAATTTGCCTCAAGAGGGTTATAATTGTCTGACTTTAGCAAGGAAAGGTCAACTGATCAATCAATACCTGCTACCCCATCAGACATGCACAACGCTCCGAGCAGGATGCTGCAAGCCTCAGTGACGGATCACTGCATGGACCTGTGCTAATGGCAGCGTGATGCTGTTACAGGACACGTCGCCAATTCAGGCCGGATGTCGCGTGGCTGACGCAGCTCCTCCTGAATATTTACAGCAGGTAGCGTAGTAAATATCCCACCCACTTATGGAGACGCAGCCTCGGACGGGCTGTAAGAAACTTTTCGCAATGCACTTTCACCCGGATTTATGGTTTGGTGATTAATTGCCCCAACCGCCTTTTTGTTTTATGGCAGAAAGCCTACGGTATGGCAGAAAGCCTACGGTACTGATTAGGCTGCTCCGTGGTCTTCTGAAAACGGCTCATAGGTCGTCCCATAGGAGCAAATTAGATCGTGGCTTACAGCCTTGGAAATGTCCACGCAAAAGCGCAGTATCAAAGTCAACCTCTGTCTTTGAAAAAGCTTTGCTTTCTATCTTGCATCTCTACGTGATTCAGTAAAAAGTTTTTGAAATGCTGTATTAAAAACAGAACTGGCCGTATCAACTAAAAAGATTACTTTTTATGACTTACATCCATATGGTATTATTTGAATTATTTCATCTATTCGGTGTAGGCCTACAAAGTAACCTAAGAAGTACAGGATAGGAATTAAGCTTCTTGGGTCTAAACAGGAAAACAGATAATAGCTTTATCATACGTTTGCTTCTCCTGTTACAGCCAAGTCTGATACAAATGTGTGAGTTTAGGGTGACACTGGAGCATTTCCAGAACTACAAGCCCATGGGTGATTAGCTCTGCTCTGCAGAGTGGACAGTTTCGGCACACAGTCCCACTATTGGCATTGAAGAGCGCTGCTCTCAGTTTACCTGATTCTGACCCACCTTGCGGCTGCCATTTCCACCCTGACTCCCCCTGGCTTGAGCCAGACTTCAGAAGAACCCAATTCCTCTGCCCGAACCCAAAGACCTGCCCCCTACCCCGGCCCGCAGCTGGTCCCCAACGGCAGTTACAGGCACAGGTCGAACAAAATATGTATCCAAGGCTCCGGCGAACAGACATCACAGCCAGGCTTGAAGGACCGAATCCAGCGATCTGCCTTGATGTGGATATTCACCAGATACCAGCACAGTCAGAAGCACTGCAGGAAAACACGGCCCAGGTAGAACGCGAAAAGCCCTCGCCATCGGTGGCCAGGGCAATGGACAGCCCCTGGGAATACTGACGGTCCTTCAGGAACATGGTGCGATGGCTTTTCACCCTGCACTCAACCCAGAGTAACAAGGGAATAGGACCAGCGACCTAAGCAATTACAGATTAGGGGCCCTTGGGGGCCCTTTCTGAGAACACGGCTCCTGGGTGGGTTTTCATACACCATGTTCCTCAACTGTACCTGGACATGTGGCTTAAATTTCTGCCAAATGGAAAGAGAGTAAATGAAACTTCCAAAGATGCAAGCTAGCACTACAGGAGCACATGATGAGCTAAGCAAATAGGCCTTTTTGACACCAAAGACTTGCATTCTTCACTGTTAATGTCAACACCTTTAGACAACTGCATAATGCATAAACAGTATATCTGTTTAGTATATCTATCAAATGCCAAGAAATCCTTTTGATAGCAACAGATGTTTGTACCAAAAACAGACAGTGTATTCATAACACTGTTTATCAAACCATTCTGGGCCTTCTGAAATACCTCTCCTGTTATAAAACCAGCTAGGAGGCCACAATGCAATGCGCCATGCTGCCCCCAAAGCCTCTCTCCCATTCCCCGATCTCTGTACCCATTCCAGCCAGCCAAGTCCCCTGGCCGTGAAACATGCATAAAGCTGACCTCCAGCCAAACAGTTTTTCTTTAGCTAAAGTTTAGCAGGTAACTCTGAGACTCTGGATGCTAACGCATGTTGTAAAAATAGTCTGCATTTCAAGTGGACTTTACTGTCTGCTGGTAAAGCCTGGGTTAGTTGCAGAGGCTCAGGCCAATTTCGGGCCAGGCCCAGACCAGAGGTAAGGCCACTAGCTAGAGTCTTAGCCCTCTGAAACCTACATAATTAACAGAGAAAGACCTGCAGAGGCCTCCAAAAGAAGGAAGTCATACATTTACCTACACAACTCCAGCCATCCATCCAATTTGTGAAACCGCTAGTCCTATTGAGGGTCATTGGGAGCCTGGAGCATATCCCATAGGCTATGGGTGCAAGGCAGGGAACAACCCAGGATGGGGCGTCAACCCATCACAGGGAACAATCACCCATACACACGGGCAAATTGGGAACTTCCCTTAACCTCATCATGTTTTTGGACTGTGGGGACAAATCGGACTACCTGAAGAAAACGTCATAACGACACGCGGAGAACATGTAAACTGCACACATATGGAGCCATTGCAGAGACTCAAACCCTGGTCCCAGAGGTGTGAGGCAACAGTGCTACCCACTGTGGCACCATGCCACCCCTATAGGTACAACTGTCTCATGGAAAGTTTATGATCCATCTTCATTATTAGTTAGCAATTACTGCTCATCCAAATATTTTGTACCACGACCATGTGAAAAGTCTTAAACTACGTAGGAAAGGCTACATACAGCCTCAAGTGACCTTCTACAAAGGCCCATTAGTTAGCAAGTGGTTGACATTAGCCACAGATCGAGAATGTAATCACAGCTTTATGATAAAACTCTCCATTGAGAAGATGTAACAAAACAATAAAACGGATAAGCATATGGTATGCGTCCCATTTGCACATCGATGCGAGTCCGTGATCTTTCATCCACCCTCGGAAAAGAGTCAGCCTCAGTTTCACCGGGTTACAAACCCTGCCAAAATCGCTCATTTGCACTGACCGTGCACTATTAGCGCAGAGACGCTAAATAGCTAACGACAGCTGTGCGGTACGTCAGTGAATTATATAACAAAAGGTAAGAGGAAGGTCACAGCATCTTCTGAGAAGATGTCCGCAAGCCGTCAGAAAGTCTCTCTAAACACCACCGCTCATTTCCTTTTGTTTCAGGGGAAGGTTAATGTCACCTGGTCACCTCACAGTTCCTGCTAGTGTACTAATTGCTACCGATAGATTTAAGTCACGTCAAGTCAATTAGGTCTGTATTGCCATTCCATCAATATACAATCCACAGCATACACTGGCATCAAACAACATTCCCCAGGACCGCAGTACAGAATATATACATTAGGTGCAAGGACTGTAAACAAGATAGGTAGAACACATGAGGGGAAGAGGAAAAGGAGAATGATAACTAATAAATAAAAAGTAATACAATTATTACTGTACTATTAAAATAATAATACAGTAATAATACAGTGACAACCAGGGGAGCTAGGGCTAACCACACAGTGCGACAGATATGGTGGCAACTGTACAAATAATAAATACAACAGATGTAACACAGATGTAGGAAAAGGTGCAGTGTTGGGCAATGTCCACTGGATAAAGTGGCTAACGCTGGTGATAAGGCAGGTTAATTTAAGGGCCTGAATGCACAGTGGTATCCAGGGCAGCTCTGGTCTGCCGTGCGAGCCGCGCCAGGCACTTAGCATGACAGGAGAATGGGTGAGTAAGCTCGCTGAAGGAGGGGGTGCCGGCAGTGAAGCTCGCCTAGGGCTCCACGGGGGCTTTAAGTGACACTGTGAGTGGGGCAGACATACTCACACCACGGAAACAGAGGATAATACCACCAAATGTGGGGGCTTGATGTGATCATGTGCTGCCCTCAGGCAGGCCCCTGGACGTCTAGGCCACCAGTTCAGTCAGCGCGCCCCCTAGATACATTTTGGGGAGCGGCCGACTTCATGTTGATTAACCGCACGCCACAGATTGTAGCTGCACTGCCGCCCAACTCCTTGGATCAGTGCTTTGGAGAGGCGGTCCTGGAGCAGGCTAGACAGAGCCCTGTTAATTAGGCACGTTCGGACCACGCTTTAACTAGCCTGACCTGAACCGCTTGTGGGTTCACCTCACAGCGACCCCGCAGAACAGGCCATTAATTACTGGGAACTCATCCCGAGAATGATATATATTTTAATAGCGAACAGAGGTGACACAGTCGGGTCGGGAGAGAGAGCCAAGCATGCTGGGAAAAGAAGATTCAGAACACTGCTTTCATTTTGTGGATTAAAGTTTGTGAAATATTTTATTGCTGTTTTATTTCCTAATAAAATGTTACTAAACACTAGAACAATATCACAGGCCACTGTAAGGCCCCCTTTACAGAATGTACATTAAAATATATTGCACATATGCAGTCAAATTTAAGGTAAGAAAAGACACGTTATTCTGCACTCTGACATGTACACGGCTGAAGCATGTGCTCATGTGTAAAGTTGCGTGTTTACAACCTGAGGTCATGGTGGTTGAGTACATTTCACGCGGCTCACCCCCCCCCAGAGGATCTGTGTTGTATCAGAATGAAGGCCGAGCGGGATTCAGACCCAGCCGATGGCCGTTGTTATGATTATCGACGGCGGGTCATATTTTCCATTTTAAAGGAGACAGACTCGCCCTGTGTCTGAGGGGAGCTGGGGGGGTCCAGGCCGGCCCACGTCTGCCATTTGTTACCCTTCGCGTAATTATCTCAGGTCGCGTCTATTGAATATCTGATTCAGCTAATGAATTCCCAGGATTCATTTCACCGGCACAATGTGCCCATTGTTTCCAGTAAGGGCTGCGGAGACACACTGCTTGGTTTTCAAGTAAACTGATCACACTCTATGAGTACGAAATGCCATCGTGGTGGGGGGACTCATCGATTCAAACCCCCCCCCTCTCCAAAGGCTACACTACCACTGGAAATTCGAGCCCCTGTTCAGTTACGCTGCACAAGCCCCACAGAGCCTCCCCCGGTCCCAAACCCACCACAACAATTCATTCAGTACCTGGCAGTGTGATGTGGGGGGTGTGCCGTGTGTGTGTGTGTGTTCAGGCAAAGCAGCAGTCTGTAAACACACACCTCAAGCTTCACACCTCTGCCTTCAAACACAGTCCCTTACAATGTGGGGAGGGCTGTGGCATAACATTGTCATAATGTTCCTGGGGCGGGGCCACAAGGGCCCTGGCCCAAGCTGAAGGCTGATTAGCCCCATAGTGCCCCCTCCCCAATCACTCACTCATTCATAACATATCATTGGATAATGGTAAGCTTGGTCCCTCTTTATGCCCCCCACCTTAAAAAAATCATAGAATTTGCCTTGCAATGTTCTCATAGCTTGTTAAATTAGAGGTGAGGGGGGGAACTAATAATAACTAAGAACTAATAATCTGGCTTGGAAACATGGTGACGTTTGGTTATGACTGGGGGTTGTGGGTGCGGCCTGCAGGATGCCATGGCAACCTAGTCCTCGGTCCCGCTGCCCGATGTGACTGTGGTCCTGTTAACAAGCTCGACAAATACCAAAATACCAGCAGATGGGGCGACCAGAAGGGGGCGCCGGCTGGCCCGGGTGAGGCGAGCGGGCAGGGATTCCTGTGGCATTTACCCAAACAATTTCCTGTTTCAGATTTAATGGGAAAGAAAGGAAAAGTGGGGGTCAGGATTTATTCAAATCTTCCAGGATGAGCTCTGGGCACGAGGAACACCGAAACCAGAGAAGAGCTTACCAGAAGCGAGATACTAATTAACAGGCATGATATTAAGGAGGAATGAATATCTCTCTCTTGGGGGCAGAGAGATTCAGAGATACTGTTAGCAGGGGTTATATATACTGTTCTACATGGAAATAAAAGCATCCATTTGCAAACTGCCTGGAAAAGTGGTGTTTGAACAGGAGTGTCGAAGTTAAATGGGAGACAGGAGGACTAAATGTGGATTTTTAGCCGTCATGGGAACAGCAGCAGGCAGGCCCTGCTCTGGTTGCTTAATGGGTGGACCTGTTACGTCACACCTACAGGGTTCATGTCCTCCCTGGGTCCTGTGGGTTTCGACCTGTAATCCAGAGACATTCATGCTCTGGGCTACCAGGGCCCTCCATGAGGATAAGTGGTTAACAGAGGGATGGATGGATGGATGGAAGGAAGGACGGAGAAAATGAAGATGACCAATGAATGAAATGTAAGTCGTTTATTCCGCCTGGACCGCACTACTGTCTGGTGCCATCACTGGCCGTTGCTGGATAAGTTAGCCTCAGCTTGCTTACACAGCATGGAAGGCAGTGTGGGTTTGTCCCGTTAGGCAGGAAACCCAGGGCCGCCGGAGCAAACTGCCACTGAGAACGGCAGGGCGCGTCGGCGCTGGGCCCCGCCACCGAATCCGCTCATTAACTATGAGTGCTGCCCGGCTCCATTACCGGCTCAGGGCGTAAGCCGAGCCGCGGTTACCGGGACAGCAAGCCGGTGACTCTGCATCGGGGCCTCGGCGCCGGTGACTCCGCGGGCGATCGATTCTGCGCTAATCCCCAGTAGTGCATCCCTCTCTGCGCAGGTGACACGCGTCACCCGAAGCCGGCACTTCGGCTCAGTGTTCATTAGTGTGAATCTTGCCCTCGACACAACGAGACTTTTGAAATTCTTTTATTGGCCGAGAGCAGAAAAAATAGTTGCTGCCTCCCGCCTGTTCAGCCCTCATCTCCTCTGCTCCACCCGGAGGCGCTGTCAGCTTCCGGAAGGCGCCCCAACTGCTCCACCTGGAGGCGCTGTCAGCTTCCGGAAGGCGCCCCAACTCCACAGAGCGAAACCAAGTGTAAAGCTACAATATTATATCTGCTCTTATTCATCTCAACTGGGGGCTTTTTGGTACAGCCCCTCCTGGGCCTCCGATTTTATGAAGTACTGTAAGTGTTTAGGTTTGAGTCAGATCCTAACCCAGGTTTCAGTATCTAGGGCAACAGCTCTTGTCGTAATTAGTAAGATAATACCCCACCTTCAGGCAGGCTCAAATTTAACTGAAACTGCCGCAGTTATGTTTGGTTTGCTAAACTGTAATTTGTATCCATGCACACGCGCATGTGTGTGTGTGCGTGTCTGTGTGTCAGTGTTAGTGCTTGTGCGTGTCTGTGTGTGTTATAGTGCTTGTGCGTGTCTGTGTGTGTGTCAGTGTTATAGTGCTTGTGCACGTGTGTGTGGGGGGGGCCTCTCTGGCTCTCGCCTCCCAAGCTGACTTAGTGACGGCTTCTTAAATGAATTAGTTGATGGGATAAACAAACAAACTAACTAACTAACCTAAACAAAAACAAGCAAATAAATAATGCCGGAATATGCCAGTTTGGCCGGTGAAAGCACATTCCGAGAATGAAGCCCACACTCAGCCCAATGGTCTCCAAAGTATCCAAACCGATATATTAATATATTAACCTTTATATAGCATTTGCAAGTAACCCTTCGTTTACTTTTTCAGCTGATGAATTGATCGTTTTTATCGAATTAGTCTCCTGAAACTCAGATGAACCGCTTTATTCTTGTGTGAGTACCCCGACAGTGATGATGCCCAGTGTGCGCGGGGGGGGCGCCATTTCAGGCTACCTCTCAATGAAATATGAATCTACATCTTCTCGCTGTGACCCAGGCCCATCATGCATGTAAAGCCTTATGGGTGGTTAGCATCACTCTACCGACCCTGCAATCTGAACTGGTGACTCTCTGGTCACAGACAGCGGCGGGACTGAAACCCACGCCCCCCGAGGGACTGGAGCCGTAATCCGGCAGTTTAGGCTGCTCAGCCACGCTACCACAGCAAACAAAAAAGTCGATAAGTCAGTTAACAGTAGAAGGAGTGGGGCTGGGCGTGAGCTTTCGGAGGGTGAGAGAGAAAGAGATGTGAATCTTCTAAGTTTAGGTAATCAGGCATAGTCACTAATGTAGTGAATGAGCTTACCAGTTGCCATCAGCATTAATCCCCCCACCAATAATACAAACGAGGGTCGCTAGGCTGTAGGTGCCCATACTTTTCAGCCAGGATTCCAGAAACGACATGGTCAGAGGGCTGTGGGCAGGTGGGGAGACTCCCTTGGTAGACAAATCACAATGACCAGTTGAGGTTACGATTAAAATTGTATCTCATGACAACCCCCCCCCCCTTCCCCACCAGAGTCTTGCAACCCCGACTTTGGGAACCCCTGCACTACGTTACTATGGGTCAAATGCAGAGCCAATGTTTCCCACCACTCAAACGAAGCGTTTGCATGGGGCCCCCAAGATATGCAAGTCCCCTGTTGGCCACAAACAGTCACTACACTGGGGAGTCGGGAGGCCCCGGGGTGAGTCGTGGTTTGTCGTTCCGGTCACATTATGACTGTGGAAACTCACCAAAGGAGAAATCTGCTCTTCAAAGAGTTAATCATACTTTACGGCAACTTGGGAAACTTTTAAAAGTCCGCCTTTTGTAAGTGCACATAATCTCGCTTTGTGAGAGACACATCTCCCAGGCTGCTCGTCCTAAATTGCACATTTATATTCTCAAAGATCAAAATCGCATGCCGTCTCCTTGCAGACTTCCAAAAGGTCTGCTGCACTGACTTTCAGAGATAATCTATGTGATTTCTGTGGCTTCATAACTGGCTCCAGATTAACGTAGTGCTGTCACATATGAACTTTTCACTGCTACTATTAATGTTAAAACTCTGAGAAGCACTTTGAAGTAAGTATTCCTGTGCTCGATCAAATATGGAGGAGCCCCCCCACCGCCACCCCCCACTCCCCACCCCCCCCTTCCGGCACATTCCG
>JAODKN010000033.1:168919-181275 GCA_026774425.1 Petrocephalus zakoni
CCCCCCCCCCCCCCCCCCCCCCCCCCCCCCCCCCCCCCCCCCCCCCCCCCCCCCCCCCCCCCCCCCCCCCCGGTTAGGAGAAGGTGAAAGGTTTAACTTGGCAATAAAACAGAGGAGTGGTGGTCATGGCTGGGCTGGGGCAGCCGGGCAGCTAGAGTGGGTGCGAGAGCATCACGGCAGTGGAGGAGATCCGTGTCTCCAATGTCAGGACAATAGAAGAAATTTTGTGTAAAAATCACAAAAACAGACAAACATGCCATTAGGGTCGCTGTCCATCTCAGCCCCCAGCTCCCGGAAGACCCGCCTATAGACACAGGAGGTTCCGGGAAGCGTGCCAGAGGAAGACAAACCACATTCATGACGCCATCCTCGTGGGGCTCCTCTGCTGGCCAAATTATTCCCTGAAGCCTCCCCCCCTACTGGAAGCCCCTGACATCCCCTTACGAGGTAAAACAGCAGCTCAAATACTCAGAGTCCACCTCAGGGCAGTGCCTTAGCAGGTTTTAATGGGGGGGGAGGCTGACAGGCATCTGCTAATGACCAGATGCCTGTGAACCCCAAGAGAAGACATTGCCACGCGTGTCCAGCCCAGATAAGCACCAGGGGGTGCTACAGGGCATCCTGCCTCAGGGATCAGGCTCATCGTGCACCCTTGAGACACCCTTGTCCATATTAACCCCCTCAAAAATTACCTGCAGGCACAGTAGGGCTCCGGTTGCCGGCCAGCCAACCTCACCCCCACGCATGTGACGGCCAGGTCAGGACGCCGTGTTATTAGTCACCTGACACCAGAGGCAGAGCTTTCTAATCGTTACCTTTGGTGAACTTCGCTGCCCTCAGGCTGCTTTCACAGATACTCAGCTGAAATCAGAGCCACGTAACACCCACCCCCCGAAAAGTGTGAGCTGGCTAATGATGTCGAGATATGGACTCACAAACCGTCACAATTCTCTGCCGACGGGGGGTGGCAGAGCCATGGCGGCCATCTTGGTGTGGCAACTCAGCCTGTGTTCATTATGCTAATGTTACATGGAATTAACAAGGAGACCTTTCTGCCAGCAGAATTAATTAACAAGCTTTTTTTGAGGGGGGGGGCGAGGTGCCATGTGAGTCACTGATTTGTGGATCCGTGGTTTTCAATGCTGCTGATTGGCCGCCATCCTGTTCAGAAACTTATTATTGTCCCCCTCAAAAAAAAGGGAGGGTGGAAGGACAAGGGCCCAAGGCCACGGGAACCCTAACCCCCCCACCACCCAGACTGCCCATTAACACACTTTGGACATGGAGGGGACGTCGACCTCGCCTCTGTGTTGCGAGCACCAGTCTGCTTTTGTCTGTGGGGGCCATCATCTGCGCACTCTATCAGATTTGAGTGCAGGTTCCTACCCTCAAGGACACGAATCCATGCAAATTACACCCACAAGACACAAACATTCATGGTGGGGGGGTGGGGGTTGACCGAGAATCCAGGCCAGATTTCTCTTCAAGAGTCACCCCGCCCCCATCTAAGCAGCAGCAGCAGTAAGTCAGCACTAATTAACGAGGCCTCTGGTCATGCCTGCACCCCCCAAAGATGGGCCAACGTGGGTCCCAGAGGCAGAGATAAGCTCCCCGTGTGGGGAACTTGAGTAACATCCTAAAAACACAACCTTACAGTCACAAGGATGGCATCTGCACTTGCGATCGCAGCTCGACAGCGGAAGCTTCCACTAGACGTGGGCGGCAGCCTCTCTGTGCCATGTGACACTGACAGCTTTTGACGTGAGCTGTGTTAATTACTCTAATGGCATGTGCTCGCATTAACTCGGTATTTGCATGTCCTGGGGTACAAACAGCCCAGCTCACTACCCTCCCTAGGGCACCGTGCAGCGGTCTGCTAATGAAGGCCTGTGGCCGGTCAGGATGGTGCTCTGGAGCTTGGAGCTGACTACCCCCGGCATGTTGGTGTCACTGTATTAGCAGGACACCGGGGGGGTTAACCAGAAATTAGAGGGTAGCTCCCATGTTCCAAGCAGCCATCTCCTTCGCCGCCAGCGCAGAAAGGCTTGGGTGACACTGAAACCCCCCCGATCTGCCAGCTTTGCCATCCTCCACAGAATTCAGTACACAATAACAAAGCCTTCTCGCCCCCCCTTGCCATAAAAGACATGGGTCCTAGCTGCTGGTGATGACTGTCTGTAATTGTGAATTATATGTACATAAGCTCCATTAACCACCAGGAGGCGCCAGGCAACCCATCTCATTGCAGGCTGCCTGACAGAGGGCCAATTGTGGATTTTCCTCTCATGAGAAGGGACCATCAAGGCAGGTGGTCATCATCACATACCTGCTACATACCACACACTACAAACTACATGCCACATACTACAAACTATATGGCACATACTACAAACTACACGACAACACGGAGGCCACAAAGGCAGGAGCACTACCAAACACGACTGGAAATAAATGACTGCTGATTTCTTTAATCATTCTGAAGGAAAAGACGGCTGCCAGCGCCCCTCCCCCAGTCCCCCCCGCCCCTCAGATTTCACACGCTTTTAAACCCTGAAATGCGTGTTTAATTAGGAGCTGGTAGAAAAGGATTAACACTATCTCAGATGCCTGACAATATTCAAATTGCCGGTTTACAGGCTTCACAGGAGACTGCTGGCAGCCCTAATGAACAGGAACGAGCTTGGGAACCGAGAGGCAGGTTCCGGCACCTTCCGCATTCGGCTTCTTGAGTCAGGGGGAACTTGCCGGAATTCAGTCCGAGCCAGCCGGGTCTCGCCACCCCGGTTGCTGCAGCTTTCGGAAAATAATAAATAAACTCCTGCCACTAAAGAAAGAAGGATTAATTTATCATTAAGGCTTCGCTTAATTGAAGTCAATTCCGAACAAACTCGAATTCAATTTCGGCTCATTAAACCGAGCGCGCCCGCCTTGCCGTTCCCCTCCTCCTGGAGCCCACCGCTTGAGAATTGGGGGGGGGGGGCTTACTCAAGAATTATTAAGCGGAGGGGAGTCTATGTGGCCTTTGCGTGCCAGCGGGGCTGGGTGAGGTGCCTTCTTCTTGGCACAGTCGGCAAGGAGGAACACCTGGTGGAGGGTCCCAAAACTGAAACTAAGCAGTGGGAAACTGAGGCGAGCACTACCTCAATAATACTTAGTAATTAAATTTCGGCAAACGATGGCGACGAATGCGGCCGTCGGCACGAGGGCTTCCTGGCACGTGCATTCGCATAATTGACAAGGGGGCCCCCCCCCTGCAAATGACAGATGAGGACAACAAAAGGTGCTGCAGAACCTCAGTGCAATAACGACAGAACTTCATCAAGCGTCTCTCGCTGATTTATCGGCTCCTTTTCACTCACGGCCAAGAAATGGGGGAGGTGGGCCGGGGCAGAGAGTATAGAGGTGGGAGGCAGGTACAAGGGCCCCCAGGGGCCCAGACTGACCTGCAAAATTCGTTTGGCTCCAATGCGACACCTCTGTGTAGCTGACGCTCATCGGGGTGAAGCAGGGACTGACGGGGAGCAAGCAGCGTGTCTAGTCACCTCTGATGAAGGTGTCAGCTTCCCCCAGAGACATGCTGCTCCTGCCGAGCCACCATCACCCTGCTCAGGATGTGCGTGATGCCTTCATGATGGACATCTGACCCTCTTTCTTTTCATCCATCATGTCTCATCGACAAGCCCGTTCCTCCTTAACAGGAGTAACATCTTCATAAGAGGGAATAATAATAATAATAATGTTTTATTTATATAATGCCTTTCATACACTCGAGGACACTTTACAAAAAACACATTTAACATGGCAGGAAATTTACAAACAAGACAAACAATATTCATTGAATAGGTGTGTTTTTAACAGGAGTTTAAAATGGATAGCTGATTTTTCCTTACGGAGACTGAGGAAGGAGCATTCCAAAGTTTAGGAGCTCTTATACTAAATGCTCTGCCACCCATAGTTGATAACCTGTTTTTGGGTACAGTGAGTAGGTCTGCATCAGATGATCTTAACGTACGGGCAGGAGTGTAGGAGGCAGACTAAGTAATGTAAACTTTTAAAGTAAACTGTAAAGTAAACTTTTGCACCCCGAGTCTTCCTGGCCCACATTGACCTGGAAGGACACCTGTAAACGATACTGCTGCCTCCCTCTAGGGCGGCAAAATGGAGCCAGAGGCAGAGCCCAGAGGGTTACTGTACCCAGTGACAGACGCGTCCTGCCGGTGAGGTTATCTGGGATACGGCGGCCCTTCTTGACCTGCTCTCTCTTACACGAATGGACACCACCCCGGAGAAGCGGCCCCCAGCACCAGCCATTCGTCGCAGCTTCGCTTTCTCACACACAGGGAGAACATCTCCATCGGCTGAAGGCCGGGCCTACTGGCATTCCAGACACAGGCAGAATTATTTTAGACATAACGCTTGACATTTCATGTTTATCTTTCAAGTAATGAAATGCTTGTACCTCCTACCTAATAATACTCTATTGATTTCGGCGGAAGGCTGCAATACATTCTGAAACTCACATTCCACATTCAGGATCACCATGGCCTACACTGGAAAATGGATTGATGGATGGATGGAGGAATATATTTTACTAATCAGCTTGGCTAGAACAATGTCACCATAAATGTCTGTACCTGGGGGGAGGTCCAAACCCAGGTAGGACCAGATATTCAAAAAGCTGCAGAGCAAATCGGAGAAAGACTGCCCATTAAGGAGAATACTTCAAAAAAAAAAAAAGAAAAAACAAAACTTAATACACATTGCCTCTCCTTCCTGCTGACTATAATCCTGACTCCCTGATATACAAATAAATCCTCATCACTGTGCTGGGAGTGCATCTGCATTCATGCAATTTTTATTTGTAGCAAATATGTTCAGCGCTTTGGTCACACTTGAGCTGTTCAGTTAGCTAAAAACCAGTCCCATTCTGACAGTTTCTACTACAACATTAGCGTTAAGTTCAGCACTCATTTGTAATTTGACCCAACTCAGATTAGCAGGTACTATCGCTCACCGCCTGCTTTAACCCAATGAGAACCAACAAACCAACCAACAGGAGGCGGATTAAACCAGTCAGTAGAGATGGCATTAAGCCCTGGCCACATAAAGACACCTCCCCCCAATAGGTGAAGACGGCTTCCAGGTTTGGGATCACCCTTTGCGATAAGTCTGGCAAGACCCCTCCATGGCTGCCGGGTTGTTTCAGAGCAGTGTTTCTCAAGCCGGGGGTCCCCAAGGACCAAGTTGAGAAATTCTCTTTTAGCGGGTGTTGTGTAATTAGGCATCCCAACATCTCCTGCCACTCTCATTTGAATTTCTCCTCCTCCTCACAATTATGTAAATGCAGACTGGGGAATAACTGGGAGACCACTGAGCTGATCGATTAGGCATCTGTGGGGCGGCGCCAGCAGCCAGGAACCAGGACGCTATCATGTGACCACTGCAGGAAACACATCACGTTAGCCGAAGGTTACATCACCTCCCCGCTCACCCTCACCTGCCTCTGAACCAGACCAGGATGCTCCTCGAGGTCCTTCACGTCCTGCACTATGTTCAACATTGAGAAGACACATCCACTTCCAGGGAAGTGAGAACATGGATGTGAAATGGCATCCTGTACAGGGTGTTCCCAACCTGACCCTCAGCAGGATAAGTGGATGTACAGATAGATTTGAAACACCACCCCTCTTGCATGCCCCCTCAAGCAGCACCCTAAAACGGTGCCTGTCCACTTCCACTCCTCGTAAGCACTCCATCTTTCCGACTGAATGATGCTGACACCACCCTGTCATTAAAAAGGTAATCTCGAGGAGCGGTGAAGCACTGCTTCGGTAATGAATCGAAAAGTGGGATCCCAGGACCGGAGCCTATCGCCAGGTAAAAGGCCCAGATTTCAGGTCTCAAATCACTCATTTTCTCTTATTCCCCCATCTGCTGTCTTGTATAAAACAGCTGCCGTTTCATGCAGCCCCAATCCCTTACACCCAAAGCCTTTTAGGTGAGAAATACTTAGCTTACCTCAGGTTTCGAGATATTAAACTTAATGCTCTGATCTATTGTACAAACCAAACTCGGAACTTGGATGATTCAAAATGTTGCAGTTGCAGCTTACTGTTAAAAGCAGAATAAATGAGTGAAGCGATGTGTGAATCTTCACAATACCACACCGGGTAAACAGCACTTTCAAAAAACCCTGCTCACTTTACATGAAATATCTCCACTTAGTGGCTGTTTGTGGTACAGCAGAAACTCCCCATTAAATGAATTTAGCTTAGCCCCACACTGACATATACACCTGCGTATTAGTGGGTAATCTGGGAGTGCAGGTGCCTCATATGATCAGAGTTAAATCCAGATTTTGTGCCCCAAAGCAGGTAAATTCAGGAGAACACACTAAATGGCAGGGGCCCCATTTACTCTGTTCTATGTTATATAACACTCACATGACAGATTATAAAGCGATATACAGGAAAGTCTTTCAAGCGATTTCGCGACACTATCACAGAAATGAAATGTGCAGTCAACCCTCCTTGCGAGGCAGGCCACCTGACCAGCTCGACCTTGCCAGAACCCTTTAAAATGTCAAATCCCCGTAAACCTGACTTGAGGATAAGGAATGAGCCCCCCAGCACTTCTGGGGTGGGGCAGGAGGCCCCTTTAAACCTTCTTCTTCCTGAAAGTCGAGCTGACTTGACTTGACTGAACTGAACCGGTGTTTGTTGAAGAGGCTTCTTGCTCAAATCCGTTCAAACATGGATGATAGAGGGAGGGGGGATGAAGGAATAGGGGCGGGAGAGGGTGGGGGGGGTGTCAGGTATGACAGTGATTTGACGCTTACTTTGTTCTTGGCGTTCCCGTTGTGATAAACACGGCAGCCACCATCTGCTCCAGGTACGGGCAGAGAGGGTCCTCAGTCACACGGGCCGGGGCTGTGAGTAAGGTGATCTGGGGGCCAGACTGTGGGCCAGGCGGTGCCGATGGCAGCCTTTGCATGTGTTCATGGGGCCCGAAACCAGAGTCCTGAGCCTGCGAGGAGGTGAGCGCCTCCAGCTGTACATATGCATGCACTAACTCCAGGGAAGGGCCTGTCAGGGGGCCACAACGCCGCTCTCTGACCCCCCCTCGTTCAATCATGACTATGCTTCATCACCCGATACTCGCCGTGACCTTCACAGGACGCATTTGGTTTCAAAGGATATCACATCCATGTTAACAAATATGGCCGTCTGTTAGTGTAACCTTCTGCGCAAAGTCAATTATGCCTGTTAGATAATCATTATTTTCCACAGTCTGGCAGCGCCGAGTGTGAGAGTCAGGTTGGAACAAACTAATCATCGATGTCGTTACACGAAGCGCGTTTTTCTGATTATATTTTTGCTCAGTTAGGGCTGGAATCATCACTACCCCCACTCGCCATCCGCGACACTCACCCATTCCAAACCTCCTAAATTGTACATTTGTTTAGCAGACACTTTTATTCAAAGTGATGTACATTTTTTTCGAGACGGCAGGGTCAGCCAGACCCTGTAGTAATTGGGGGTTAAGGGCCTTGCTCAAGGAGCCAACAGAGAAATCACTCTGCCACTCCAACTAGCAACCTTCTGATTACGGACATGGCAGCCTGAACAGCTGAGCCACACACTGTCATACACAGCAGTGATGCAGTGATACGCTTGCATCACTCTATGCCCCCAACTTACAGAGCTGTGAAAAAGTATTTTTTGGTCAGGGGCAAAGGTACTTTTTGATAGCTTTTTTCCCTTAATAAATGAAATCATTATTCAAAAACTCAATTTTGTATCTATTCTGGTTCTTTGTCTAAGTGAAAAGTTTATTTTATGATCTGAAACGTGTGAGAAATATGCATAAAAATAAGAAATCAAGAAGGGGGCAGATACTTTTCATGTACATGCTTCATGTAAGGCAGTGATGCCTCCATCCTGGGCTGTCACTTTAATTAGCTGAATTACTTTGACAGCACGACTCCTATCCCCCCCCCCCGACTTTCTGGGCCTTGTGTGTGTGTGTGTGTGTGTGTGTGTGTTTTTTACAACACTCTCTTATTAACTTTTCTTTCATTTCCTCTCACCTGACTTTTCCCCAATTAAATCTCCCCCAATTCACACTTTTTTTGCACAAAGTCACCTCCCCATAAACAAGTTCTGTTCTTTGACCTGCCACCAGTGTCCCCATAGTGTCCTTTTTAATGGTGGAAGCCCAGAGGTTCCCACACTCTGCTATTATGGAGCCGTGTTTTTTTCTCAGCTGAAAGGTTACTTTAAAACCTGTAAAATCCCTGCCTATCCCTGGTGTTTAATTCTCCCTTCCTCAGTTAGAACAACACAGGCCCTTCTTAATTTCCTTTTGGCCCAAAAACAATGCATGTGCCATCACAGTTGATTATTCAGATGTTTAATGAGAGACTCTGGGAATATTGATTACTATAGGGAGCGAGTTCATTAACTTGTGATGTTTTGTCTCCCCCTGTTGGCTAAATTATAACAAAGCCACCGAACCCGCTGAGAATTGAGTCTAACAACCAGAACGTGCCAGATAAATTAAATTGCAGAACTTATAAAGACTGAGCTGCAAAAGACTCTGAAATGAACAAAAACCACACAGAAGAATCTCCAAGACAATGAGCCTGACACCACATTGATACCCTGGAATTACACTCACATTTTTCACTCCTTTTAAGTATGCAAATTGAACCCTACCACTAACTTCGCAGAGGCTCATCTCATGAATGCATGAGCCCCGCGTCATAGGGCGCTTCGCAGGGAGGAGCCCCACGCTGCAGCTCCGGACAGCCCGATTCACCTAGGTAATCTCATTTGGAGAACTTGTGTACTGAGTTCTCGGTCCAATCCTCAGTGTCTCAAGCTGGGTCTGTCCATTTTTTAATTGGACCTATAAACGTTTCCTGCAAGTAGCTGAGCCGTCTAGACGTGCTGTCGCGAGCGGCAGGGTTTCCCAAACGCCGTCAGACAGGTACCGAACCCGGGTCCTGCCGCGTTTTCTAAATTCTCCCGCTTCTTAATAAACCGGGAGCCTGCGACAACGGTACAGCTTCAGGGCAAACAGATACAACTCATCAGCTTTGAGAGCGTGGAGGCGGCATCCCAGTGTGTAAACGGGGGCCGACCGTTATACAGCGAGCATGTGAAGCGAAGCGCTCTCAGCGGGCCGTCGCTAGGCTCAGAGGCCTCTATTAAAATGGCTTTGATTTCTCTATTTCTTCAAGACGCCGAACACTTCCAGACAGTGGTCCAGAGGCCCGGCCATGCTCCTGCAGAAACACGCTCACGTGACACCATCTCCCTACTTCACGCTATAAGAGCGATCATACCTCCTGGACCAGCCAGGATCATTTATCCCACCTCCAACAGCCAAAGTCATCTCTATGTCTGACATTTCAGCAGAGCATGGAAATGTTTCATATCATCCCGAAGGGCCACTGTGACACAAGCAAGCATCTAGGTAGATGGTTTCAATATAATCACGACTGGATACTCCCCACTCAAACTAAGGTCTAGCGGCTTCTCCATGTAGCAATGGATATCTCTGCAAGACACACAAATTCACACATTAAACAGGGATCTGGTGCTTGCAGACTGAGCGGAATGTGCTGAGAGCCAGTGTGTTCAACCTGATTATCCAACCCACATAAGACCACTGTGCTGAGAACGTCGCCCCCTGGAGGGCTCAGTCTGCTAAATTGTGGCAGCTGAGCCATGGTAGGTTGCTGTACCAGATTCGCACAGAGAAGCGTGCACACCCCACTGAGCTGTCTGCTAAACCCCACACCTGGTGTATGGAAGGGTGGAGACCCCCCCAACAGGGTCCACCCCCACTACGTCGCTGAAATTGCGACTCTGCCAGCTGCCTGCTCGAACATCCTCCAACCTCATCAGTGCCTCAAGGAAGGGGCACTAATTAGCGAACAAGATATATTGCCTGCAGACACTGATGCATAATAGAAGAGCCTGGACCAATTATTTCCAGGCACGGGCAATGTCCAAAGATGTAGGGTCATCCCTGGAGGACAAGGGCTGAATCAAGAAGCGCTCTTGGTCAGGCTTTTGGCCATTGATCTGAAGGGGCATCCAACTCATTAGCTGTCAGTCTTCCAAGTGAAAAATCAAGATGACTGCAGGTAAAAAAAAAAATATATATATATATATACATATATAAATTGTGTGTTTACTCACATATGCACCTAGACAGATCACATCGCTTGTGTGCAACCTATTTCAGCCAAGCTGACTTTGGCTCTTAGACAGCGTAACCTGGGAATATTAAAATAACATAATAAAATACAGATATTTCTTGCACTGTGTCCCTTTTGTTTGAGTTGCAATTTTATAAAAGCTGGAGAGAGAGGAAGGTGTTCTCTGACCTTGTACTCCACCTACCTATAAATTTATTAAGCTGGAATTTACTTTCTTGATTTATTAAATTCCACAACAGTTCTGTTCAGTTGTGGGGCTATATTTAGCAGTTGCTAGGGAGAGGAGCCATATAACTCGGCAGTCAGGGCCAATGACTGCTATGGATGTTGCAGCAAAACTTATTACAAGTTAAACTTAAGCAAAACATCTCCCTATTTGTTGCTGTTAGCGATAATTACTATGCTTGCATCCACGAAGGCCTGGCAAATCCACTAATTGCTTTATTTGTGTCGTTTTACTTTTATGGTTTATACTTACAATACGTATTGTTTTAGCAGCCCGTATTCTTGTTAGTAATTAGGTTTCCGCGTTTTGTTGCTCCCTAGCGCCCCCTCGTGCGACAGGGTGGCACTGCCGTCTGAAAAACGCCTCCTTGTTACGAGTTCGGTTCCTCCGACATCCTTTGTCTCGCCGTGGGCGGGGAGGAGCCACGGAACCGCGTTTATAACGTGCACAGTACAGGCGAAATCTATCTCCCTAAGCCGCAAAACGGTCCGGTAATGCAAGTAGCATAATGGTCAAAGCAGGAGATGAGTTCAAATCCCAAAAGGAGAATTGGTCTTGTACCCTTAAGAGAGTAAACTCATCCTGCATAACAAACAGAGTGAAGGGTGGGCCCCAAAGCAGACTAATGTTTCCGTTAATCAAAACAGTACTGTTTATTCCAGTAATTACCATGCCTATCTGCCGGCGCCTTTGCCTGATGTGACGGTCATTCACATAGTGACTGCTGATACACCCAGCATTAACAGCCATCACGTCAGTAGGAACGAGGACGTCCAGATTCAGTGCACAACAACAGGCAGAAATAATTAATGCCATCACCAGCACATTATTACAAACATCCTGCCTTACCGCACACTGAGCCATACAAATGAAAGCGGGCTCCCTTTTAATTTGTCTCATCTAGTTCTGCTCGTTATCCCGATGGTTTTGAGACCATCGCTGCAGCGCAGATGCAGTGAATACGCCGAGGCAATTACGTCCACAGTTTTAAAAAGAACTGTAAAAATACTGCAGCCCATAGGCATATAAGGGAAGCGCTGTTAGGTGTGACGCTCTCAGGGCCACGTTGCCACCATACACCGCTTATCAGGAACGATGCGGCCGGCAACGTCTTATTGTCGGGAGTGTTTATGGACTTCGCCCGCTTCCCGGGTTCGGCCACCAGGGGGAGCAGCAGCACGCTGGCGGTCCAAAAACTTATCAAGCCCCGAGGAGAACAGATAGGCCTACTGCATACAGCTCATATATACACACACACATATATATATACACATATACATATATATATTAACCGAAATTAACCGACGCTTTCAGTAAAAATTTAGCTTAAGAATGTTTCGAGACGAATTTCGGAACAATCGACACTGCCCGAGTACATGTGACATTAAATCCCGAGTCCTGCCTCCTCTGGCCACAGCCATGGAGCACAGGGGCCGGACGCAGCCTCCCGACACCGGCCGGCCGGACGGAGCCCCGGTCCTTTGGCTAGAGAGCGGCACACAGCAGGCCGCAGGAAGCTCGGCTCCTCCCGCGGGAAGCGTCCGGCGTTCGCCTGAAAAGCAGCCGCAGCGTCGCCGGTCGGGTGTCCTACGCGTGGGGTTACCTGGCTCTGGGTGCCCCACGGAAGCCGGGGCTCGCCTCCGGAGCGGCGCGGCCGGCTCTCACATCTCAGCCGGCACCGGAGGCAGGGACGGGCGGGCAGAGGCTCAGTCGCCATCGTGAAAAGTAACAAACAAATACCGACAAAATTAAATTAATATTAATGTGTCTACTGCTGTGTACAATAAATGTATTTTCGTATGATTCCAATCATTTAAATGATTTTTAAAATCAAAGTCGCTGGATTTGCGCATTTCCCGCTCAGACAGAGAGGAGCCTCACCTCCCGGCGCGCGCTCCC
>JAODKN010000033.1:231890-247523 GCA_026774425.1 Petrocephalus zakoni
TGGTGATTGGCCGGCCAGAAATAATGGCTGGTTTTTGTGCTGCCCACTTGCCAGGAAGGGTGGTGATTGGCCGGCCATATTCGTGTTTTGTGCCTTTCTCTAGAAGTGCTGCTGGCTGTTCTACATTATAAAGGACCCAAGGCTCTATTAACGGATATGAGCCAAACTGCAGTCTGGATTGAATTATATTCTAACACTCGCCTGACGTCTGAAAAGAGAATGTTTCTGATTATGAGGGCTGACATTTCTGCAGCTACTGTGAGTGCAGATCAGAAGAGCGCTTGGCTGCTCTCTCTGGTGTTCTCTATCTTCGTGATAATTGCTCCTTTCCTGCATGACTCACATGTTGAAATGTGGAGTTTGGCACGCAGTGCCCCAGCACGATCCATGCTGCCATGTACCCCCACCCTGCCGACAGAGCACCATGTAAACACCATCTACTGGAGGCTCCACACTTCTAGGCACCGGTGATAAAAAAAAGCCATTTGTAATAATCTAATAGTAATGAGTTACTGGGAGCACTAAGAAGAACTAGAAGTGACGGATGGTTCATGGCAGTGTGGTTTAGGCTTATTTTTTATTCACAGTCTAATAAAAAACCAAGTGAGAAGAGATGCAAATATATTACAGTAACTTGTTAAGTAATGTACTGACAATGCTGACCTTGGCTCCAGTGATTGATGAACCCCGTACTGATGGAATCATGCAGGGTGGGGTTTGAGCACAGTGTGGAAGAAGATGACCCATGAAGGGTGAGAATGGAGGGCATTGGACTACAAGCTTCTCTATTGTTCTCCCTCTGAGTGGAGATTCCCCATCTGTAGTGGTCTGGACCACCTCCCTGCTGCAGGAGGTTAGAGTGAAATTTCATCTGAATGCACTGGTTTAATAATGTAGAGCTGAGGGACCCCTGCACTGTGGTTTATTCGTCGCGTGTTCATGTTTTGCCTACTTGCTTTTTCAAAACTACTACTGTTTGGGTAGAGGTAGATTAAATTTTAGAATTCCAAAAACACAATTATCCATATGATTTATGATACTCGTCAACAGGAGTCCTTTTGGCTGCTTTGTAACATCTTGCATTCTGTCTTGTTCTAGATAATGCAAGACAAAATCATCTGCCTTCCACAAAGAGTATCTACACCAAACCAGACTGTGGCCTTGTTAAATCCCGGTGGTGGGACAGGGGCCAGCCCTCCTGTCCTCCCAGCACCAGCACTTGAAATGAAGGGCCTGAAGACTAACCTTGACTTTCAGCAGTACAACTTCATCAACCAGATATGCTACGAGACGGCGCTTAACTGGTACGCCAAGTACCTTCCCTACCTAGTGCTCATACACACCATGATCTTCATGGTATGCAGCAATTTCTGGTTCAAATTCCCAGGGTCCAGCTCCAAAATAGAACACTTCATTTCCATCTTAGGGAAGTGCTTTGACTCACCCTGGACCACCAGGGCTCTGTCAGAGGTTTCCGGGGAGAAACCAGGGGACAAGGATAAAACGATGGTGGCGAAAAAGTTCAGCATTCACGAGGATGTGACTGAGGACAACGCGGAGGAAGAAGAGTCCGTCAGGTCCATATCTGAGAAGGTGGTCATTGACAAACCAGATGCTGGTGTCCTGGATAAAAAGGAAGGCGAACAAGCTAAGGCCCTGTTTGAGAAGATCAAGAAGTTCCGTTTGCATGTGGAAGAGGGGGACCTGCTCTACATCATGTATGTTCGCCAGAATGTTCTCAAAGTGCTCAACTTTCTCCTCATCATTGGCTACAACGGTGTAATGGTGTCCAGAATGGATGTCAGAGTAAACTGCACAGACATGCTGCAAATGACTGGTTACAAAGACTTCTCATGCAATCACACCAAGGCCCATTTGCTCATCAAGTTGGCTGGCTTCTTCCTGTGCTTGGTGGGCGTCTACGGATTCACGTGTCTTTACACATTGTACTGGCTCTTCCACCGGTCCCTCAAGGAGTACTCCTTTGAGTATGTGCGGCAGGAGACGGGGATCAACGACATTCCCGACGTAAGGAACGACTTTGCCTTCATGCTCCACATGATCGACCAGTACGACCCGCTTTACTCTAAGAGGTTCGCCGTGTTTCTGTCAGAAGTCAGCGAGAACAAGCTAAAGCAGCTAAATTTAAATCACGAGTGGACGACGGAAAAATTACGCCAGAGACTGCAGACCAATAGCAACAACAGGCTGGAGCTGCAGCTGTTCATGCTGGCCGGCCTTCCCGATACTATTTTCGAAGTAAGCGAGCTCCAGTCTTTGAAGCTGGAGATAATAAACAATGTCACCATACCAGCCTCGATCTCCCAGCTGAAGGAGCTGGAGGAGATGTCCTTGTACCAGTGTTCCCTCAGTATGCACACTGCTGCCATTTCCTTCCTGAGGGAGAACCTGAAGGTGTTGAATGTCAAGTTTGACGACAGCCGGGAGTTGCCATCGTGGGTTTATAGCCTGCGTAACCTGGAGGAGATGCACCTCATTGGCTCCCTGAGCTCCGACATCTCCAGAAGTGTCACGCTGGAGTCCCTGCGTGAGCTGAAGTGTCTCAAGACTCTCTACCTAAAAAGCAACCTCTCCAAGATCCCCCAGTCAGTCGTGGACGTGTCCAGCCACCTCCAGAGGCTCTACATACACAACGATGGCACCAAGCTGGTCATCTTCAACAACTTGAAGAAGATGGTCCACCTCGTGGAACTCGAGCTGGTGCACTGCGAGCTGGAGAGAATCCCCCATGCCATCTTCAGCCTCACTAACTTGCAAGAGCTTGATCTGAAAGAGAACAACCTCAAGTCCATTGAGGAGATCCTCAGCTTCCAGCATTTACGCAAGCTCACGTGCTTGAAGCTGTGGCATAACAGCATCAGCCACGTCCCTGAGCACATCAAGAAGCTGGGCAGCTTGGAACGCCTTTATTTAAGCCACAATAAGATCGAGGTTCTCCCCCCCCAACTTTTCCTGTGCCATAAGCTGCGATACATGGATCTGTCTAACAACGAGATCAGATTCATTCCCCCAGAGATCGGTGTCCTTCAAAGCCTCCAGTATTTCGCAGTCTCCTGCAACAAGATCGAGAGTCTCCCTGATGAATTGTTCTTCTGCAAAAAGTTGAAGGTCCTTAAATTAAGCCGGAACCTTTTGACTGTGCTCTCTCCAAAGATATCATACCTGGTTTTGCTGTCACACTTAGAACTCAAGGGCAATCATTTGGAGAGCTTGCCAGCTGAACTAGGGTGCTGTCCAGCTCTGAATCGCAGTGGCCTTGTCGTGGAAGATGCTTTGTTCGAAATGTTGCCTTCTGACGTCAGGGAACAGCTGGGGAATGACTGATTTCATGCCAGATGTCTTAATCGGATGATTATGGACGATGGCAATTTCTACAGGTGTATTATTAAACCCAGTGTTACATATATAATTCAGGAGTCCAAGTAAACCTCTTTATCTTAGTAGGTAGCGTACTTTTTGAAAAAATTTATTACTCTGTAGAACAGAAGGGTGTTGGTTAGAAGCCAGGACAAAACTCCTGAAGTGATGAATGCGTTATATGGACGTATAGAAGCACAGCCTTTAGACCGTAAGGTAGACCGTCGTACGAATACTGACTGCCAATTCAGAGCATAACCACATTGCCTTTATCAGAAGGTGGAGGAATCGGAAGCATCGCTGAAAAAGATGACGACACATACTTGACCAGATTGAGCATTAAGAATAATTTTTGCTTATTGGAATTATGCTCATTGAAATTGATTTTTTTCCCGTCCCTTATATTTCATATTCATTCATTCACCAACTCCGATTTATTCCTTTTCCATGGGATAGTAATGTTTTTTGTTAGGAATTCATCAAATGTAGCTTGTTGGCACCAACAAAAAATCATTTTAATTTCCCTCTGCTGATTGGAAAATGGGTATTCCACACTAGCCTTAGCTAGGACACATATCTAGGTTAGTTACGTATCACTCATAAGTTTTATTGTGCCATCGGTCTAAATGGGTGTTTTAAGGCAGGATGTATTTAGTCCTATCTGGTTGATTCGGCTGTTTAGGTGAACGTACTAGATTTATATCAGCGGCCAGTCGAGCAAACCGCGTGCTATTCTGGATCCACATGTCCAACGGGCAACGGTAACTTACCTCCGGATCAGTCCGGTGGTCGCCATCATGTGGCAAAATATCAGTTTATGTTCGCTGCACATCTAATGTTTTTAGTTCCAGCATACAAAATGGGTTTGGGTGCTTTTATTGGCCGTATGTTAGTGTTTAACATTGTTATCCTGCTGTTCTTTACGCAGATGCCAAACCGAGCTGATGTTAGGGACAAGGGCTGTTATCAGATTTTTCCTTTATTTACACGGTTATTCATATTCCTAGAAACAAAAAAAATTAGTTATTGGTTTATAGAATGTGTGAGATTGCAACATATTGTCATGTAGCCTATTTTGGCCACACTGGCATGTGGCTTTTTACCGTCTTTGGTTACCTGTGGATGTGTAGCCATTTCTAATATCCCCCACAAAGACACTCCAAAGAACAGACACTGATATGTAATGATAATATCTGGCTAGATCCATTTGCCAATGGACAGCTTGCATAAGTAGTTATTAATCATATAAGTATAGACTTTTTCGGGAATTGCTGTAGCCAGAACCGATCGCAGTGTGCTGGTTAACAGGACTTTTTCATTCCAATTGTTGATTTTTACCCAACGGAAGACGATTTTAAACACTTTGAGCTATTTTCGTTACTTTACGTGATTCATTATGTCTGATGTGGCTTGTAAAATTCAGCTCGTGAATTCGCATGCCAGGTCTGCAACGTGACTTATATAAAAACCAGACCCAAAGAGGAGACCGTCCTGTCTGTGAATGGTGAGCCATGTGAAGTCACACCCCTGGGGGGTGCAGCACTCTTTAAGTCCCTAACAACCTCAGGACTGGAAGGGAAAACTGAAGTGGGCTGATTTTTCCAGCAACCCGCTTTTTTTGAACCCATCAGTGCTTCGATACTCAAAGGCTGCATCCATTATTATTATTATTTTATTTTTTCTAGCAGGCCGTACCCTTATAGGAACTTTTAACCTGGCTGAATGTTGAAGGATACTGTAAGCTGTAGTGTTAGATTAGACTATTTTCCCTGAATTAGTGCTGCATAGCAGGTCAGGAACATTCGTTTAGATACTGTACTTGTGGTAAATGACATTATGATGTAATATGATATTGTTTTTAGTGTGTGTAGTTTGAACCATGATGTGTGTATTACACATGTAGGTATTTGTTGATCACCAGGGGCCTGTTTTACAAAGCAAGGTTTCTTGCTTAGCTGGATAACTTATCAGATTTAAGGTAGTCTAGGCTAAATGGACTTTGTATTTGTTCACTTCATTTGCCTTAAATCTGAGAAGTTATCCAGCTAAGCACAAAATATGGCTTCGGAAAATAGGCCCCTGGAGTTGGCTAAATCTTGGTGGAGTATCACAGCCTTGCAGCAGTCGGCTGTTTATGATGGTGCTTCAGACTGCAGGGACTGCATGGTGGAGAACATTTAGGCTGCCACATCCATTTCTTATTAACGTAATGGCAGCATTAACACGGCCAGTATTATGTACAGAAATCAGAATTGCAAAGCCAATATAGTGAAGAACTATTTAGTCATTATAAGGATGTAACAGACCGAGATAATTGCTTTGGTATTTTCATTACAAACAATGGGCGGAAAGCTTTACCAGTTGCAGATTACACGTACGAACAGACTCGCTGAACCCAGTGGAACATTTAGCCTCGATAAATCTCGTGCATGTCTGGCGATAAATCCCCCAGGGCTCCCTGCCGAGTGCAGATGTTCTTTTTGCCCACTGATGTCACCAAAACGTTGACCTGGAGCTGTCATATTCCAAAGACGAGTTACGCTGGCGTCCTTTTTACCTCACTGTGTTTCTAAGAGCAGTATTTCCCACAATCCCCTTCTTTTGGCTGCCAAACCAAATAGCAATGCCTTCCGAGTTAATTAGTGGGTGAATCAATCGGTTTAATATGTTAAACATCTACTTAGTGCGTATGCGAGGAAGAGGCGGGAGGCGGCTGTCAGCTGACAGGCCGCGTGCTGCAGAGAAGGTGGTGGGTGGTGCTGATTGCATTTTCCCACACCATGGCAGAGCTCTGCATGGCCCAACGCTCTGCGTCTGAAGCAGTCAGGGATGCCTCATGCACACAATCCAACGTTTGCTTCTTTTCCATTTCAAGTCCAAAGATGTGGTTATCATTTCTTATTTTGTGTAATATTGTAATGTTTTTTATATACATATATACTGATGCAGTGCATTTTCACAGTAGTTGAGCTAATTCAGGCAACATTCTCTTTAAAGCCAAAATTTACTGACATGGTCTCAGGTTTGCACTGAAAATGTTTCTATAGTACTTCTCTGCTGTGTAACAAGCCAAACCGTGGTGGATACGTTGTCTCGGTGTGCATGATACTCACCCCGGTGCTGTGGGTAGTATACGTTCCCTGGGTAGTACATTACCTCACATTAGCATCAGTAGAGCCCGTGACACAGGCCTCACCGTTTCCAAATGCTCTCCATTGTCGTACCGATCTTAGCCAGAAGCTCTCAGCTTTGACCTGCAAAGTCTCAGTACTGATGCGCGATGAAGCAGCAAGCTGACTCTTGTTTCTGTTCCTGCCAAATACACATGCTCGTCACATCCTGTATCCTTCTCTACCTTATTCTTGGCCACTTCATTTCATACTGAAGAGAATTTTTTAAATCGGGCATTTAAATCATGTTTACCTTCATTGACTGAATGGAATGACTTTTGAGGTCGTATTAATATAATAATATGTAATCTGTGTTTTATTATCTGTTGAATGTTGCCCACAAGTTCAATAAACATTGTATAGAAGTATACTCCATCCATCAAACCATTTTCTGTACCTGCATGTCCTACGCAGAGCCGCAGGGGTCCCGGGCCTGTCCCAGGAGCTACTGGCGCACGGTAGGAAATTGGAAGTATACTTTTAATTCTTCATTTTGTTTAACAGTTATTCCTACAGTAAATAATTTCACAGCTATTGTAATTGTATCAGCTCAATGGGGGAGATATACAAGTATTTTATAAATGTCTAAGACAGCAGTGAAACGCCGTACATGGCATGATACCAGCTGTAGTACACACTTACAGGCACATTCCTGCACACCAGTCTGGAGCAAACATTTAATTAACATCGATTCAGCTGAGAGGGGAGAGCGGGACGGCGGGTCGTGGCCGGAAAGGGCAGAGCAGCTTGTGGACCGCAAAGAGAGACCAGGAAGAGCAAAGAGCAGGCTTTCCTTTTAGCAGCATCATGCTGTTTGACATGCAGTGCACGTTACTGCTGCTGGCCAGGTACACTGATTTTAAGAAATAAAATTAGCATCACGGCTCCAAATAAACCCATAAAATACAAATCTCAAGGCTTCATATTACAGTATAAAAACCCTTTAAAGGTAAAATAAATGGATTGTCTTCAAATAACCTCAAGAAAATATGCAAAAATGGCTATATGTTATTGGAAAAATCAGACTTGCTTTGCTATGGCACACTCAGTCTGTTAAGGCTAGTGTAAAAGGAGTGCTGTGTTCGCATTTTTGAGGTTAACAATAATGAGAGCATAAAACATCATGTTGTATATTCAGGTACTACACATCAGTCCAATCATGTGCCTACGACACTGCCGTGGAAAATCTCACCAATGAGAATAAGCACAACCAGCACAGCAGGCCTTGTGTCGCTGCTTAAGGGTGCTGGTCTTTCCCTCGCCTTGGTTATGGTACTGTGTGGGGGATGTCAGCGTCACACGGCGAGTCGGGCCTGCTCCCCCTCCTGTGACTGCCGTCTCCTGCCATTTGCTAGCGGTGATGAAGGTTTTGTCTCTCTTGTTGATGTTTTTCTTCTTGCCCGGGAATGTTTGCCAGCGAAAGCCACAATACCCAGGCCCTGTGACTTACGCCCCCCCCCCCCCAACCCCCATAAAGACAGCCTCAGCGCTCCCAAAGGGTGCTGCGTTCTCCGCTATTACTCTTCCTTTTGTGACGATGGTCTCATATTTGAGAAGCTGAATAAAAAGACAGGTTTCCATAGAAAGGCGCAGGTTGCTGGGATGTTGTTTTGCCTGATGCATGGCCTGGTGGTTGCGATTCCCCAGCCAGCCGCTTAGCCCTAAGTATGCTGTACATTTCACAGCTGGACGTTTTACTACCGTGACAAATGTTAAGATCCATTCTCGTGGGATCTGCTCAGCTTTGTGATGGCCAGTCCACCAGTGGTGTCCCTCTCTCAGCTTCTCCCAGGTCTTCACAGAATCAAAACAAAGAGGCTTTCTTTCTGGGGACATTTATAAGCCTCGTGTAAATGCACTCTATCCATCATAAATATTGATTGCATAGACTTTGTTCTGTAATTGATTTTTCTCCCTAATGCTTTTAAAACACTTTATGAGCAGAGATAATTGGCCTGTTCTTGGTTGTCTAGACCAATCAGATGAAGTTATTGTCAATTACTGTAGCAAAACACCTTAATGGTACAATGTTGGGTAAAATTTAATCAACAAAAAACCACCAGCATATTTACTGAGGAATGCAGTTATCCTTGATGCGGCTTTTTATGAGGCTAGCTGGCTGCTGGTAAACATGGTCACACCAAATTTCACAGGTTAGCATTTTTTGTCCAAAATCAATATACCTTTTTAGGAATGCAGGGTGAGGCAATCCCAGGGGGGGCAGGGGGTAGGGGTCACGCTCAAGGTCACAGCAGTAGTCACTCTGCTAATCACTCTGGCTTTCAACCGGCGACCTGCCATCGTGGACTCAGCTAAGCCACACAGCACCCTTCAGTTTGAGTATCTTCTGATGGAGTAGCTGGCATCTTCTACTCCTCAAGAGGATTATTAAGCTCTGTAACTGATGATGACCTTACCCATATTCCAGGCAAGGAGAGGCACAAGGCTTCACCCAGAAAAAGAGGCCAGTTAATTCTATTTTTTTATTCTTTTTCTTCCCAAAGCATAGTTCCATTCTGTCACAATCCTGATTACCATGGAGATTTCCTTTTCCTGAACTTGCCGTGACGATAATCCAGTCCGCAAGAGCAAATCGAAAGCTGATGACATTTGCTGTTTTCACCAAACCTTGACTTCCTAAGAAGCCAGCGCAGTACCACCCAGGGCGGGGGTTGCGATTTTTACTTCTGATGTAGTCGTTTACATATGAACGGCACCTTACAGGAAGATCTCACGCCCCGTGGTGTGGTCTAACGACTCGGGCTGTCCCCCACTCCCTCATGATTGGTATAAAGACAGTTAGTATTTCCCCAGGCAGCAGCAGGAAACGCCCAGAGCGCATGAGGACAGAAGCTTTCTCAGGCTGTTCATGGCTCACAAACTCATTTTTTCCATCTCTAAGAAAGGCGGAATTTAGGCTGTACTAACACCCTCAGCAGCCTAGGTGGCACCTTTGTACAAAAAGAGGGAGAGGAACGAAGTGAATGTTTCCCTTTGTACTCTTATTTTATTATTTCAAGTTTCAAACTTATATTTATCACAAACACAACTTAGACTGTACTTCTGTGCAGTAAAACACATTTCCACCTGCTTTTGGGTTTGTGCTTGAAATTAAACATGCAAAGCTAAGAGACACGTATGAAAAGATAACAAATAAATATGATTTAAATAACAATAAATATAAAATACAACTGTGAAATATGACAATACAAACAGGGAACAATGATATTAAAAGTGTTAAATTTAGAATGTACAATGAAAATGCAGGATGGTATGAAATACAAACGGCCAGTCCTTAGGGACTCCCCCAGCCTGCCCCCCCCAGCCTGCCCCGAGCAGGAGTAAAAATGTGGAATGGGGGTCCCCGAGTATTGGGTTGGGAAACACTATAAAAAGTGAGACCCAGAAGTGCAAAGATCAAGTCCAGAAAGTACAAATCCAGACCAAGGTTCTCTTTCAACCACCCCGTTGAGTAAAAAGAGTCACAGAGCACTCAGCCTGTTGGCTCAGACAAAACCTTGGTCTGGATTTGTACTTTCTGGACCAGAACTTCCCACCCAGTTTTCCCCATGATCCAGGTTCACACATTGACAAACAGTAACACTAGTGCACTTTTAGCAAGTACTTTAGCGTGGAATCCAGCATATGGCTTCTAATAATATTTTTTGCTACACATAAACATTTCTGATTTAGATTGTCATCGTGTTCCAACATCCCAAATGTAGCTCTAATTTTCTGTTATTCAACATAAGCGATCAAAGCATTACAAAGCTTAAAGAGGGTCCCGTCGGACCTTAAAGACTGCAGGAAGAATGTTATGGCTGAAGACTCAGCGGTAACTTAACAGTAAGTTAATAGCTTTGGACCCATCAGACTTCGCTCTCATCCGTTGCAGCTTTTATCTTGCTGGGACAGATGCCTGCGATTTTCAGGCCTGAGATATACTAAGTGGGACATGTTTTCCCACTGCCTGACATACAGAAAACAGGGCTGCCCATTGTAGTGCTCTTAGCATACTGTCTGCCCTTTAAATTTACTGCCTGTAAGAAGTTTACATGAAAAATGAGATAAACCAGCGAAGCAGATCAACTGGAAAGGAGCCTTGGCTTTCGCCTCCTCTAAGTGCCTTTTACATGAAGCATATATTTTGCATATTTATTTTCCATTAAGTGCTCAGGCCGAATCATAACAGCAGATCTCTTCATATAAAATAACCCGTTTAAGTGCTGCTTCACCCAGCAGTCGGCACTAAATGGGTTTAAGTTGCTGATGAGTTTTTGGAAATGATGGCATACAGGGTGATTAGTTAAGCTACTGTTGCTGCCAGTTCCTGGAGTAGCAGAAACCCACTGCTCCCTGCTGCTAGCTTGGATGTCCCATGCTGAACTCTTAGGCTGCTAATCCACAGTCAGCTCTTTTACTTATAATTGACTAAAATTATATATCTAAAGGGCAATACAGGAGTATTGATAGCTTAGTGGTGTGTGCCCAGTGATGGACTGGCATCCTGTCCAGTGTGTCCCTGCTCTGTGGCCAGTGATGGACTGGCATCCTGTCCAGTGTGTCCCTGCCCTGGGGCACACTGAATATGGAGAGAATCACAGGACTAAAATAATATGCATTGTGGGCAGTGCTGGCCCATTAGGAGGTACAGGTGGCTGCCCAGGGCATCGTATCTCCAGAGAAGGCATCAGCTTAGCCAGCTGATTTCACTGTCTTGGGGGGGGGGGCACCACATGAGCTTCCATCAGTACTGATTGAGGGATACATTTCAAGCCATTTACTTACTCGTTTCGTTATTTTGAAGGCCTCATTATTGGCCTTGGCCATTAGGGGCCAGTTGAGTGTAATTGGGAGTTACTTTTCTGCTGGCGTGTCACAGTGTAAAACGTCCTACCCGTGTGCCTCAGTCTCACGTTGTTTTCTTCAAAAGGTTCCTTCCCTGTTCTTCTTCTGCACTTCCTCACATCTACAAAGGTTGATCTGAGGACAGCGTCTCCGCAGACCTATCTGGCTTGGGCTGGTTGCAACCTGTGCTCAGCAAACGGCAGAGCGGGTGCCAAGGGCCCCCTCCGCGCGGCTCTGCCCCTGTGCCTCCAGGCTAGATAATTGCTGACTCCTGCCCCGGTCCTTTGCGCTCCTACTGTCCGTTATTGGTGCACAATCACCACTTGAGAGCTCCAGACTCCTTTGGGGTCCGCAAATATTTCGCGCCCCCACTTCAGCACAGCAATATGGTGTGCGTTTGCGGGGCATTCATCTTGCGATATTTTATTAAAAAAAATAAAACCACCGATTAAGGTCATAAACGCGTACATAAAAATATACACCAGGTCTATCGCAAACAGCAGAACATTTAAATATTGAGTTTAATCTAATACGGAGACCTTTACTATTAAAAGGTGTATAATTCTTAGGAAACGCCGGGCTGTGTTTTAACTTGTGGTCCCGGGAGCCGCTATAAGGCACAGAAACCCACACGCCCAGGCGGCTTGTGTCAGACAGACACGCGTCTTAGTTCCTCAATTTAAAGTGTCTTCGGGCCCTGAAAGAGGCGCTTCGAACAGGATACAAGTCCGGGCTGCCGTCTGCGGCTTCGGGGCTGCCTTACCCTCCGCGATTACATTCCGTCCCGCTGACATCTGCATTGTTACCAACTGCGGGGCTCGCTGCCTGCCCCCCCGTGCATTTCACCTTTTATCCCCCCCCCCCAGAGCCCCAGCGCCCCTTTCCTGCTGCCCGTCCGGAGCCGACCGAGGCCGGCTTGACATTCGCCCCGCTTGCTCGCCTCCCGGCGTTCGCTGGTCCAGCGACTTGACACCGAAAATAAAGCGCTTTAATTCCCGGGTTCGAGTAATTAGACCGATCCGGCTACGAGAGGCGCTTCCTCTGGCCGACAGCGGGATGTCACCATATAAATTATAACGTCGCCGACAGACACCATCTATTATGTATATATATTATGTATATATGTGAATAATTATATATATATATATATATATATAGCCCTCCTGCGCCTTGCGCCGTACCCATCATCTGCCCAAGCCGGAGCCGTCCGAAGGGGGATCGCCCCCGTTACATTGTATCCGCTCCCCCGCCTCCGTGCGCCTCTCGCCGGCCGCAGGTAGCGGCCGTTTCCCCCGCCAGCTGGCGCACCGCCCTCCTCAACTTCCTGCCTCCAGAAATTACACAAGACCGAGTTGAGCAGCTTCTCCGGCACAAAGCGATGTCGTGAAACGACCGCGGACAGAAAAGGTTCGTATTCCGCATCTATTCCCTTTTTCTAAAAAAAAAAGCCATTTATCTGGAACATGACTACGTGAAAGTGGCTGGCGAAGCCCAGAACTGGTCTAGACTGGTTACCGGAGAGGGACGATTCATTCAAACACATGGTGCAATAATGGCACGGGCGCAGAAATGGGTGCTTCTGCTCCAGATGACCGTCATTATTTTTAACCTGATTAAATGGCGTGTGTGCGAGGCGGCTCTGCCACGGACGGTACTGGAGCGCGTCCCCCCCCGAGAAGCGCCCCATATCCCCCCCCCGCGCCCGCCGGGACCAGCCGCACTCGGCCGCCGGCGGTGGCAAATGGCGTGAGAGCCGATCTCTCCCCTGCGCGTCCCGTCTCCTTTACACCAGCGTCGCTCCGACGCGATCGGGCTGCTGGAGCCCAGCGCCAGCCCTCCTCTCATTGCATGCGGTGCCCGCCTGGAATAAAGGAGCGGGACGCGAGAATCGCCCCGGTAAATGTAGCCGGATTACCGCGGCGCCGGCGCTGGATACAGTGAGTACGTGCGCCGGTCGCCATCCATCCTGCCTGCGCGCTGCTCGGGCTCGGCGGCGCCACAAAGTTTCATTTCGATCGCGCCCTAAACATCCATTTTGTATCTATACGTCTTATTAAATCAGTCATTGCCCCCATTACTGATTTTGCCGAAGCGTGGCTGCTGTCGGTAGCCCGGGCTTGTGCTGCTTTTTGCCGGCGCTCACCTTAAATCGGCGCAGAAGGTGCCGCAGCGAAGCGCCTAACCCGGAATGCATTAAGCGCCCAACTTCATGCGCAGAATTTCGGTGGCGGTAGATTGCAAATGTCTTTAAAGTAATCAGTCGCTGTTTTACGTTTAGGAGGCTTTTCCAACTCCAACTGAGTATGAAACGTTAAATCAACGCTGTTAGTTTATCAAATTGAAACCGCCAAAACCTTAATCTCACTGACAGACGAGCTTGCTTTTTATGTTATTTTGTGGCTGTTACATTTATTATCTTGGAAAGTTAGCCCCTTTTTATGTTACATCTGTAAAGTTGTTTTTAGCTCGGGGGGGTTGGACATTGATGTTACTGCTTATGTTTGCATAACAGACGAAGTGACACATTTACACAACTGCCTGCTAAATTGTATGAAGTAGAAAGTCCTTCATTCTCAGGAAGTGAACGGTTACCTTTCTGTAGATTCATTGTAAAATGTTGTCTTAATTGGTATGTAATGTCTTCGGTCTTCTTGGGGGGGCATTTGCTCCGTTATCATGTGTTTCAGCAATAGGTAACACCCAAAGTAGGTCCCAAAACACAATGTGTTTTGCTTGTATACTGATATGCTAAACAATTCAGGAGAACTACCTTTACTTTCTTAAACAAAACATCCATTGAATTATGCAGGGCATGTTCTGAGTGTATTCCGCGTGTCATGTTTATGCTATGGGTTCAGTCTTGTTACATCATCTCAAATGACCAGCTCGGTTGTTCACACGCATAATTTTGGCATTATTCACATGTGTTTGTCTACAAATGAGTTATGCGGCGAGCTTTCTGCGAAGCAGGACCTCAGTTTGTGATGCCTTTCCTCCCCTTGCCGTTGTTACTTTAGCATTAGCTTTTTGGTGGACAGCTAGCTGTAGATGTAGCTGTAGGCACAATGCTAGTCCAGGAGGCCCGTTGGACCTCCGTGATGGACTTTGGTTGTGCAATGAAATTTGAAATGTTCTGAGACAATCGCACGACACTGCTGGAGGAGAGTCTTCAGGACCTGTGGAATGTGCTCTCAGGTGTGGATCTCCTGGATTCTGGCCTTGTCACGCTCCAGGCCCTGGAATTCCAAATGAGCATTTGCTTTGTCCTTGTCAAACGACCTAATGATGACAGACACACATTCTTCTGTTGTGCTCCTGTTTGGTATAACCTCCGGATGGTGACATATTAGTCTGTCGAAGTAGGTTTTAAAAGCTGTCTTGCAAATTCTCTGTTGTTTTCAGTTGGCAAACCCTTTGTGATGGAAAGTAGGGTGCCTCATGGGATTTTTCATGCAGCTGTTTTTCAGGAATTTGGTAACGAATGCCTGGTAATTTGGTAAAGGATCTCCTCTCGAAACTTCTTTTTCATATTCAGCTAGAGCAATGTGTGCTCTTAATTCACAGCAGTGCTCTGTGTTCCCTCCTGTACCTTTTCTTGCGTGTTTGAGAACAATGCAGGTACTCGTTCGGTGACCTGCACGCAATGGCTGGCCATGTTTGGTAGTGGGTGGTGTTCGCTAACGGCAATACCGTTGTATTGAGCAACGTACTTTACCCTCACATTTTATAGGTTTTTGTTGCAATGTCTTTACGGTATATGAGAAATAAATGTACGAATGAAAACACCAGTGAGCTTTTTTTTTTTTAAGTAAGCAAGATGAATAGGTACCCGGACTTCAGAAGACAATTCCCATGTTTGTTGTAAAGGTTTATTAGTTTTTAGAATACCTGTAATATTAGCAAACACACAGTACTGTACATTGGGCCAGACTTGAGCACTTCACAGTTGGGACAGTGGCATATTGGCCACACACCTTAGGAAGTCTGTATGCCTGCTAAGTGCTGTTGGTTTTGTTTGAAGATGCGTGCCCAGCCAGCCACTGGAAATTTGCGGCACATGTCGAGGCCTGTTGACCACGTGTGATCTCACGTTTATGTGATCCCACGAGTGTGGCATGAACGGCAGAGTCCCTTCAGGGATTTTGGGGGGGGAAAGCATACCTTTCCCTTTAATGGGCCTTTCCCTTTAATGGCAGTGCCTCTCTGGCACGGCTTGCATAAGAGTACAACCTTTGTC
>JAODKN010000033.1:287890-303318 GCA_026774425.1 Petrocephalus zakoni
CTCAGAGCCTGGCATTCTGAGCGGCCTTGTCCCCGCCCACTCCGTGACGTCAGAGAGCGTCTCCGGCGTTGGCTAGCGTTGCGTTCAGGGCGGTGAGAGCGACGGCTGGCGTCTTTGACGCTCGCAGTGTGAACGTAGCATTACCGTTCTCGTAAACGTTACAGTCCTCCCAGACAATGCTTTTGTCAAGCACTTTTCCACACACTGATTTTACCCTTTTGCAGAGACAGAGCAATATTATAATGTTTTTGGTCCATGTGGGGACCAAAAAAATGTCCGCACCCGGTAAAGTTACAGGTTTTTATCACATTGTGGGGACATCTGTACTTATTTGTCATGCTTTTTGAGGGTTGGGGTTAAGGTTAGGGTTATAGTATAGCAAAAACTGTATATACACATATAATATATATATATATATATATAATCAGAGGTATACTGTACATCTCAGGTCCATACACACAGTGTATATATATGTATAAATGCAATAAAAAATGAATGCATATTGCAATTCTCAGGACTGACTTCTCTGATTGACATGGTGACGTCGGCTTGCCTCCCAGAGCTGTCCCCCAGTATGAAGCGTTTGCGATACTTATACTCATCGTCATGGACACACAAAAACAAATCAGGCCCCAAGTTCATCTCAACCAATAATGGGCTCTCGTCCTTCGTCGGCACCAGCCCGTCTTCATCGATTTTTCATAAAGGTTGATGTTCCGGCAGGTTCCTGCAGGTGAGATTAAAGACAGAAGGCGGGTGCCGAATGCCCCCCCCCAATAGGCCCCAATCCCCCTCCCACCAATATTCATCCTCGCTGCTGAAGAAAACAAATAAATTCCCGGCGACTGGCAGTGGCTTTAGAGTAAATACATCTCGCCACTGTGATCATACATCCTGTCACATTAATGTTTCAAAGCACTCAATATAAATATTAAAACTAATAGCTTTCACTATTCGACTATTACGCGCCATTCCCCAGAATCATCATAAAACATTCAGGGCCTTTTAGAAATTTTACACACTCGGATCCGACGGCAGGGCGCGGCCGGGCGCGAGGCCGACGCCGGCAGCGCAAATCGGCCTAGAATGCTGTTTATGGAACATGCTTTATTTATTCATCGTCTACTGGCTGCTATGTGCGGGGGGCGGCGTCGCAGGAGGGGCTCTGGGGGGTGGCCAAAACAGAACTCCCACACTGTCGGGGAGCAGGGGGGGGGGTCGGACCAAACACAAAAACAGCGGCTAGAGTCCGAGAATCCTGACACAAGGTCAATCAATGGCAGAATTCAGCGATAGAGAGCAGCTAATGGATTAGAAATGTACACAAGGGCGTCATGAATTTTTTAGGAGGGCTCGTCTCCAGCCAAGGCCCACTTTAAATCAATGGCGGCTTATTAGGGGGATCAATTATGCAAAATTTTAAACATTTAATAACGGATGATGAGGCCATCCCTGGGGTGGAGTGGGGGGGTCGCATACGTCCCATAATTACTGGGGCAGAAGAGCCTTTCCATGGCCCTTATGCAAAACTTTCACAGCGGGAGTCAGCCGAGCATGTGCACTGCCCCCCCCTTCCCCCGCGAACCACGCCCCTCCTCCGGGTGCCTAATGAGATTCAGAGTGTGCACCCCCCCCCCCCCAAAGGCAGAAGGCACACACGCCACACAGAGTTTTGACTTCTTGAGCAGGGCCCCAGAAATAACGACCCCCCCCCTCTTGTGAGAGCCATGGGATGCTGTCTTCATGACGCTGATTAAGCAGCAACTGCAAATCTCACGCGACTGACATGGCGTAGCTGCGAAGCGGGAGATGTGGAGTAATTCCTGCAGGTTTGCCAACATTTTACAGAACACAAGGTGAACTCCGAGGATGGTGCCTGATGCAGCCCTCGTCGGGGCTACTGAGGATGTACACACTCGGATACAGATCACCGGAGAGCTCCTCCCGCTCTGCATAGGTGCCGGGGACGCGCCCAGCTCATCCCGAAGGGTGGCGTGCCAGCGGGACGACTCTACCGGGCATGGAAAGCTCAGAATCACCAAAATCCCATCCTGGGGAGATGCTGGCGGGAGGCCACCTGCCTAGCTGTTTCCATCTAATCCCCCCCCCAGAAAGAAAAAGAGACACATCATGTGTTTGGGTGGAAGAGAGATTGAAGTGAGGGGCAGGCTTGTTGGGGGGTGGTATGTGTATATTTTATTAATGTCTCTTGTACCTGATCAACCCAGGTGACAGCGTACTCCAGATGTTACCACAGCCTCCCCCCTAAACCACCGGCATGTCCCAGCCTCACGGGGGGGGGGGGGTTATCACAGACCACCATCTCCTTCATCACATGCCACAGCAGGGGGCATCGCAGACCACCATCTCTTCCATCACACACCATGGCGGGGGTTATCGCAGACCACCATCTCCTCCATCACACGCCGCAGCGGGGGTTATCGCAGACCACCATCTCCTTCATCATGCCACAGCAGGGGGCATCGCAGACCACCATCTCTTCCAACACACGCCATGGTGGGGGTTATTGCAGACCACCATCTCCTCCATCACACGCCGCAGCGGGGGTTATTACAGACCACCCTCTCCTCCATCACATGCCGCAGCAGGGGGCATTGCAGACCACCATCTCTTCCATCACACGCTACGGTGGGGGTTATAACAGACCACCATCTCCTCCATCACACGCCGTGGCGGGGGGCATTGCAGACCACCATCTCCTCCATCACACGCTGTGGCAGGGGTTATCGCAGACCACTATCTTCTTCATCACATGCCACAGCAGAGGGCATCGCAGACCACCATCTCCTCCATCACACGCCGTGGCTGGAGGGAATCCCAGACCAACATCTCCTCCATCACACACCATGGCAGGGGTTATCGCAGACTACCGTCACTTCCATCACACGCCGCAGCAGGGAGCATCACAGACCACCATCTCCTCCATCACACGCCGTGGCTGGGGGGAATCGCAGATTAACATCTCCTTCATCACACACCATGGCGGGAGTTATCGCAGACCACCGTCTCCTCCATCACACGCCGCAGCGGGGAGCATCGCAGACCACCATCTCCTCCATCACACGCTGTGTGGGGGTTATCGCAGACCACCATCTCCTCCATCACACGCCACAGCGGGGGTTATCACAGACCACCATCTCCTCCATCACATGCCACAGTGGGGGTTCATTCGCCTCACCTGCACATTTCTGGCTGGATTTCGGCATCTGCTGCTGCTTTCCAAACTCCAGGGGTGAATCAGTACCCCAGCCACACACGTGTGTGACCAGAAAGTGACTACGGAGAAAATCAGAGAAAAGGAGGAACTAGGAGGGCAGGAGAGGAGGAGGAGGGAAGCGAGGAGAGGAGAAAAGGAGGGAGAGAGGAGGGCAGGAGAAGAGGAGGGAGGTGAATAGAGGAGAAAAAGTGGAAGAGAGGTGGGCAGGTGTGGCTTGAGGAGAGGAGAAAAGGTGGGAGAGAGAAGGGAAGGAGGCCCGGTATGCAGCATAATGAAGGGGAGATGCTCAGCATTTTAAAAGCTTGGGAATGAAGAGCAAACCATCAGCTTCAACTTCAGAGTGGAGTGTGGAGTGTGAGCATGTTAGCAGGCAGAGCGTGGCCCCCAGCACAGGCAGAACATGGCCCCTGGCACAGGCAGATAATCACACATCACCGCTTCTGAATGTTTACCGGCAGACACGTTTTAAAGTGACCGCAGCAGCAGAAAATTCCTGGCTATTATGTGAATCTGTGAAGCACCTCCGTCTCGAAAGGCCTGACCTTTAAGTAAATGAGGGAGAAGCTGTCTTGCCTTACCACTCCTGCCTTGGGTGGGGGTGTGGCCTGCGCCCCCAGCAACACCGCTGACCGTTCTCACTCAATGCCCTGCAAAGTGGGTGTGGCTTAGGGGCCGGGAGAGGGGGGTAGCAGAGCTGGGGACGAGCTACCCTCATCCCTAGGCTCAGAGCATGCACATTGGCCACTGGTGCCGGGTTCGAGGGTCACACAGGGGGGTGAAGGGGCATGTTCCACAGACCATACTGTGTCATCTCTTGGGGTGGGGGGGGAGCCTTATTTAACAAGCATAGGACACTGCCTCTGGCAAAGCAAAATAGGAAAATAATAACAATCAAGATCCAAGCAGACTTTTTTTGCTGGTGAATAATTATTTGGCTGTTCCATTAAGAATTAATAAGCCCTCTCTTTGAACAGACTAATAGAGGTGAACAGGCTAAGTCAAGATCTGTCTATCTGCTGTAGCACTGAGAATTATAGACTCCTGTGAGTGCCAGAGCCCAAAGAAGAGGCCTGAGGAGAAGAGTCCAGCCCCAGAAAGTGGCCCTGCTCCTTGATCAGGGACATTCAGTATTCCTGAAAGAGGCAGAGACAGCAGTGGGACGGGAGATTGGCTAAGGAATAAATGCAACTGTCAGCAGTAGAGGGGAGCAGGCAAACCAAAGCGGATCCCTTCAGATGGCTGGCAAAGCTCCACCCATTCAATGCAGCCCCGCCCACATGTGAGACCACACCCCCTTCAACGAGGCCCCGCCCCTTGATCTATTTTCCTCCTGAAAACACAGCTGCTCGCGTATTAGCATGAAACGCACAGATGTAAATTTCACTTAAGATGTAATCCGGCCATGAAATATTAAGCGCGGCCAAACGCCATAATTAAAAATAGAAGTCCCTTTTTAAAAAAAAGTGAGGAAGAAAGACAAAGTAGGCCTTTGCGCCCTGTAAACAGGGCCAGCGTCTCCTGCAGGTTATTTACAGGAATGCCATTCTCCCGCGGCCTGCGTGCCTCGCTGGGATTAATTCTGCTGGCTGGCTCGCTCCAGGTATGCAAATCCAAAGCGATTCCATGGGTCGCCGAAAATCTCTCACCGTTAATTTAAATGATTGAAGACAAGATTGGCGAGGAAACTTTCAAGCCAAAGGGGATACGTCTAGAAATACGGCAAAAATTTTAAAAGCCGTGCAGAGTGGAGGAGGCTGCTTACTCTGATTTTATTATAAACCTTGATTTTCCTTTTTTTTTAATAAAACCAGGCTAACCACAGAATGACCCTTGTTCCTAGATTCCATTACAAAACTTTAACTAACCCAAAGATGATACATAATAATAAATAATCCCCCCTTGGGATAAATTAATTACACCCCACCTTCCTCTGACAGATATAAGGGTTAAGGTTTGCAAGCACTGTTCAGTAACTCTGGAATATTCTCTCATGGCATCGCTGACAGCATTAGCACGCATTAACACAATTATTCAACCTCTTTGTTCGTCTTTTTATATCCATCTCTGAAAAACATCACCTTACAGTCTGCCGCAGCAATGAGTGTGAAAATTACACGAGCGTTACCGTTGGCGACGGTGTCAGGTGACTGGCCAGCAGCCACTGGCTAACAGGGCGCCCTCTGGAGCAAGCAGTGCTTCCTAGGGTGGGCCGCTGGCCAGCCACAGGAAGTGAGGCCAGCTCTCACCTTATTAACCGCACCCTGATCCCGCTGCTCGCCCCCGGTGCCACACGCCGCTTTGAAGTGCAAATGTCAGGACCCCCGCCGGGGGGCTGCGGGCCATCTCAGTGACACGCATGCCCCCAGGCCCGGTCAACAAATCGGGCCCCCGACCGCCCCCGGCATCGCCCCCGGAGCACCTCCCCCGAGGGTGGAGCCGGGGGGGGGCTCTCTCTGCCTTGCCGTCTCCCCCTTTCCAATTGCCACGACCCGCGCCCGACTGAGCTCTTAACTCCGGCCGTCGGGGGGGGAGCGGAGCTCGCAGGCTGTTGCAGGAGGCCCCCGCCTCCCGAATCCAGCCCCTCCATCCTGAAACTGGGCACCGGCCCATAGGGTTACCCCTGAGCGGTGATGGTGGGGGGCAGCCGCAGGAGAGAGAGCCCATGTCAGGCAGTTATGCTTTAATTAGCCAGCGGGGTCTGGAGGCCTTGGGAAGCAGCAGCCTGCCTGCTCGCTTAATCCCCCCCCCTCCCCTGCCTGCCCCGTCCCTCTGCACACATCGGGGGCCAGGGGGCTCTCAAGGACTACCTGTCAGAGGAGCTAGACCCCCCCCCCACCAAAGACCTTGCTAATGCACAATATTAACAATTCCCCCTGTTTGTAAGGATGTCCAGCTCTTTCCCTTATAGCAATTTCATCAGACAGCCCAGCCGAAATCTCACTGCTCCACTTTGTGCCCCGAAGATAAACAGTCACACTGAATCCCTGCCAGCAATTAACGGGAACTGTGGAATAACGATGCCAGCAGCCCAATAGTCACGTGATGGAGATGGCAGGGTCACATGATGGAGACGGCCACATGATGGAGACGGCCACATGATGGAGATGGCCATATGATGGAGACAAGAGGGTCACATTATGGAGACGGGAGGGTCACGTGATGGAGACGGCTGGGTGGGATTGGTGCCCGACTGGAGGATAAAGAACAGGCGAGGGTGCCCAAAGACACGCACCTCCCTGAAGGGACTGGGGGTCTGCATGTCTCAGCAAGCACACGCCACAGGACCCTCCAACCGAGAAGGGGGGGCATCATTTCCAGGCTTGAAACCCTGTGACCCCCATCTCCACCGCACCCCAGCACGCACCTGGGTGCTGAGAGCCGCAGAGTCCATCAGGATGTGAGTTTTTAATCCAATAAACGATTCTGAAAGATGCATTTCATCATCCAATCACAGAGAGAGCCAGGGGGCAGTTTGCTGTGTCATCGCGGGGCCCCTGTCCTCCAAGTGTAGTGACAGTTTGTGCTCAATAGGGGGCCCCCAAACCTTGGGGGATTAGGCGGTAATGGGCACAAACAGAGTCCCCCTGCCTCCCCCCCCATACTTCACTCCCCCTTCAGGTAATTTGCATAATTCTGGGTCATGTCAGACTGTGTTATAATTACAGTCTTAACTTGTTTCATCAGCCGGCTCGTCCCGTCATCAGATCCTAATTACACCCGCGGCAAAACGCCTTTAATTACCATCATTTTTCTCTCCTTTTATGAATGTGCCTGCACACACACACACACACACGCGCGCACACACACACCTTATGACGCACCTCTAACAGTAGTGTTTTAGCACATGCTTTATGTACACCAGCTAAACTTTCAAACTGTTTTAAAACTTAAAAAAAGCAAATGGATCAACCCATCCAATTAATGGGGCCAACAAGGTGATTGTATCACATGTCTGTATCCCCAGCCTTTCTATTGGCCGCACAGGCCAGTACTGACCAACCACATCGTGCTCATGTTGTGCTGGGTGGAGCCTCATCCCCAAGGCTGCCCTACACTCTGCCTGCCCAGAATGGTGAAGCTGTTCTGAGTGGGCTTTACCCCTTGGCAGCCCGAGGGCCACAGCGAGGTGTCCTCTGTCTGTCCCGGTGACCTTTTAACGAGGGCCAGCCCTTGTACCTGGAGCAATGCCCAGCTGGTGACAGTGCATGATCCAAAGGTCCTGGTCACCAGCTTTATTTACCCTTGTAATTTTCCCTACATGCAAAGATCAATTAGATGTAAAACAAAACACACTAAGGCAGTCCTTGTGTATAGCCTGTAACAGAAAAAGGCCAATGAGAGCCCGGCAAAGAGAATCTCGTTACATTTCAAACAGCATGCATAGAAACATCCAGGTCCTCCAGCCATGGATGTGTCTAATTCAGTGTTTCCCAGTCCGGTCCTGGGGGAGGGAGCAATAACGTGGACTGTCTGGGAGGGAGCAAAAGCGTGGACTTTCTGGGAGGGAGCAATAACGTGGACTGTCTGGGAGGGAGCAAAAACGTGGACTGTCTGGGAGGGAGCAGAAACGTGGACTGTCTAGGAGGGAGCAAAAACGTGGACTATCTGGGAGGGAGCAATAACGTGGACTATCTGGGAGGGAGCAAAAACGTGGACTGTCTGGGAGGGAGCAAAAACGTGGACTGGCTGGGCGTCCCCAAGGACCAGACTAGGAAACACTGGTCTAATTAATTTTCATCATTTGGTGGCACCATGGGAAACAGTGATGCGATGAGAGTGCTGTTCTGTGTGATTCCCTGGGGGGGTGCCTTTGGCTTTACCCAGCTTGTGATGGTTATGATGTCAGTCTCTTTATGAGTTTCCTCACAGCTGCCAGGGAAGTCCTCCTCTCAGCCTGCAACATTGCTGGTTTTGCCCTCTTGTTCTCTCTCTTTCTTTCCCTTGCTCTCTCTCTCTTTTCCACTATCTTTCTTCCCTTCTCTCCCTCATTCCCTTTCTCTCTTTCTCTCTCTCTTTCCCTCTCTCCTCTCTCTCTATCCCTCTCTCTCTTCCTCTCTCTTTCCCTCGCTCTCTCTCTCTCTTTATCCCTCTCTCTTCCTGTCTCTTTTCCTCTCTCGCTCTCTCTCTTTCTATCCCCCTCTCTTCCTCTCTCTTTCCCTCGCTCTCTCTCATCCCTCTCTCTCTTCCTCTCTCTTTTCCTCTCTCGCTCTCTCTCGCAGTAGACACTACATTTTTGAAAGTTTCTGAACAAACTTCCACCATTTAATACTGAGATGGCTATTATTAGCTATGAACCATTCTTTCAAGCTAATTAGACAGACACATCCTTCTACAAAGCAGAGGAGAGCCAGAGAATAATTTCTAAGACGCGCAGAAGTGTGTGCGTGACTTTGCTGTTTACTTTAGTTCAAAGAAAGTTGCGGTGCCGACCACGTCACTCCAACACAGGCAGAGCGACGCCTCTATCTGTATGTGGCCAGCGGAGCCATTTCTGAATTTAAAGGGTCTATTGTTTTAGAAATAAGCAGCAGCTACAGATTGTATTTGATTGCAAAGGCCCACACCCTCCTCGAACAGATTCACTTCTCACTCGGACTGTGGGATACACGTACAGACAGATAAACACAGTCCACCAATATTTGTCATTCACACAATCGATGGATTCGGTGCTCACGCCGGAGCTGGAGAGCCCTCACCAGCCATCGATCCCGTCTCAGACGGAACATCAATAAGCCCGTATGGATCCCTCGCCGCCGGGCGCTCCTGCATCGATCTCGGGGCTCAGGGGGCAGCGGGCAGGTGGTCAGGCAGCAGGCTCTGGAGCAAGCCAAGGCATGCCTGTGCGGAGACTTTTTGGGAGGGGAAGTGTTTGACCAAGGCAGGGCGGTTCCCCTGTGGTAAATTATGTCAACCAGTGGGGGTTCCCCTCACCAAAGTTCGACATGCCAGTCATTGTCAGTGATTGAAAAGTTCCCTCTCTTGTCTAGGCCAAAAGGGCCAGTGCTCGGCAATCAGAGGCCGACATTTAAACCAACCAGCTGAGTATTATGTGACTGGCACCGTCTGTCCTAGAACAAGTCCAGCCCGACACCACCTAACCCTAAATGCCAGCCTCAGTGACACTCCTGCACAAATAATGGACTTTCCTCAGGCTCGGCCCAATCTGGAAATTAAATAAAATAATGAAATGCTAGGGTTTTAGGGAGGCTGAGCAAAGAGGATGGGGGGGGGGGGCATGCTGGCGTGGGGTCGAGGGCGACGCTGCACCTGTGCTCCGCTCACCTCTACCATACATCCTGCTCTGGGGGCTATTAAAACCCAATTAGCGAGGGCTGGGAAGCCGCTCTCATCCGCTATACAGGCATTACACGGACTCCTGCCATGTAGCATCGCTGGGGGATGCTTCTATGCTTGTTCCCACAACGGAGAGGATTTTAATCATCCTGTGAGACGAGAGACGCAGTTAAAGAATGGCCGTGCCTGGCAGAGCGCCGCAGCGTCCTCAGACAGAACGCCCTCGCCGGTACACTCCTAATGCTAGCTTTCTAACCACACCATCTAACTTCACAGTATGGACTCCTGGCTGGGAAAACGGGGCGTGCGTGACCGATGATAATGTGCTCGGGCAGTTTACATGCCAGTTGTTGTGGGGTCCTCGCTGTCATTGCTCATGTCTGTCTATCCGGGTGCCTGTTTCCAGCGCGGCACACAGCTGTTCGGCCCGCATCGGCACTGGATCCTGAAAGGCTCAGTGGCTGCGTTTCTGATACCATCTGTCATTTCTTATTAAAAAAAAAAACAACACAGCCGTCAACTTCGGCCTCCAGTTCCCAACCATTCCTGTTTTTTGTTTTTCAAAAACTACCCAGAGGACGAATTAACAAGATATAACAACTCAAATTTCCATGTCACCTGAGTCACTTAGAAATGCTGACATAGGCCCAATCCCAAACCGGTCCCTACACATTCCACCTTCATGCGCGCGTTCCCGAGACCCACTGCCATGTTGAGTTGTGTCTCAAAGCAGCAAGGGTGCTGGCTCACACGATTCCACTAACACTTCCATATCCCACAATTCCTAGCGCACAGGAAACAGAATTAATGTTTATTAACGTGAAAAAAAACAGGGAGTATAGGTGCAGAGCGATTCAGTTTGGTGTTTGTTTTCCTGAAAGAAAAAAAATGCACAATGTCATGTTCTTAATGTTTTAATTGGATTGTAACAGCAGTGTGAAATACACACAGAAAGGCTGTGTGACATGTTCTAATTCATTGCTGAAGAAAAAAAATAGGGAAGCAGCTATTTGTAGCTGTTCAGTACAGATAGATTTTATCATGATCCAATTAAGGGAGATTTCATTTTTTCAAATCTTTTCAAACTAGAAACCATGTGAAGAAACGTTCGTACGCAAACTCGATCAACGTCACACCAGCAATGACGAGTTACGTTTCATATTTGCCTGTCTTTTACTCTACATATCTGATCTGGTATTTGGTACAGAAGTAATGCGTAATGTTTTTTGTGTGTAAACTAAATTACCTATGGTGGAAATTGTACAATTATGACACGTGTACATACTTCAAATTTCTCAGTCAGTGCAATAAGACTCCGTAGCTGTCGTCTGTCGCAATAGATGAACTTTGTGATTTTCTTGTCATTAAAGAAAAGACAATACAGCTTCTTGATGGATCCATTTTGCCAGATCACTGCATTTCCTCTTTCCGGTAAAGAAGACTGTAAAAAGGCGCTGCCAGGGCAAGTCTGAGTCAAATCTTTCTTGTGACATTTTCCTTCAGTTTAAGTGCATAGGGCATGTCGTGAGGGTGGCTCAGCGTGAGTGTGACTCGAAATGAAGGCGGAGTGTCGAGAGTATAGTTTGGGATTGGGCCATCATGTCCTGGTCCTGTTCAAATCCAGGAACCAGTAGAGGAAAATAGAGAATATCAGCCCTGGCAGTACACAATGCTAACTGGCGTGTTTAATGGGTCGGCACCATCTCTACAGGAATAGCACACAGCCTTACAAAAGTAATAAAGAGCTGACTCAAAGCCATCCCAACGTCATTAGGCGGGAGATAAACGGTCCTTCTTCTGAAGCCTCCGTCTCTGGCTACATGTCTAATTAATCGGAGTATCACTCAAGCGGACGTTAACAATCTCTATGACAGATGCACTTAAACACCTGCGAAGTTTCAGCGGCCTGCCTCCTGCACTTAAACACCTGTGAAGTTTAAGTGGCCTGCCTCCTGCACTTAAACACCTGCAAAGTTTCAGCGGCCTGCCTCCTGCACTTAAACACCCTCGAAGTTTCAGCGGCCTGCCTCTTGCATATTCATTGCGTGTGTTTTCTGTAATAAGCTCAGTTAATCAGCTGACATCTCACAAGAGGCTTTTAAATATTTCAAATCTCTCACAAGCGAGTTTTCTGGTGACACAAAAAAACATAGGAGAAGAAATGTTTTTTTTTTGTTTTTATGTTTCATATTTATTATGCCTAATTGACCCCACCTCCAGTATCATTGAGAGATGCGAGACGCTCAGCGTATCACTTAGCGCCACCCACTGGCCACTTGGTGGAAGATGATGTCAAGTCGGCATCGAACTTGAGGGCCGGTGAGGGACTCCCTTTAAGCAGCCGTGTTTTACGGCATTGCTGTGACAAGGTGGGGTTCCAGCTGCAGATACAGCATCCCTTTACAAGAAGGGGGCAGCATCACAGACACTAACGGAAACTCTCCCTTCTTAAAAGGAGGCAGCTTGGGGTACGGACACGTCAGTGGCCCGTCTGAACGCGCACACGCAGGGCGGGGGAGCGGGGGCATGCACACTTCAAAGCGGGCAGAAAAATAATATTAAAAAGAAAAAAAAGACAGGAAAATGAAGGAAAGCAGATCTCTCCTGCCGGATTGTAACAGATATGGATTCAGGTTCAGTTAAGCAAGTTGAAACACAAACAGAGGCTTAACTGATTGAGCCCTCGGGGAGCCCGGTAATGATTTGTCAGGAGGAGTGCTCCGAAGGCAACGCTGGATCAATGCGCTGGTCTGGGCTCCTAATTACCGCTCCTTTTGCCAGTCTAAGGAGAAATCGATAAAGTCAAGTACACGAATCGAGAGTGGAGGCGATGGCAGCCGGGACCAAGCCACCGGCCTCCCTGCCCCCCCTCGCACGGCCACAAACGCCGTACCGACGTGACCTGTGTAAGCCCCGCCAACACGTCGCAGCGCCCCGGTAGCTAAACAAACCTGGGCGTCACGTGCAGATCGATGAACGACAGCGCTTTCTGACTCAAAACAAATATGACCTAGAATTACAGCCCCGAACGACGACTCGCGGCGCACAAGTACAAATAACGATAATTATGTAGAGAACTCGGCAGCTTAATTATAAGTGCATCATTCGTGTCATTAATAACGACAATTAAACAGGACCGTGGTGATTACGCGCGGTAATAAATAGATGTTTATGCCGCACGGCTTCTCGCGCAGTGCAGACATTGACGGATGCAGCTGTGGACATTAGCAGCACATCAGCCCTGCATCAGTATATCTGTGGATTTATTAGATACATAACCGGGGGCCAACTGGGGGGGCCGATACATCATTTCAGCAGGTAGTCAGGCCTTTCCCTTCATTTTCCAAGCTGTCTTTGTGATCGCCGCGGGTCTGTATGATGTAGCCACTCCACCTCAGAGCCTGACCTAAATTACATTTTCAATTACAGCCTTTTCATTTATTTTGCTTTTTTTTTCTTTCAAATGCACCAACTCACCGGTTCACACTGCCTATAAATCACCAGAGCCACCCAGGTGGGGTACGGAGAGCCGTAAAGCGCCCCCTGTGGGCAGCCTGCCGTCTTTACACGCCGCGCCCGGCGCATTGGCTGATCGTCATGCACTGGCACAGCAGGCAGGAACACGAAGGCGGAAAGGGGCGCCCGGCACCATCTGTGCCTGCGGTCACAGTTTGAGCACCATAAACACAGGCGCTAATAAGCACAGGATGGATCTGTGTGGAATCAGCTCACGGTACGAATGATCCTCACACGAGGTCCGGTTCGACTGTGGGCCGCAGCAAACCGGCCCGATAATCAGATTATACATTCAGCCGATTCGTAGCTAAACGCAAAAGCAAGACGTACGCAGGTAAGCAGAGCGGCTGCAGGCGCTACATTTGACCCGGTTACTTTTGTCAAGCCTCAGATTCGGCAGCAGGTCCTCTCAGCCAGGAGCTCTGATGGCACGTAAAAAGAGAGAGATGCCCCTTTCATCTGACAAAAGGTACCACTTTCCCTCCTGCTTTTTGTGGAACCCGAGTGTCTCTCCTCTCGTAAGGTAGCAGATGACTAAGGCACACCCCCCCCCACCACCCACTCTCTCCGGTTTATTAAGCCCGTATTCCTGTGGCGGTGCCGCCGCCGTCCTCGAACCCGGACAGCCCCGTCTTCGCCCAGGAGCCGCTTTCATCTCCACTTCCGCGAATCTGAGAGACGTCGGCGCCATGCGTCCTCGTGCTTTGACACAAACAGAGTGAGACATTTGCACTATAAACAAGCGGGAAAAGAGTGGGACTCTCCCATAATGCCGCTGCCACTGTACCTCACGTCTACCTCCCCTCCATCTTTTACCCGCTCAAATCCAGCAGGCGACATGGTTGGAGATAAAAATACACTGAAGAGGGCGCCACCTTGAGGTAATTACTATAACGAGGGTAGAGGTGACGAGGCTGAAGCTGCCAGGAGACTGCACTAACTCTTTCAAAGTACATCCTACAATATATTCCCAAACTTACTGCAAATCTGCATTTCTTATGTACAAAACCACTAACAGGCATAAAAACACCTCAATCAGCTCCAGATCCATATCAGCGATTGACTAGTTATGCCCTAAATAGAGCCTGTATGACCTTAAAGAGTAAGTGCCGTCTGCTGCACGACTTCCAGAATATTCCTAAGCTGCCCTCAGAGGCTGATCCTCCTTCTCATTCCAACCAAAAATGTGGATTAAAGTTTCATGTCCGTGCGGCTCCGCTCTGCGCCGCGACCCAATCCGGGCTCGTCAGGCGGCTTGTCCGCAACCTTTGGCTCTGCCACACAAGGCCAGAAAGCCCCCCCCCCCCCCGCCGACATCAGTGGTGTCACCCACCCCTCGTAGAGTGTGATCTCCCAGGAAAAAACACATGCACCCAGCCAGTCCCCCACCCCAGCGACAAAGGAATAAATATTGGTGACAGGCGACCCCTTTCCGTTGGGTGGGATGTGGCCCGGCGCTGCCACAGATAACCGGGGGCCTAATTACCGCTCGCATCCGCTTCCCCGCCCACCGCTGGCAACAGAGCCGAAGACCGTCCTCACGCTGAGATCTCAAGCCTCATAAACTACAATTATCATAATTATCCGCAAATACACACAGAGAGCACATTGAATTGAACTAAACCTAATTACTGACTGCCATGGATTAGATCAATTACATAAATATACATCTTGCTGTCTAATTAATATGAGCTTGACGTGTGCAGCGCGCCGAGGCTGGTCACCGAGTCCGAATCCCACACCAGAGGGTTACCGAGTGACGAGGTCACAATGCAGCCCGGCGGAAAACACGAACCTGACAAAACCTCATGCAGGCCGGGATAAACGATCAGAGCATGGACAGAGAGATGGATGGATGGATGGAGGGATAGATGATGGATGGAGGGATGGAGAGATGGATGGAATACCTGCATGCCTATTGGACAGTTCCCTTTCAGCTCTTCAGAACTTCATGTCGGCATGCAGGAATGATGAGGCCATGAAATGTCAGCGGACTGCGACACCCCCGCCCCGTGCCAGGACCCCGGTGATGAGGGACAAGGGTGTTGCTGCATGCTGCACAGGAAGCAGATGCACAATCTACTCCCCGCTGCTCGCCATCTGAAGCAGCGAAGAGGAGATGCAGAGCACTAGGCAGCTGCCGAGGGCCCGATTGGCCACAGGCGCGTTATATATTACATATATATGTCACATGGACAAAATTATGGGGACGCGCCTCTTAATCAATGAATTCAGGTGTTTCACTCAGACCCATCGCCACAGGTGTATAAAATCAAGCACCTAGCCATGCATATTCCCTGGTCAACTGTAAGTGGTATTATTGCAAAGTGGAAGTGCTTAGGAACAGAAACTCAGCCACATAGTGGCAGACCATGTAAAG
>JAODKN010000033.1:304879-318349 GCA_026774425.1 Petrocephalus zakoni
ATTTGGCGATGTTGCGTAGCTGTAGGAAGCACGCCTTCGAGATGGCATCTACATGTGATTTAAATGAGAGGCTTGTACCCAATGTGACACCTAGATTACGAGCCGAGCTGCTGATGGAAAAGTCCGACCCTCTGGAGTGGAGTGCACAGGTTATAGCATTCCTATCTGCAGGCTTGCCTCCAAACGGCAGAACCTTGGTTTTCTGAGCATGTAGTGACAAAAAAGTTTTCAGTCATCCAAATCTTTACCTCGTTGAAGCAATTCTTCATATGTCTTTGTCCAGCAGCACAAAAAGACACAGAAAAGGGTAACATGAGTAAGAAGACAATGTCGACAACAAAGGATGATGTTAATGTCTATCTGTGCTGCAGGTTACATGCTGCTGTATGCACAAGGAATTCCCCCGAGTCAATGAAAATGTGTCCAATGTAATGTACAGAGAGACAGAGAGGGACAAAAAAGAGAGAAAAAGAAAGAAAGATCCATAATAGAATAAACTAATAAGTATAAACAAGAACTATCTGCAAGACATTGAGACACTACTGTAAATAGCATGTTACACGGCGTATTACATTCAATGTCTTTTAGAAGAAGCAGTCCTCTATGCTCCTGTGGCAGTGGGAGAGAGCATCTATAGTACTCAGCATCCAAACATGAGGTGCATATAAACACTATAAGCCGTGTGGGGTAACAACTCACCGTTGGGAGACAGCCTCCAATCTCCCATCGGTATTATCTGTCATCGTGACCTCGGGCACCATCTCCAGCTACGATATTCTTCTATCTTTGATTTACATTTACAGCTGTTCAGTTAGCAGATGCTCTCATCCTGCACAGGGACGTCAAGGCAAAGAAACATAATAAGTGCAAATAAGGGAGGGAGGTGTAGAGTAAGAGACGCGGCGACTCGAGCTGCACCCCGCACCTAAACACGCATCAAGGCGCCAACAGCATAATAAGGTAAATGTCACCTAATGAAATATTCATGCTGCTCCGCTGCAAATCCGCGCCTAACATTCGCGCGCTTCGCCAGAGAGTTTGTTTCCAGCATATGGTCATCTTAGCAGGCTGTTCAAATAAAATATTATTGTTATTTATTAAGTAATGAATGAAAAACACATGGAAAATTGTTCCCCCGAGGTTGCTAATTTGAGGAAAAACAAATAAAATAAAACAGAATAAAATGAAAAGCAGATCTGTTCACCAGGCAGAGAGGAACTAAAATGAACAAACTGGAGAGTTTTTAAAGATCCGCAAACATTCTGTTAAACAGTCAATTAAAACCACCCCAAGAACTTAAGTGTCAGGGTGGACTGTAGAGACACCTTTCAAGATATTGACATTTAGGTGTTAGCATTAGAACTTCTTTAGCTGAAAAAAAAACGGACAGCTTATTATTTGAAACTGTAGCCCCCCCCACCCCCATTTCTGTATAGTAGGCCTGGTGAATTTAGTGTCGTTCTGGTGTGATTTATTTTCAGACGGGTCCTACCCACACACGCCAATTAATCTGACCATAACGGCATTAATTGCGGGTGTAAGCCACATACTGTCGCATTCCGCATCTCATTAGCAGACCGATCCCTTCTCTGTATGCTTCGTCCAATTTTCCTTCTATCAGTTGTGGGGGAATGACTTCCATACCCAACAGAAGTACAACGAAATCTATAATTAGCCGGAGCACGGTTATTAATAAACACTGTTCATTTGTTCACACTTCGGGCCCCGTCAGCCCACATGGCACCTTGACAGCATTTATCCCATTGTCAGCTTCGGATTGCTAGCATAACAGAGCATGGCAGTACCAGATCCTGTTATAATATGCATATTTAAAAAAGAATACTTACAAACTGATTAAGCAGGGATTTCTTCGTGCATGCAGATATGTGTTGGAAGTTGATGAAGATCCTGTGTCACGTCAGTCTTCAGTCAAGTACCTCTCAGATACACCACCCCCTAGTGGAAGGGTTAATGTGAACAGGACTGCTACCATTTGGGCCCAGTCTGGTATAATCGTACTGTGTTGAGTTTGTGTAACGAGAGCCTTTTAAAGCAGCCTCATTTAGCACGGCGTTTTAGCGAGAAGTGCGTATCGGCACGGCACACTGACAAAGGTTTCCCCAGATGCAGGCATGATGGACGCTGCCTCAGTGCCGACAGGCCAGGAGCCACTCAAGGCGCCCTGACAGCTTTCAGCCAGGCCGTGGGATCTTCTGGCAGGTGATGGGCTCCAACACGAGTCGAAAACGGCGCTCAGTGACACCAGGGAGGTTTCCTAAAACATACGCCGAACCGCCAGCCCTGTCGAGGCCCTCCAAAGTGGCCCCAGTCCCTGGGCACCACCCCAGGCATGACTCTTCCAATGTTTTATGCTCCATTTTTAACCCGGCTTGGTTCCTACGGGGTCATCACCTGGCAGCTTTGGGGAGGTGGAGATGGATCTGGCCGCCACAGTGGGGACACCAGACATTCAGAGGTCACCCTGCACACCGCCCCCTGCTGGCCCCCAAAGGTGACAAGTCGATCAGCGCTTGTGGCTGCCATTCATTCATGATGGAGAAATTTTACCGCAGGACGACATCATATCAGTGAGCCTGTGGTTTGGATCTTCATCTCGACATGCCGACAGAGAGCACGGACAGCCCATATTTTAAGGCTTGAGTGAAGGAACGATCGAGGTTGCATTAAATATTAACTTCTTATTTGGTGAAAGGCCTTTGCATCAGCAGGCTGGATCCTGCCTAAGTTACCACGGCGATGGAGAAGGAGGGAGAAGGGAAAAAGACTTCAGAAATATCAAATTCTTTGTTTGATAACAGCTTACTGGAGTTCAGTCCAGCCTTGTGCAGAGAAAACACCCCAGCTTCCGGCTGCCTCTGTGTGCCTGCACACGGCGAGCTCACGTGCCGATGTCACTGGTCTGGCACAGTGGCGTGACTCGAATTGGAATAACATTAATGTAAAGTGTAAAGTCCGCCCCAAAAGTACAGGCTAATCTCCCTAGTGAGGCCGAGGTTAAGCACTGCTGTATAACTCCTGTCCCTTTTGAGAACCTGGGAAGCATTTCAACTGTATACAAAGAGGTAAATGTCAAGTATTCCAAGCGTCAGGTACTTGGGGGGGGTGGGGTTCATGATTCATTACCCGGCGCGGCACATTTTTATAACCACAAGAAACCAACACTTATCGATTAATGAGATCCTACGTGTCGACTCGAAGGAATATTAATTAATTTCCCATACGCACATGAGGAGTCATTAAAATGGGTGAGAAAACCTTGACTCCTCTAATCCCAGAGAAGATTCTGGAAGGCCAGAGCATGGCTCTGTGGCCAAAGACCCTCCCCCAAGGCAGCGAGTGGGCCGGCCTGGTATCATGTTTACACGGAGAGCCTTAGAGAGAAGGATCCGCGAGGCAGCCTCCGTGGATCCCGACCGGCGGCCCGGACCGAAGGTGGAGTTTGGTGGCATTGCAGGCTCCCGGCTGGGCGCCGTGCGGCCCTGCCACTTGGAGAGCTTGCCCTGGCATACTTTCTGGAGGGGGGCCCCCGCGAGGCCCCCTGGAGGCACGCCGCGTACCCTCCGTGCTGCCATTTTGCCCGGATAACGAGAACCTTCCCATCTCTCAAGCAGCTACTCAGGTGCACAAGATGGCACAATTTTGGGATACATCAGGCTGGAGGAACCAGCAGGAAAAAAAAATCCCCAGGTCAATTATAGCAGGGAACGCGTGAGAGAGATGGAGAGAGAGAGAGAGAGGAAGAGAGGGAGAGGGATAGAGGGAGCGGCTGAGAGGCCCGGCGGGAGCTGGGCGCGCGCGGTGACAGCGATCCGCGCGGTAACAGCCGTCTGCGCCAGGGCGGGCCCCTTTCAAGTCCCCTCACCTGCTGAACTGTCAGTGGCTTCCTGCTAACGGGGCCCAAACTGGCTCCTCCGCGCAGGCAGATGACATCCGTAAAAAACAGCTTGATAGTTTCACTCCAAATATTGTTTAAAATGGCAGGAAAAACACAGCAGCTCTCAGCTTCGGATCTGACTCATATATATAGGAATTAATCTCCGTCCAGAGTCACCGGCCTCCCTGGGCTGGCTAACATTAATGCTTACATCTTTATGTGTTCACCAGCATTATTTTCATAGATTGCTCAGACGCATTGCATGATTACTAATTATCAGAGATTTCAGAATGTTTGTTTCTATACTTCTTTGGGCATTTGCAGTATCTGAAATCATATAACTTTTTTTTTCTAAACATATCTAATGCCAGATGTCTTCTAAAAGATCCTGACTTGAGCAAAGAGGTGGCACTTCGGAAAAAAATACAGGCAATACTATGCGCGAAACACATTTGGACAGGAGGAGCGAATCGCCCTGGCAGACGGTACGGGTACCGGCCGCCGGTTTGGAGGCGGAGCTTCGCAAGGATCGTCTGTAGGTTCTCACAGGAATAAAACCTACTGAAATAAATAAACAGACTGAATACTGACTGAAGTGACCATAAGTACACATTCAACACGGTGTCCATGACCACTCCCGCCATCCCATAATAAGCGCAGAGCAATAACCGGAGGATGGAGCACACAGGATGATTCCTGATGTTTTCCTGAGAACCCTTTTCCATCCATCCCCCAATTCAGCCACAGGCACAAAGCTTAGAAACCTTGGGAAGGTACAAATAAGCCCGTCTCATGGCCGAAGCGATCGTGTGCGCTTTAACGATTCCTTATTCCGAATTATCAAATTTGTGCAGCAGGGATGGGGGTTCAGCTGTGAACCCGAGCGCGAGCTCACAGCCTGGGGTCCTAGGCCCATCAGGGGTATACAGAAACTTGCTGTCAAACTTGACAAAATGCCTGGTTGATGCCCTCTACATGGTCCTGAACAACGGCACCATCGGAAGATAGTCAAGCCCCCCATCATCCCCACTGTTAGCGTCAAAAAATCAAAGGGGGAACCCCCCCTAGGAGATGAAAATATTTGAAGACCCCTAACTTCCTTAATTCTAAGTTAATTATGAAATCACATTGTTTATTGGGCTCCCAAGATTGGATCTATTTTCATTTGATTGTCAAGAAACCACAGATTTTAGGTTTTTTTTTTGCAGAATAGAAGTAGAGCAGAAAAATAAATAAAATGTAAGATTATTACAATGTCTGAGGATGAGGAATCACTAACTCCCAGCACAGAAACCCGCCGTGACCTTCCCCACGGTCGGCTTTTCTGCGCTAAGACGCCCAATCTGGTTAAAAACCCCATTATTTAGTAACCATGGGGTGTTCCTGAAAATGACATCACCAAGTCGCTGAAGCCCATTCTTATGAGGTCGGGGGGTGGCTGGGGGGGTTTGCCTTTGTCAGCACTCTCGGTCTTCCTATGGGCGGGTCCCTGATTACCGGAGGACACAATGTCCAGCCCGGGAGTCTCCCACGTAAGATGGAATCCTGTCAAAGTGGCCATTGACCACGCAGCGGGGGCACCTCACCGAGGTCCCCAAAGAGACAGAGCCCACGGGGGTGCATTCCTCCGGAAAAGCCAGAGGGGGCGCGATTTTCCGGGAAATCCCGAGTTAATTACCTCCGCAGAAAGACCACCCGCCCAAAACATTACCTCATAGAGGCTGGGGCGGCCCCGGGCTCATTGTGCGGGCCTGCCTTTGTAGCAGGCCAGCCCGGCGCTGTCCGGCGCATTTCCATGGTGAGGGACACAGCGGACTCTTCCTGGCTAGCGATGCTGTAGAGCAGCCCTCATAAGCCAGCCTCCGCCTTTTTTTACCTGCCTCTGCGCTCAACCGCGGGTCATTATTTCATGACAGAAAAAAACCCGGTTTGACAGATGAACAGGGGCCACAGTGGATCACATCACTGACACAACGCATAACAAGCTCTCAGAAGAGCTCGATATGGACTCATTACTATGGTAACCCGTATCAAAAGAGACTCCCAGCCTGGATTCCTTTGTTTTGTAGGAGAGTGATGGTTCTATTTTATTGGAGCCGCAGTCGTGTTCAACACGGCAGGCCCGGTTCAGTGGTATTACGGGCGGCTTCATGATGAGTTAAACAGTCCGAGGTGAGCTGATGATCCCCGGATCGGGAATTCTGAGGGAATCGGCCAAGTCTGAGAGGTTTAATCAGCTGGTTATATTTAGCTCCCAAATCGCCGCGATACCTTTGGCTAAGGCTCGTTAAGACCCGACTTCAAAACAAAACGAAGGTTGGCGTTTTTTTCCCCTCTCCCATCTGTGTTTTGTGCCGGCCCGGCTCTTCACACAGGATAAGGATGCTCCACCCCCATGCCCCCCCCATCCCCGGGCACGAATCTGCTACATCTACTCAGATTAGCAATTATTTTGCTGCAAAGTCACCGAGCTGCTGGAGAAGCTCTCCCCGGGTGCGAGCGAACGGTCGGGGAGACGGGCCTCAGTCGTTATTTTGACTTTCCACTTTAGGAAGTTTACAATCTGTTGAGGTTCCTGTGCCGTCGTGGCTCCATCTGGAGCACCTGGTTTGAGGGGATGTATATAGAAAAACAGATCTTCTAGTGGATTCTAATGAAGCAAACAAGGGCAAGATGACAAGCAGGGCGTGAGGTTGTTATGCTAGCAGTGAGGCGGCTTCTCCGTGCCCTGGGGTGACCCATGTCTGGTGCCCCGAATAGTTCTAAGCAAATAAGCAATGTGGTAATGATGGTAGGACCCATCAGGCATGAGATGGTGACAGGTGTCAGATGACAGCAATGCGAGCATGTCGGGCCAGGAACATGGAGCACACCTCCCAGAACCCCCCTCCCCCATGGCAGGCTAGAGCTTCATTGGCTGCTGGCTAGCCTGCTTGTTTATTAACCTGTTGGCGGGGTGGGGGGGAGGAGGGCGGGTAATCCTGACAGGCGGTTACGATAATGGGCTTGGTTAAGATCAGTCTTGACTGGCCGGGCCCTCCTCCCGAGAACTTCAAAGCCACTCCCGTACCTGGGCGCCCCCTGGTACAGCCGCTGGTACTGCATGGTGGTTAAATGACGTAGCTTACCCTGGGACTCAACTTCCTTTGTCGACTTAAAAAAAAATTTAAAACAACAATGGTGAGTTTTAATGTGAAGCTACATTTCACAGAAGATCTCGCAATCCCGCCCTCCCCCCGGCTTTGTTGCGGGGGGGTCGCCGTCACTCCCTTGATGTTTTTCAGATCAAACAAATTAAATGAGATACAGGGCTTTGACGCAGGCCCAGGCTTAAACGTCCGACCTTAAAAGTGCAGCGAGAAGTGCAGAATGATGCCTCTGGTGAGCGGCGCGGCCAAGACCCACATAGCGGCCTCATTGGAATTCAGCGCCACAGAAATAAAAAAACTGACCTTAATTACTTTTGTCTTGCATGTTGGCAGGGTCCTGGGAGAGGCCACACCCCCCTGTTTGGCACCTCACACATATTTGCATAAGCTAGAGAGATGGGGGGGGGGGATACTGACATTTAAATAAAGCTGTCTTCCTTCTTCCACTATTATTTTCCCGCTGCCCGTAAGCAGCATGGTGAATTTAAAGGGACCCCGGGTTTATAAAAAAAGAAAGTAAGAGGCAATTCTTTTGGTCCGGATCCACTGAGCTTTTTATGAACATGACGGAAACCGCAGAAGATGATGGGAGCCCATCTGCGTGGTGGCACACAAGGAACATGAGGAGAGGCCGTCCCGTTTTCCCACAATCCTTTGCTGCCGCTAAACTGAAAACAGGTAACAATTTGAGAGAGTGGCGGTCGTCAGAGGGAAGCCTCCCAGTAAAGCTACACACCAGGCATTTTCAGTGAGCGCAAGGGTATCTCGTGACAATGAAGCTTATAGCCTGTAATTAAAATGTCCAAAGACAGCATAACAGTGTTTAAGTTGGGCCCTGGGTCTCCTTTAACCCCCGGATCACATTTCGGGGTCTGACGTGGACCAGCGATCGATGTGGCGCAGAGACAGAGCTGCTGGCCGAGCCTCTGGTCCTGATACTCATTACAGGCGACAGGGGTGGTGTTCCCGGGGTCAGCTGGAGACGGCGGGTTAAACAGCCTCTTACCCTGCCCCCCATTCCCCCGTCCGGCCATTTATGGCAAGCATAAATCCCTGCTTCAAACGAGGAGGGAGGAGCTTGTGTGATTAACAGGGAGTGAAGTCCTGCCTCCCATGTCCAGCTCAGTGTGGAGCGAGAATTAATTCCACAACTCTGACATTGTCTGACACCCAATTTTATTTGCTTGCAGCCACCTTGTTCCTTATTCCGGAATTTTCCCTTCTGCAATGAATAAGCTACTTATCTACCTAACATCTACGCTAAATAAAAAAATCAAAATGATAAAAATATGACGTTTTCCCACTAATTTGGCCTTGGATTGCATACTTTCCAGTATAATAACAAAGCCTTTCATGTGTAAAAGCAGCCTGGAAAGAACGAGGGTCCCGGTGCAGGAAGCCTGTCTGGATCAGAGCGTATAAATAATTCATCCTAATTAGCGCCATGGACACGGGGAGTCACGCCTGCCTGCGGAGCAAAGGCCGCTGCATCCGGAGACGCCGCGCCTTCCCGCCATCATCCGCTGCGAGCATCCGCGGCGGAAACCAGCGCTTGCCATGCAGAGAGGCGCCTTGTAGAAAGGTTCCCCGACCTGACCCGGAGCAGCCGGGCCCACCACGGGCAGACAGAAACCTTGGCAGAACCTAAAAATCCCAAAAGAAAATGGATCCGCCTCTAAGTAGGAAAGGAGAAGAGAGGGGGGGATGTGAGGATTTTGGTCAGTGGCGACGGTGAAAGGTTCAGGCGAGGCCCCCCTGTGGCAAACGCAGCCTGGCACCACGCGAGATCGGAGGGGGGTGTTACAGCGCGTTGCATCAGATGACACCCGGCGACTCCTGCGGGCCCCCAGCTCTGCAGAAAAACAAACAATGCACACTGAGCCACAGCCCCCGCGAGTGCTGCCAGTCAGGCCGCGATCCGGCGGGCGATCGGGCCCAAATGCGCCGCGTCCGCAAAGGCAGGAACGTGCCGGCTTCATCACGGTCAGCCGCAAGCGGAGAAAAATAATACGGAGCGTCTCGCGACACCACCGCATGATAAATCACGTGTGTGCGGTACGTCGTCTTGATGAATTATTTTGCCCTTTCCCATGCTAAGAAAATGCACGCCCTAATCACACAGCATGACGCGTGAGAAACACGGCTTGGCCACGGAGAAAGGCCCGGATCCTGGCCCTCCCATCTCAGGTTGTTTACAGGGACTCGTCATCCATCGTCACTCTCCAGACACCAAAACCAAGTGTCCCCCTGCATTTTTTATTATAAAAGCAGGTCATATATAACAAACTGAAACATAATAATCTCTTATGTGAATGTGAGGTGTAATAATGTAATTTTATGGGTGGCACTGTTGCACGTGCGTGTGTGTGTGTGTGTGTGTGTGTGTGTGTGTGCCGTGTGATGGACTGGCCTCCCACCCAAGGTGGACCCCAGCCTTATGACCTGCACTACCACGGAAAGACTCTAACCCTTCTCCAGTGACCACATCCAGCAAACCTGCAGCCAATGGACAAACAGATATGATATTTTTTCACTACTGTTGATAATTCTTGCCTCTAACCTACAGAATTTGAAACTTAGCCCCAGTCTGTCTAACTGGATTTAATCTGCACTCGTCTTTTTGCCCCGTCCGAATAGGCTGGCTAGGATGGGAGGAACCATTTTCCAAAGCTTAGTCCCAGATACAATCCCCATTGTAATTCCTTAGTATAACACATATTAAAGCTCTCCAACGCGTTTTCACACAAGCTCCGCCATATAAAAACACATGCAGCCGCCATTCCCTCAGCCAGGATAGTAAGAGCGTTAAACAGAGCGTGTTAAATATTAATACATCTGCTGTAATGGCAAGTAGTCGCAGGTCACAGCATCTCTCAGGCGTGCGTTAACGAGAAAGGGAGGGGCCCCGGCCTAATTAAACATGCGGGGGCCTCATCAGGTGCTCCTTCTCCCCGCACGCGACTCGACGGGATGCCAAACGGGCCCAGGTGGATCCAGACGTGTAAAGGAGCGTGTGAAATGCAGACAGAAAACACCAATTAGCGCCTAGGCCAAATGAGCGCACGCGCGGCCTGGGAGAGGCCCGCGACCGACAAGCCAGGCGGAGGAAATAAGGCAGATCATTCTCAAAAGTCTGGGCCCTGTCGCAACGAGCCGCATGACAGCACAAAAAGAAACTTTATAAAAGAAAGTTTGAACAGTGGGTATTACTAAGTCTATTATAATCCAATTAGCGATTAGCAATAGCATTAGCAACAATAGGTAATTGTTAGGTTTGATACAATAACAACGACACCAGCAATGAATGCGGGAGTTTGGGCCCCATTCGAGGGAACTTCACAATAAAAGAAAAAAGGGACATTTACAAAGAAAGTGTCAATAGTTAAACATTAACCATTTTATAATCAGGTGATTAGCATTAGCAATAGCATTAGCAACAACAGCTAATGGTTTGCGGTGTTGTCATGGTAGGTGGGTATATTGTCATGCCATATAATTGCGTATGCATACTTCTGCTCTGACTGATACGCATCTCTGATCATTTTTAGATGGGTATACGATGTATACCTGTATATACCCACCGCTACACCTCTGATTCTTCGGTCACAAAGGAAGTTTGTGAAAAGCTCATATATTTAGCCTTATTACCCTGCAATTAGCATTAGCGAAGACAGCCAATTGGTTTGTCACTATCAGACAAGGCTGGAGATGAATGTCGAAACGGACAGAGAGTAGAGCACTTCTGGCATATCCAGGAACTTTATTTAAGGCTGGGTATTTCTGATATATCCAGGAGCCCAATTAAGAGGAAGAGCATGGTTATAAATATCCTGATGGCTGAAAAGCAAAAAGCATCATCGTAATGCAGCGACAGTGAGAAGGAAAATGCTGGAAAACGAAAGCAGAAGGGAGCCAGGCACCCTGATCCTCCCGAGCCCTGGCAAAGCCTGTCGGGCCCCGTCGAGGCGGGCCCAGGAATTCTGCTGCTAAAAACGTCACCGTCACGCGGAAGCATTAGTGCCTACAGCGATGATCCGAACATTACGACGTGACAAGGAACGCGCATCGCTGCGGAAGACAGTAACCGGGGCTCGAATATCCCACCGGAGAGCAAATGACAGGGACGACGCAGTTTCAAGACCCGCATAAACTCTTGCGATGCAGGGTGTTAACAAGCAAAGCCATTCTGAACACAGAGGGGCCATTTCTAGGCCTTCCTGGTCTGTATTTAACACCAAATCCCACCTCTGGTAATAATTTGAGCCACAGAAATTCTGAGGAGCAACGTGTCCAGTGCCTTCTGAGCGATGCCGGGTTACTGATACGCTCTCCTCAGCACCCCGCCAGGCACTCGGTCTCTCTCTGATTATTTTATCAGCCCAGTGCAGGGAAGCAAGAGCTCTGGCGAGCCCTCCAGCAGCGCCGATCTCACGTAAGTTGCAATTTAGGAGCATGAATACAAAGCCCCACATCATGTGTGACTTCCACTAGTGCGCCCCCTGCAGGTACGCTCACGATCGCTTCGTGACAGTAATATTACACATGCAATCAGGCCCGTGATGCGAGTGAGAGCCAAGAAAAGAGACCCAGTGTTCTCTTTGCATATTTTATTGAGTGAATACGTTATTTTACATGTTTGAGTAAGCAGGATCAGACCGTCACAGACCGACCAACATTGCAGGTTAAAGGCCTCGCTCAGGGACCCCAAGGTGAAATCACACTGTTGACTTTGAGCTGTCAACCTTCTGATCTTAGGCACAGGCTCCTAACCCACAGAGCCACACACGCCTTTGGGGTATAGTGTATTTCATAGCTGTGGGGAAAGTGGCCAGATCTCAGCCCCACCCACATCCTCCAGGAGGTGCCGGTGAGCTAGAGGTAACGCCCAGAGGACAGATCCCGATCTCGTCATAGGAGCTGGCTAGGAGCTCGTCGATTCTAACTAGGATTTGTTTCCTGGCATGTAAACATAGCGAGAAGAACAGCCTGGAACCTCAGACTGCTACATCGGGCAGTGTGCGGTATTCAGCTGAGTGCGGGACAGGGGCGAGGGGCCCATCGCTGCAAATCACCACCACGAGGTGCATCTGCATTCGGTGAGCAGGCGAGGGAGGCTTTCGGCGGTAATCCGGGGCTTCATCCGATTTGCCGTTACGTGGGCGATTCACTTTGTTCTCACATACAAAGACGCTTTTAGGAACTGTCAAGCCAAATGCCAAGGTTTAGCTAAGAGCGGCCGCACCGTAGGGCTTCCTCGACCCGTTTGGACTGGGCGCGGCGGCGTAAAGCCGGACTCGGAGCAGCCGCGTTCCACGCCCCAGCCGCCACGCTTCTGGGAAGGAGCCGTCCGCTTCATTATATCGACAGGTTCACTGTGGCGAAGCTGCTAGCGCCAAAAGTTCAAAAAGACGCCTTTTTCTCCCCTTTTTTTACGCTCCTGCTCAACTTGACTCCATTCTGAGAAGAATGAAGCTCGGAGTGGAATCACTTTCCTGACAACAATGTATAAAATATTTACGGTGCACGTTTGAATCGAGAAAGGCTTTCATATCCCTTCCATTAACTCGGATTAACTTTTCATACGGATGCTGCAGAGAATGCTAACAATATCCTTGGCTCATTTTAATGAAATTTTTATCAGCGCTTTACTTCAGCGACGCGGCGCTGTTGGTGCGGATGAGAATCGGGGGCCGAGCTTTGGACACGAGCTCCTTTCCCAGCTCCTCTCTGCTGCTCTGAGGCCTTCAATATTTCATGGGCCTCGGACAAGTCAGCCGTGAGACTGCTGCTGCAGAGATTTAGCCTCCGCGTAAAAATCGTGAGCGGATGAAAACTAGAATGTCATAAGTAATACGTCTTCCCCGAACGGGGGCGAGGATACCATTTGGTAAGGGCAGGGGGGAGGAAAGAGATTTTCCGAGGGGGGAAAGCACTCTCGCTGGTCTTTATTTCCCGAAATAAAGCGCCTGGAAGCTACATTAGCTTTTGTGCTAATACACAGCCATTTCTTTCCCAGGCATTGCACCAATTGATAGTTAATTGTGGCCATTTCCTTCGCCTCTGCTCCCAGCCCCCCTCGGGGTGGGGGGGGGGGGGGGGGGGGGGGGGGGGGGGGGGGGGGGGGGGGGGGGGGGGGGGGGGGGGGGGGNNNCTCTTCGTTCTGCGTTATACGGCGAAGGCCATTTCTCAAAGGTCTTTTCTTTTTTTTTTATTGCCGACTCAAAAACTGATTTAAAACCATTTGGAAAATCTGTCCATTCAGCGCGGGCACTGCAGTGCCCGTAACCGGGGGGGCTGGTGGGGGGAGGGGGGGTTTAGCATGAGATGAGTCCAGGCAGGATGGGTCCTTCTGCGGGGGCCTGGCGGGGGGGCCGCGCGCGGCCCGGGGGCGCGGGGGGGGGGGGGGGGCGGAGCGGGGGGGGGGGG
>JAODKN010000034.1:0-13388 GCA_026774425.1 Petrocephalus zakoni
CCCCCCCCCCCCCCCCCCCCCCCCCCCCCCCCCCCCCCCCCCCCCGCCCGGCCGGCCCCCCCCCCCCCCCCACAGCCTCCATTCTCCTCTAAGCAGCAGAGGGGCTGCTGTCATGCTTCTGCAAGCAAACTGGCTGTCACTCCCACACCAAGGGAAAAATCCGGACCAAAAACGGGGAGGGCGAGGGAGAGTAACCGGGCGAGTGACAGACTGGCAGATCTGCCCGAGACCCTCCCAGACCCACAGCTGTGGCGAGACCTCGAAAGAGCAGACATTCCACAGGGCTCGATGCCTACAGCCGGTGTGACTGCTATGCCAAACCTACAGCAAAAAGAAACGGCAAATGTGCACACCTAGACACACAGCAAAAGAGCCATGGATGTGGGGGGCCCTCGGCGTTCTCGTCTCATACCAGCCCGTATTTTCCAGGCGACGCCGATCCGGGACATTCGCAGCAATGAATTTAAATCAGGATTAAGACATTTTAATTCAGCGTTCCTGAATATTCATAACGTACATGGCAGCGGGATTGAAAAATCCCATGAAGGCTGGCCTCGAGTCTCATCTGAGGGGATTATGGGGGATCCCGCGCTCCAGGCGAATGGCCGGGGACCGCGGTAGATTCCGGGCAGCTACGTCTCTGCATGATGTTGGCAAAGGCGGCGATTGAGAAGGGACAGCTCTGACCTCCATCCCGCTGTACCACCAGCCGCCCAGGACAGGGAATCCTCTAGGGGGTAGTGAAAACTACCAGGCCAGAGAGGGTGGGGGCAGGGCCTCCCCAGTAGGAACAAGGAGGAATGCCGTCAAAGAGCCTTCATAAGGTACATCCTGAGACAGGAGCAAAGGAAGTGCATCACAAGGGGCTGAAATAATGCAGGTCAGGTGACTCACCAGCCTGTCAGGAAGGTCCCACTGATGGGGCACCACCTGACAGCTGGATCAGCCAATCGGCAGCCAATGAATCACAGTAACAAAGCAGATTGGACAGCACAAAGAGCGGGGACCTGGGGGGTGGGGGGTTTAGCGGTGTCCTATGACACCGCCCAGGCCTTTGTCTGGAAACAAATCAAAGCTGCGAGAGGTCCATCGTCTCTGCTGCTATGAGTGACACAGAGCGGAGTACCTGGGATAAGCCCCCCGCCCCCACAGACTCTCCCCCCGCCTCCTCCCTCCCACAATTACCCAGCCGAATGCAGAGAGTGTAGCTGGAGGGTGGGGGTGTGGCCTCCCTAAGGTGCACAGAACAGGAATAAGGATACGGGTGGGGGTGCATGGCTCCATGCTTTGCCTCCGTCTCAAATCATTTTTTCATGTCCTTACAGAATGCAAATATTACTGCAGTGAGCGAACACAGAGCCTAGGCGGCTGGATAAACGAACCCTCCCCCCTCCAAAAGCCTAGGGGAAGCCAGTCCCTGATTTAAGCCTATGGTAGAAGGAGGACTACAGAGAACAACCCCCCTAGGATAAAGGGGAGGGGAGCTGATCCCCCTCCCCTGCAATTTAGGGTTAGGGTTAGGATTAGGGTTGCATCCATGACCACACATCTCCCCTTCTTCTGACCCCTAAAACTCAGACGGGTCACAGAAGTGACGAGGAGTCACGCTGAGATTCTTGCCACCTGACGGCATGACCGAGGGAATGTTCTGTGTGTCAGGAAACACACCAATCCTTGATTCCCAGTTCGCACAACTGGGGAGAAACATTAAACTGTCCTCTCATCCAATCAGGACTCTTCTCTCCATGCTATCGCAAACCCCGCCCAGACACTGATGCAAACTCACCTCTCCTTTCTCCAGTCCAACCCACAAATGCTATTAGGTGACACTGTCCTAGGATCAACGGCTAAAGGAATTACGCATCTACAGAGGAAACTCTTAGCGATGCGAAAGCTAGCGACTCTGCCCCTTACATTAAATCCCACCTCCTTTTCTGCCCGTCTTCCAAATCCCACCCCCTCCCAGGGCAGCCTGTGATATATTGCTTGATGAATCTTTTATTAGTTCACCCAACAAGACAGATTAAGTGAGCTAAATTTCTAATGCTTCATCTTAAATCGGCGTGGTCCTGGGCGGCTCAGCAGGCTAGCGGAACGAGGCCCAGGCACGCAGACCCGCTCGCTCGTTAAGGGCCAGAGGTGCTCAGTGGGGGAGGGTGGGGAGCTCGCATGCTGACGCCTCCATCCCATGTTTCCTCAAATTGGAAACACGGCTCAGATGAGAAGTGTTTAGGAAGTTGGGGTAAAAGGTACTGTAATGGAGCTGAATTCATCTACTGTGATACAGGAAACAGTGATGGTATCAGGTCAAGGCATGTAAAACAAGGCTATAGGGGACTGTTATGTAGCCTGTGAGATTAAATCGTGTTTATAAGCTACCGAAAAGCCACATAAAGAGAATTAACCCCCACTCCCCCAAATCATAAATGCTGGAAGAGACCTGATTATTTCTACATGTAGTATGGAGATGTGGAGGTTACTGTATATGGTCAAGATGATGTTTGAAGAAGGAGTAACACTGGGGCACCCCCCCACAGAGAGAAAGACCTTGGTATGACCTGTTTCCATTACATCCCCCACAATTCGTTTGGTCCTTTACAAGTCCAGGGCCAGCCCCGAATACAGCACCTTACACACACAGCACACAACACACACCTTTACTCTACCAAGCATCACAAATAACCCCTGAAAGGGAAGTAACAACCCTATTATACACCGGCCTGGACCATTGTACGTAACGTCAGGTGACACAAAGGGAATAGACACACATTGTTCCACTGGCACAATAAACACCCTCTTTCAGCTGACATGTTGAAACACAACATGCTTACTGAGAGAAAGCCGAACATTCACGCCAAGATACACACCATCAACCCTCCTCACGTGTCGCCCTGTCGATCAGCTTCTCGGCCTTCTGAGTAAACTCTAGAGATTGCGCTGCATTGTGGGTAATACATGGGAATGTTATTTGTCTATGGGATGAAACGTCCAATTTAGTTTTGCGTCGCTATGCTTAATTTAGGCGCGATATTTTTGATTTTGACATGAAGTTGATTAATGTGACTGCTGTCCCAATGGGAGTTAGATGGAGGGTCTCCCACGTCTCCCTCTCCCCCTGGCCCACCGTCATGAGAAACGTGAAATTTCCACAAGGTGGCAGCCAGCCTTCTCCCACAGCCATTGTGTAGTCACCCCAACACCCCAACAGGAGGCGCTAAAATCAAAAGTGAGGAACCATCAATTAGTTATCTCTTACCAGCAATCATAAAATACCTATTTCATGAGCAACCAGAACCAACAGCTCCTTCTCCAATGGAAGCCCTCATCACGAATCCACAAGGCGCAGATGCCCACACTGTCGGAATAGGAGAACAAACATTCCAGAAAGTGAAAAAAATGTTGATAAATTCATGTAATTTGTGACCGATATAAGTGACTTACGAGTTGGTTGTTCAAGCCAGGGCCCTGAGCATCATGGAGACCCTGGACCCTCTGACTCAGAGGAGACACCTGACACATCCCCACAGGGGAGCTGGAGACCCCGGACCCTCTGACTCTGAGGGGACACCTGACACATCCCCACAGGGGAGCTGGAGACCCCGGACCCTCTGACTCAGAGGAGACACCTGACACATCCCCGCTGGGAAGCTGGAGACCCCGGACCCTCTGACTCCGAGGGGACACCTGACACATCCCCGCAGAGAAGCTGGATACCCCGGACCCTCTGACTCCGAGGGGACACCTGACACATCCCCGCAGGGAAGCTGGAGACCCCGGACCCTCTGACTCCGAGGGGACACCTGACACATCCCCGCAGGGAAGCAGGAGTCCCCAGACCCTCTGACTCCGAGGGGACACCTGACACATCCCCGCAGAGAAGCTGGATACCCCGAACCCTCTGACTCCGAGGGGACACCTGACACATCCCCGCAGGGAAACAGGAGTCCCCAGACCCTCTGACTTCCAGGAGTCCGGAAGCTCACCGCTGCTCCGTTACTTCGGAAAGGGAAAGGGGAAAGATCCCGACTGGCGGACGGACTGGATTTCCTTCCCACCTCAGGATGCTGATTAGTGGGCCGTGAAGCTCATCCGTCTCCTTGGAGAGGAGGATAAAACCCGTCGACGAGAGAAGCGGCTTCTGTTCGCCACAGAGCCTCATTACATTACTTTGCGTCAAATTTGATTTGTTTGTTTATCCATCCGTCGCTCGGCGATCTCAGCAGTGGGTAGTGAGTGCGATTACACGGGGAGGGGGAGTTAATCGAGCGCAGCACTCCGATACGGAGTCGACCCCCAGCGAACATTTTCATACCCCCCCCAGGGTCATGTGTCTCCGCTAACGATCTGGGGACGGCCCACTCACGGCATCTGAGGTGACATCCTCCACCCAGAAGACTTTCACACAGTACGTATCACAGAGGAGAGCCCTCGCTCTCCTTCACTCCCTCACTCTGTCTATCCTCACACCTCTCCTACAAGGAGATACCTATCCTATGTCTCACACCCTCAGTATCCATCCAGTTCTCATGTCATTCAACTCAAAACATTTTATGAGAAGAGATACAATTCCCAACAGTGCATATGATTCGTTTTTTAAAAAATATGCATAAAAATACTGGCTGGTGTGCTGATATTTAGAATAGATCAAAGTTAAGTTTATAGTTTATTATTCATAGACCTCATTAAATACAGTAGAGTATGATTTCACTTCATACACAATAATTGAAAAGCCAGATAATCTTCCTGATTAGTACTGGCTCAGCCCCCCCCCCAGCCCCTGATTTCCTCCCAGCATCCTCTGGGCTCACAGCAATCCCACACTGCGCAGCACAGGCGTCCGGGGCCCGGCTCACAGCTCCCCACTCTGTTGTGACATGACCGTTTATGCAGCACCGCGGGACACTCAGGGACACGACACCGCTTCCCCTGGCTGCTGGCGGATCGCCTGCGCTTTGACGGTGGGGGGGGCGGGGGGCATTTCAGCTGTCTGATGGGCACCTGTCACAGAAATGGCTCTGTTCTGGTACCCTCAAGCCAGATTTCATTTCAGTACAACAGCGTGCTCTGGACATAACCATCCACCGAACTGGCATCCCGAAACAGGGGGCCTGATGGGTAAGATTTTGCCGAGCGACTAAAAGGCTGGAAGTCACACAAGAAACTCAATATGGAGCACTAGATAACATCTTAAAATACATCAAAGTAACTTTCAAATGATCTTTCAATATTTATTTGGTAAATGTTTTAAAGGCAATGTACAATGGAGAAGACCCATAAGTCCCAGGAGGTTTGGGGAATTTAGAGCCTTGCTCAAGGACCCAACAGTGAACCACTCTGGCCAGCCAGGGATTCATCGATGTTTGCCTTTGACGTCCGTAATTTGAGGAAGAGGAGGAGGGTTCCACGGAATTCGTCCTTCATCTTCCCGATGCCGCAAAGAAAAACAGAAGGGTCTCCCAGGTAGGAGATCACACATTCCGGCCCGCGCCAGAAGCTCACTCGCTTTCTCCACCGCCAGACTCTCCACGCATTTTAAGCCAAACTTATCGACACAATACCTCCAGGAATGCCATCCTACAAATGGTAACCTTTACAAAAAAACAAGAGTATTAATAATAAACTGGAGGCATCCAAAAACTGTGTGAGTTATCTTAAGAAGCAGCGCTCGGGGTTTCTCGTAGACCTGGACGACTGCCCAGCCACCCGACGGCGGGAGGAGGGGGCCGTTTTTCTGGAAGCTCTGTGGAATCTGCGTGCATCTCTCTCCCCGGAACGAGATCCTCCTCCCGTCTGTATTGTAGGCAGCTCCATTTCCAGGCTGGACCGAGCTCTGCGGAGAATGGTACCCATGGAGGTGAGGCAGTCATTCTAATGAAGAGACTCCACATGGGCGGAAGGTACCACTCAGGGCCACATGGGGGGAAGGTACCACTCAGGGCCACATGGGGACCGGAAATGACCAGCGGATGGCTCGCTTAATGAAAGCCCTAAATGGTATAAAACGTTCTCAGTGTTTCGCCACACATCCTTAGTTTAGCTTCCAGACGATAAGTGTTTATGTGGGTTTTAAAAGAATTAGGAGGGATTATTTCTAATCTTATTGATTTCTGTGCCACTGGCACTCGGACCATAGGCACTTGGACAATGTAAGTGAGAACAATGCAGCTGTGATTGGAAGGCTGATGATCAGCCACTGGGAATCAATCCCAGGATCAGCAGGACCACTGGGCCTAGCCCCTATGCCCCGACTGCTCCAGGAGCAGCCTGACCTTGTTTTCCCACCCCTATGTCTCTTGGGATGAAGGAATCTGCAAAATAAATACAATGTGAAAGGATCACTGTTAAGTTATGCTTCACCCTGAAAAAAGCCAGATACTCCCCCAAGCTCCTACCCTTGTTTGTGTCTGTAACAGAAACAGCGAAACACGCTCATTTCGTGCCGTTCCAGTTTTTCCAGGTTTTAATTTATTTGCTATAAATAATGTTTTAGCCTCTACCCCCCACCCCCCATGACCCAGTCCTGTTTAGCTGAGGATCTGTAAAGATTAGGTGTTCATTTGTGTGCATTGCTTAAATTAAGAAGCCTGTCTGGTGATTTAAAAAGCACAAACAAAACACGCTCACACAATAACCCATCAGCCGGCCACATAAGCCTCCAACCTTTGCAGTCGAACTTAATCTGCTTCAGCGGTCGATGGAGGATCCGGCCACGCGTGGTTTAACCCGGGAAGCAGTCGCTTGGTTAACTGCACACCCCGGGATATTACTGCATTTTACATCGTTAGTGCCCCGGTGCCTGTTTAATTACCCCTTACTCGGAGTTACGGATTTTCTGGCCTTGCGCAGGGAAAGTGAGCGATATAAAAAGTAAATGTAAAGTGAATTCATTAGTCAACTTATTATGCTACTTAAACAACAGTACATTTATAATTGTGAGACTGTGCTAAGCTGAAAAAAGGCATTTTAAGTGGGACTCAGTTATTTATGGTAATTTTTATTAGTCATGACAGCTGAATTGTATTATCTGTACAGTCATCATTTCTCTTTTATGTAATATTAATACTAATATAATACATTTCTGAAAGCATCATTTGATTTTTTTTTAGAATTACTGGCCAGGCTTGTCTGAGAGTCCAACACAATAATTTTACAATAATTACACAGAATAAATTGTGTGTTTAACCAAATTTACTATATTTTATCACATAATAAAATAGACAGCCAACAACCACAGAAAAATCCATATATGCACCATGAAATTCTGTGAGCAGAAGAAGTCTAACCCCCTGTTCACGTCACACTGACCCAAGCACTGTGCTGACATCTCCATCTTGCCACCGCCTCACACTTGTGGAATGTGCCCCTCTGGCTCCGCCTCTACCAATCAAACCAATCAGCAGCTGGGGTCTTTGAGGAAGGGGTGGAGCTTCAATAAATAGAGCCCTGTAAGCACACACAGCCAGAGAAGTGAAGAGGTGCTTGGGAAACAAGTGGGCAAGGTCCCCGTAGCCCCAATCTGCTTTATGACCCTCTCCACCCAGCACTAAATAACCAGCACTCAGCCTGTCACTCTCTCTCCAGGGAGCTCCGCTCTGGGACACTTTCCCATAAAAACAAGACCATAGACTCCATTTTCCCCTCCTATCTTCCTTCTCCCAGAAAGCTAAAGATGCCCTCGTGCCAACCGCCATGATGGAAGGTAAACATTACAAATGTGAACCAGTAGGCTTTAAGTGTGTGATCTTCACAGTGTAGGGCACATCTTACTGCCATGATCCTCTGCTGGCCACCAATGTACAGCCTGACAGGCAGTAAAGGGGGGGGCAGTTAGGACAATACCAATGGCCCCTAAGTGGGTCCCTAGGGGCCCTAAAAAATTTGGAACATAATATGATGGGTCTGGTTTGGGGGCCCAATATGATATGCTTTCAAGGGGCCTAAAATCTCTAAGACAGCCCTGCTGACAGAGGTCTCACATCAACACCTTTGTTTAGCCAGACCAGAGAGGGTCAGACTGGAACAGCAGGAGGGGTCTCTTCTAACCCAAGGACCAAACATTTGAGAAAGCAGTGAGGCGACTGGAGGACAAGGGTCCTAATCATAGTGAAATCACTATGTCAACCACAAGATTCAAACCGGCGACCTCCTGCTCACATACAGCGCCCTAAACCACTGAGCCGCATATCACCTCCTCCTGCCTGGCTGCAGAGGCAGGGGTCTTTCGAAGAGGGCAGGATAAAGACCCGAATAACAGTTACATGTGACCTTCTGCCCTGAACCGGTCAAAGGCCGAGGCGAGATGTTACGGCCCGAGACCAAACCCGAGCCGGCCCTGCAGGTCTCACACATCACCCATAATCTGCTCGGGCAGGGTGCTCCCAGTTTAGCGCCCATCTTAATTACCAATTAGCTAATTAGCAGGACGACCCAGGGCCAGGTGACTCAAGTGGCTACACGGGTCAGCACCTCCGCGATAAAACACAAGGCACATTTCACTATTAATTACATTTATTAATTTTAAGAAACGTTTCTGCAATACAGAAAGATGAATGTGACTTGGTAACTCAGAGGCTGGGAGCCCAGAGGAAAGATGGACACATAATCCAGATTAAGGGGGATTAAATCATCAGAGGGGGGGGGGACACAGATTAAACAGGACAACACAGGATCTATGTGGGGGGAGGTGAGAAGGATAGAGGGAGAGGTTTTCGGCAAGCAAAGGCATTTGTGGCGGGCAGAAAGAGGAATAGAGGCTAACCCAGCCCAAGGAGCTCAGGCTCCACCAAGGCACCACTCTCATTTATCGGCTTTGAGGAATCCATTTTGTTTTTGGGGGCCATTACTGTCAGCCGCTGCAGTGCTGCCTCACAAAGTGGGGAGGGCACAAGGGACCGGGAGACTCCATCCCGAAACGCGGCTCAGCAGAACAAAGCAGGCCGACCCACATTCATAGTCTGAGCACAGACATCATGGTGGCAATCCGGCCTGTCTTCCTGCTGCTGGGTGGTTTGCCCCCCACCCCCGTGGGTGGGCCGTTCTGCTTCCCAGAGGGCAGCACAGGGGCAGATGTGCACCAAATAGAGAGGGAATACCATCAGGTGTGAGAGTTTAACTTCCTGAATAAATCACCATTTTAATCCAAATTCTGATCTTTTTAGGGGACCGAATCCTGGGGCTGGCAGAATGATGGCACCACTGGGCCCTTGAGGAAGGCACCTTAACCCCCAATTACTACCGGGGCACTGCACGCCAACTAACCCGGCGCTTGAACCCTGAGGTCCCCTCCCAGCTGTGCGTGTGTGTGTATATGTGTGTGTGTGTGTCTGTCTGTCTGTCTCGCAGGAGATACGCGAAGAAGCTTTCTGACGTCTCACATTGTACGAAGGGCAAATAAAGCATTTCATCATCAGACAGCTGGCCTGAGTCACTGGCTGAATGTGGCTCTTCGCTTTCATCATACATGTAGGCTATAAGCACACAGGCGGAACGCTGCTGTCTGCAGGAATCACCAGCTCAGGTCCCTGCTAAACCACCGGTTTTCCTGACCCCAGGCAACAAAGGAAGCATCTCGCCCTCTCCGCTTTCCTCAAATTGCCCTCCTCTCCTTCTCTACCCTCCCCCTCCCCTTCTCTCCTCCTCTTCCCCTCTACCTTCCTCCCCTGCCCTCCCCTCCCATTTGACCCTCTCTCTTCTCCTCCTCTCCTCTTTTCCTCTACCTACTGCAACTGACCGTGAGAGGGAAGAAAACAGGACTCCCCAGGGAAGTCGCTGTTTAAAAGGCAAATTCCACGCCGAGTCCCTGTCTCCCACCTGTCAGGCAGGGATGGGGACCAAACAGTGGGTGTGCACCTGCTTGTTTTTCTTTGGGGGGGGGGCATATTTGATCACATCACGGCCTGGCGGGAACCAGGCTGCAGTTCGGCGGGAGCAGTGAGCCTTGACAGGGCGGTGGGACGCTAATGATACATGTGGCCAGTGCTTGGGGGCGGGGGGGGGGACTCTCAGTATAGACCCCAGCATCACTCACTGCTCCCCCTAAAGGTATCGCAGAAACACCCCCCCATCCCCCGGGAGGCACCAGGGCGGCTCTGGACCGCTAAATTTAGACGCCACTAGAAAATAAGCATGTAGGCATGTATGCAAATGCGCCACAATACATAGGTTATGAGATAAGAGTAACAGCACAGAGAACGGGGGGGCGGCAGCTAAATGGGGGCGTTAGGACAGCGACGAGCAGAATCTATAACACAAAGAGAGGCGCCGTGCGCAGGGTCAAAGGTCATCTCCGCACCAGCGGAGAGGGAATTCTTGGAAGGCGGCAGGCCTGGGGGGACAGCTCGAGCACATGGGGGCAAGAGGGGGGCTCCACAGTGGGATGGCACGTCCGAGCAGCGGTGCACGGGGTTCACCCGAAGCCGGGGGGCAAATCACAGCACTGTCATCTGTAACTGAGCCAAATGAGCAGCCGGCACTGCGCTGTACCTGAAGCTCCAGCTGCCGGGCTGAAAGGGGGGGCTAAGTCAAGGCTTACTGCCAGGCAGGACCCAGCCTCCACACCAAAGAGGCTCGTTGATAGATGTGTATTTGTATACATTTATAAGTGGAATTCCCAAGTCCAATACCTGTCTGCCATCCATGTGTGTGTGTTTGCCCACATTACTATACATATTACATTAGTCTGCCTGTTACTGGTTTGCATAAAGCAGCCCCCCCCCCTTCGCACAGACACATACACAGTCCATGTATTTATATCATTATAGGGATTCTCCATTCATTTCTATAGGCATAACCCTAATGCCAGCTATGGCATGCTAAACCCCCATCCAACATAACCAAAGCCATAAGTAACCAAACAAAATACAAGACTTTTTTCCCCACAAGGTAAAAAGTAACAGGTTTTTATTACATTGTGGGGACACTGAGTCCCTACACTGTAATAATTACAAATCCACAGACACATACACGCACACACACACACACACACACACACACACACATTGCGTGACACTTCCCGGGAGCCCACAGAACCGGTAACCTCTGGCTCTCGCATGAACATCTTGAGACGTTAATAACAGGACGACAAAAGGTGTCACCAGGTTCCCTGCACCTCCTAGCGGCAGGAAGTGGGCGAGACGGCGTGTTGGAGTTTAGGAGGGGCTGCTGCCTCACTCAGCCATCTGCTCTCCTGTAGCAGGTTACCAACACGGCCTAATCTGTGTCCATAGACTGTAGGAACCAGCGGTACACAGGCACCCTCGACGTACAAGAAGATCCACAAAGCCGGGGAGCTGTTCAGCTTTAACTTAGCCGTTAGAGATGCAGAATCAACACTCTGAAGACACATCCATCCTGATGTGTCAGTGAGTCCCTTGTAAAAATATATATACATATAAGGAATCTACCTCTTGGTTTATACGACTGATCTTTATTGCATATAAAATTCACAATGATTCAGTTGATTTCCCCATGAACCTGCTTGCAGCCAACATTCCTGGGAGTCCCATGTGCTAGGACAGATAATGGTGTGGTCCTTCTCGAAGTGCACTACATCCTGGGGCACATGAAACGGAATAATCAAGTGTCTTTTACACTTCAGAGCGAGAGCACCAGCCGTGGAACATAGAACACAGGAAACGGAACACACAACGTAGAACACCAAACATGGGACACAAAATACAATATGATGAACATGGGACGCAAAAGGCAGAACACAAATCTCGGAACACAGCAGGTGCCAGAAGGTGGAGGGGTTCTGGTTCGGTACAGCCAACAGATCTGAGCCTCACATCAAAGGCAGCAGGGTTAGGGTTAGGTTTAGGGTTTGTCTAACAGCAAACAGTCAGCAGTGAGGCACCTTGAAGGGACAGGGCCAGGGAAGCCCCCAACAGGCTGGCTAAGTCCACAAGACCGCAGCAAACACCACCCCCCCAAACCCCCGTTTCAATTACAGGGGTTTCACTTTTCTGGGCTTAACTTGTAAGTATTCCCACATTAGGATTAATTCCGCTTTAATGCTTCTTAAAGTTAAGGCTGGTGGGGGGTTCTGTCATCAAGCTCCATCAGGGCAGGCTATAGTAGTACTGAGCCAATCAGGACACAGCGGCCTTTGGTCCATGAGACCCGATATATTTACAGGCTGACCTCGGCTCTGAGGAGGATTTCTTCCATTTAAGCTGTCGGTTGTGTGGTATTTTGCATAATGTGGTATCTGTCAGGAGAATCAGGAGGTATTTTGTGACGGATGCACAGAATGCGATTCCTGTTCCCAGTTGACCCTGGATCCATGACATCTTTGAACCAGGACACACTCAGGCTCACAGACAGGCATGGGCGCACACACACAGACCCACACACCAGGATGGAGGGCTCTGCGGTTACCGTGGTAACCAATGGCATGCAGGAAGATTATATCCACAAATAAATACTATGCGGCCAGAGCCAGAGAAACTCCCAGAGGTGAAGGACGGCTTCCATACTCTGCACGGGAAACACGGGTTTGAATAGGCGGCTCATGGGCGGCGGATGGCTTTACAATGCGGAGAATGTGACCTTTGGGACCGTGGGAGGACAGCGAGTGTGGTGGCAGAGCGAGGAGGACGGGAGGAGAAGGGAGCAGGGGACACGGCCGATTCTGCCCCCACAATGGGCACGTTAAAGCAGCAATGCATCCCCTGTGACATTTCAGATGTGCGCTGATGGGCTCACGTCTCCGCCGCAGAGCGCATGCCCTGTCCCCGCCCCCTTTAAGAGGGCCGCATCACGTGGTCGGGCAGAGGCAGCACAGAACCCATGCTGACAGTGGAGCCATGAGTGTTCAGGCCAAACCCCTCCCCTAGTCAGACTACGAATGCTGCTGCAGTCTGACCTGCACATTCTCTCCTTGGAAGGCAGCCCATAACAGCCCAATAACAGGCTCCCAACAGGACCCAGCGGAAGCAGGGAGCCGACAGGCCAGAGAGTTCAGCAGAGTGACTGTTTTCCACGTGGATCGGCCTATTTCTGGGGAGAGGTGAGACCGGCTGTGGAAGCAGAGCAGAGGGAAACTTGACGTTATTTCTGTGTCCTTGCACTCGAGGAATATAATTGCTAACTATGGCAACAAGCAGGCAGAAGGGCGAGACTGAGGAATAATGAGGGGTCCATCAGAGCTCTGGCCAGACCAGGGATCCCGGGGGTGGGGGGGCGAGGGGACCGTGTGGACCCACAGGCACCCAATATCCCCCAGGGAAAGGGAGGAAGGCTCCTCTGCTATGTCAGCACAGCCAGGGAGGATCGCCAGCTAAAGTGGCATTTCTGCTGATACTATAGAGCATATCGCAGCATCTGAATCATGGTGGAATTTAGGAGCCATGTGACAGTGCTAAAGGAAGATCCGCGCGGGCCGGCCT
>JAODKN010000034.1:13488-39883 GCA_026774425.1 Petrocephalus zakoni
GCCTGGACGTGGTCACATGACATCCTCCAGGATCCTCGCGGGCCGGCCTGGACGTGGTCACATGACATCCTCCACGCCCAGTAATAAACACTGCAGGAGTCCTGTCTAGTCAATCCATTCTCCTATTGTTCGGTAACAAACATTCAACAAACAGTGAGCAAGGCAAAGGAGTGCATTCTTACATGTATGTGTCAAAACAGAGAGAGAAAAGCTTCATGGCAAGATAACAGCCCCCCCTTGGAAATGGGGAGCACCATCGAGCCACTGTCCTTAGAGCGCAGGGGATGTAGGGAAAGGTGCAGGGACATTAAAAGGGAAGGTGCAGGGACATTAAAGGGGAGACTCTTACTGGCTACGAGCAGACAGCGTGCATTAAAGCTTGAGGGCACGGCTTTCATCTGCCACTGCAGCCGTGGACAGGAAACGGGAAGCTAATTTGGCAGCGATGCCAAGCCCTCATTCTCAGGGGCTTCTGGGGTCAGCACTTAGGGAGGACTGTGTCAGGGGGATGGGGGGGTGCCTTCAGGGGAATATAGCCAGAGCATCGGCAAGGGCAGAGGACCCTAGGAACAGCGAAAGGATCAAAGCGGCGACGGAGGACAGGCCGAGGGCTATCAGGTTATCATGCTGGTGTTGGGCAATACAGGAAACTCTGTGGCTGGGAACAAAGGAAAGCACTTTGAGCTTATAAAAATACGCACAAACATCATCACACGTTACAATTATTTGAATTCATTATAAAATCCACATTCAGCTTTTCAAGGGAACACAATATCGTCAAGGAGCTGATGCCCACACAGCCAGAATGCAGAGTGTCCGAAGAGGAGTGCCGATACCCAGCTGGGACCCAGAGAATCGGAGCCCGCAGCTTGTTACAGCTCAGCCAGCCTCAGCACCTCACAGCCGCCTCCTCCGCACCTCCATGGCTCCCAGAACAGCCCCGAGTTCAGGCAGACCAATCACAAGTCACCGAGCCCACAGACTTTCAAGGTTTCAGAACCTGGAGTTTAATTAAAGCCGAATTATTGGTGATCCCTGGAGTTCGTGGGCTCATGTCTAGGGCATTCACAGCGAGAATCGAGATCCAATGAGAGAGAGAGAGAGAGAGAGAGAGGATCAGCGAATCTCTCATGCCCCCGGGAAGGCTCCAAGGAATATATTTTCATTTACATTTTATTTATTAAGCAGATTCTTTCATCCAACGTGACGCACAATTTTGAGTCGGCAAAGTCTGATGATCCCTGGAGCACCTGGGGTTAAGGTTCCAATTGTGGGATCACACTGCCAGAACCATCACCCCCAGTGCAAAGAGACGAGTTACCATCAGCACCTCATGGGCACAGTGATGGGGGATCAACAATTCACAAGCTAGATTCAGGCAGGGAAGTGCACACTCCCATAGGACAGTGACATAAAACTGAGCCAACTTATAAAAATTATAAACATACAACTGTCGAGGAGTCACCTGGGCATAAGTGCAGCTAGGCAGAGCTTCCAGTGAACGTACAGAATAGAAGCTGTACAACAGCAATGTCAAGAGTCTAATAAGACGGCGGCACTTACCGAGGCCTGCCGTGTAAAGAACAGGCAGGATACAAATCACAAGGATGGCCTGGCTACCCACCAGGGAATCTTATCCTCTCCAGCACAAAATTTTAACTTGTCACAAGACGTTACAGGCAGAACTCATGATTTAAGTGCGCTGGTTTACAGATAGGCTCACTGGAGCAGAGAAAATGAAACTGTTGCTGTGTCTCCAGGCATCTAAATTATAAAACAGGAATAATAAAAAAAGCTGATTCTAGTTCGCTAACATCCATTTATCTGGTAACCGCGGGAACTTACATGCATTCAATTTTCATCCTTCACAAGCGGTTACCAGATCCCGTCTGTTAAATTAAACACAAGGACGCTTTATGCCCACCTCCATCCCTCCTCTTCCATGTCAACGGCCGTAGTCGTATAGATACCAAAACAATAACAACAAATGAACGATCACTGAATATTGATACAATGTATCCAGCCCAGTGAAAGGGCTGGCTGGAGCCCCACAGGAGCAAATAAACAAGACGAATAACAACACCAACAAAAAACCTGCAACCCCTGCAGCACCGGTTGGCTTTGTGTAGAGCCTACAGCCTGTACCTGTGACACAAAGGGGGCGCGCGGCCTACAAGTCCAGGACGGCAGCAGTAGTAGCCGTTCCTTAAGTGTGCTGCTCGTCTCATTTCCTGTTTCACCGTTAGGCATTTTGTCCAAGTGCATTTCTTTCATTCACACAACAGCTACAGGCCAAACTCAGCCCAAAGCTGCAGGGAGGAATAAGACGCGCGCAACTCATCGGAGTCGCCCTCCTTACTAGCTATTCCATTTACCCACAATGCACTTGAACATCCTTGTCTTATCTCAGCACAGCATGAGCTCCGTTAAGCCCAAACCCTGCCGAGATGTCAGCTTACATCAGCTGACCGGTCCTCTGATCCGAGGCTTTGCCGGGTGACCCTCATAGCATTTTTGAAGCTCCACACATTTCTGGCCAGCTTCAAACTGGCCTGGGTTAATCCTGCCCACTCACGTGACGTTGGGCCTTGCTTCAGAGTCATCACTGTGGAGACAGGGTACATTTATGGGGCAGGGTGACCCAGGCTGAAGAGGAGGGGGATCTGCAGCAGCGGGACGTCTCATTACATCTGTCGGGCTTTGCAGGAGATTCTGACCCATCTGTTGTGCGGATTTTAAAGGAACCCCCCCCCCCCTTTAACAAATCCCAGGAAAACGTCATTGCATCATCGGGGGCACTGGGGATGTAACTGATGAAGGGGTAGGGAGGGAGGAGACAGACGCCCCCGTCTGAGATTCTAACTGTGATGGCACACACGCCTCCTGGACTGGGGCAGCACACAGTGCATGCAGGCTCGCCGCTCAAGCCTGTGCCCACCACAGCCTGCTCGCTGTCGCCATGGAGACCGCCAGCTTGCCTCCAATGCAGAAGGAGATGCACACAAACATCCATTTCGGTATCCCGCTCATCACCAAGGGCCCCGCCACAACAGGCCGCGGACAGGACAGCGGACCTTCACAAAGATCTCCTCCTTGCTTACTCCTCTCCCAGTGTGAGGCGTGGGAAAACATTCCCAAGATTCGCCGGCAAGACACGCTTGCCAGTCAATCCCCATGCAACTAAAACGGACCACAGACTGCCGGGAGGCACAGGGTTGCTGGGAAAAGGGTACAGCTTTTGCATCACACACTTTTCTCAGTAACACCTCTTATCCTAATGTCCTCCCACCAACTACAGAGAAGCTCATTGAACAGTAATGCACTGAATGCCCCCCCCCATTATGGCCTCCAATCAGGGTCAGACCCCTATGCTCCACCCTGGATCCCAAATACTACAAAATACTCACTACAGCTTCTTAAGAGCTTCCTAAACACACACGTGCACACTCACACACACACATACAACTTGTGCGTCTAGCTGGCTGCTTGCGTATGTTTGTAACATGCTATCCAGGGTATGTCACTTTGGACCAAAGCATCCGCTAAAGACACAAATGTAAATTAAACATATCTAACATCCTAAGGAGACTAAAGAGGTGCGTGTGTCCGCAGCATTTCACTTTGACCCTGCTCTTTCTCTAAAGCTCGGTAACAGCAGCTCCGCTGGTAAGGAATCAAAGAGGCTAAGAGACAGAGGAGAGAAGCAGAGAGCGAGAGAAGGGCATGACGGCAGGATAAAGCGATAATCAGCAGGAGAGCGGGCCAAAGGAAGCGTGCTGCAGCTCCAGGCTGGCCCACCATCATCCCGGATGATGTCAGAGGGCATCCCTTCAGCACGGGCTGTTCTGAGTGCTTGAGATGCTCCTCGGTATCCACAGCCATTCCCATGACAGCCCACGGGGGGAACATGGGGCCCCAACTTCAAATCTGGAAGCCAGCACCTACGTGCTTTGAAAAATGCCACTGGATATCACACTATGGCACACATTGGATGCATTATAGCCATTTTTGGCCATTTTTTCTTCCCTTACATACAATGCACAATTTGAATTCTATTTTCTCTGTCTCACTGCTTCAATTATTGAAATTGTATTTTATTAAATTACGTAGCTCTGTATTTATTGGCATTCCTTTTAATTGGCCAGTACCTTCTGTATTCTGTAAAATTCTGTACATACTGTGATTTTTTTATACTGTGTACTGTCCTGGTTTTGTTTTATTTTTTTATTATTCTCCTTTCTATATATCCTTGCTTCTGGACTAAGGAAGACTAAGAATCCCCCAGGAGATCAACAATGTTGCCTTATTTTATTATACAACATTTTGCATCAGATTTCAGTCACATTCAGATACAGCATGAAGAATGAAAGTCAGCATAACTTAAAAGAGTTGGGGTCACAAAAGGGGTGGCAACATGAGCTGGGCCATACAGGGGGCGGGGTCACATGACATGAGCTGGGCGGTACAGGGGGCGGGGCAACATGAGGGGTGTCGACTTGAGCTGGACCATACAAGGGACGGTGTCACATGAGGTGAGTGAGGGTAACAGTGTGGGCACAGTCAGCACCATCACGCTAATCCAAAAGTCATAGACTAATATGGAGACTAATTATGCTCACCCCAGGACCGGCGCCACTTCCGTGAGCCAAGCGGGAGATCAGTTAATGCGATACGCAGAAAGCTGCACCGGTGTGCTGTAAGTACAAGGCAGATAACTGGCAAGTGAGCTGTATCTGACCCCATCGCCCAAAACCAGCGCTGACAGCTTCTATGATGGGAGATCAGGGCTCCTCAGGCGACAAGCTGTCAGCTGGTGAGAAGACCCCATGGGGGGAGTTAAGGGTTAAACCTCACATCAGCATGGCAGCGGGTGGGGGGGGAATGAGCTGGGTCAGCGGGGACTCCTGGCTTCAGCGTGTCCTGCAGAGGGCAGCTGTCAGACCACACCTGAATAGCATCGTGGTCCTGGTGGGGATCCTACCGCTCAGGTAGATTCACAGATCTACAGCATCCTTGGATGCTGTTGATGGTGTTACTTTGGGCTGTAAATCTGTGCCAACATTTGTTCAACCCACTGTTAACGGTTTTCAAAATAAAAAGCTGTTCACCTATATTACCCTGGATTCCTGGGGGTTGTAGGGGTATCTAGGATACTGGGGTATCCTAATCTTTGGCCTTCATATGTGTTTTGGCTGGTGGAGTAGTGGGCTATTATTCTATCCTGCACTGCCTGAACCATAAACAAGAACACACACATCCTCAGTGGGGGGGTGTAGGGTACAGGAATTTCATGACCTTGCCTCTAAAAGACAGCCTTTTAAAGCAGAATTTCTGTGCACTGTACAACTGACTGTTAAAAATGACACAAGTGCCCAAAGTGCCATTACTGTCCACAAACAATGGCTTTCTCTGTCACCATAATGGCAGGCAGAAAGGGAGGCGGGGGGGGGGGTGTGGTGGATGGGGGGGGGTAGATCTAACCTCGCCTTTGGACAGCTGGGGGAGGGGAACCAACCTTTGACCTCACGGAGGGTGCTTTCAGAGGTCGCATGCCTGTCCTGGCATAAGTAAAGCCCCCCCACACCCCGTCATCAAGACCCCGGCCCCGGTGGGAGTAGGAGAGCTGTGGGGTCCAGGGAGCCTGCAGGCCCAGGGAGCCAGCGAACGGATCCTCCTTGCAAACCATTACCCATGAGGCCAGCGGCAGCCTTCCAATTTGCCCAGCATTAAATGTAAACTTAGACACGTCAGTTACTCCCCCCCAACTGCTGGGTTCTTCCCATTAACTGCAAATTAAACAATAATGGTAACGTACACAGTGCTCACCCTAATCTTCGGCTTTCCCAGCGAAGCTGCAGAAACAGCCCTGCCCCCTTTGCTGTTCAATTCCCAGCCAATCGCAAGACAGCGTCTAGCCCCCTCCTTTCTCAGGCCGGTGTCGAGTGCGGATGGAAGACTGAGCCACCCTCCTGGCGCTCGCCGATTGGGGGGGCACTGAGGGTAGGCTCCTAACGAGAGGCGATCTGATCGACGGGGTCGGACCACCACGCCGATCCCGGAGACGGAGAGTGCGGCCATTGTGAGGAGAGCAGAGTAACTGGCAGTGGAGGGGAAACCATGACAACCGGCCCCCCCGTTAGCCAGCACTTAGGGGAAGGCAAACTGCAGACTGGGGCCGCTGGCCCACAGGCAGGAACAAAGGCTCAGATTCATCCAGAGACAGCCAAGCACCTCCAATTCGGGGCAAAACTCAAAAAAATGAGCTGGCAAGATTATTTCTGAATATTCAGAAAATTCGGGGACTACTCAATTTCATCAGACATAGCTTAGCTGGCCTGTATTCGATCCGGGGTGTCACCTAAGATGACAGAACAAATGCAAACAAAAAAGACATTTTAAAAATATCAACAAACAGCGTCAGGAGTCAGGGCGTGACGATGACACGGCCGCTGAAATTGGCTATGACTGATGGAAAATTGACCATGGCCGCGCGGCGCTCCTGTACAATTTTCCGCTCCCGCGAACAGCGGGCGGAACGAGATTTTTGTCGCGGAGAATTACGCTACAAAACAGGAGCCCTTCGGCTCTGTCGGAATTGCTGTAACCCAAACACGGTGTGTGCCCCTCACCCACACTACCCCCCACCTGCTGCCACAAAACACAGAAGCCATCAGGAGTCAAGCCTCCAGATCCTTCTGAGAGCTCCAGCGACATCAGAGACACAGCTGCTCTGTGGGGTAATTTGATGGATGACTTGTTGAGAAGTAGCTTTGGTAATATGGATTTAATTTTCTTCTCCATCATCAATCTCTAAAATAAACCATTGGAGACATTATTTATATGTATGTGCACACATATATACATATACATATAGAAATACAAATACAATTACATATACATATATAATCATCTCCAATCACTGCTACTGGAGGCCTGTCTGGTCCCACACTGGGCTGACATCCTGGAGAGCATGCGGAGGCGATGATGGCAGTCAATGAAAAGCCATCACTGGGTGATCTTCGCAGCAGACGGATGCCTAATTTGGGCCTGTGATGTCTCTGGGAGGCGTGGCCTGTTGCCGTAGGGACGCGTTCTCCACTGCTGAATGCCTTTCTGCCCATACAGAATCACCCAAGGCCGCCCCTGGTCTCTTCCAGCCTGTAGCCCGCAGGCTCTTGTATCCTAACACCTGTCTCGGCACGGCTGCCCCTCCCAATAGTACCCCTAGCCCCCATCCCATTCTCCCAACCCCCCTCCCTAGCTTCTGCCTCATTAGGGAGGTACCTCGCCCCCCTTGGGAATTCCTCAACTGGTTATGATGCACAATGGATAGGGGGGGGGGATTGAGCTCCAGAGAGCAGTGAGCTGGGATTTGTCAACAGCCAAACAGTCATTGCTGGGTTTGGCAGTTGGGGGGAGCACCCTGCTCCAAGCACTTTAATTCCCTCCCCATAAGGCCAGAAGGCAGCCTGTTAGCACCTGGCAGCTCCACGCAGGCCTGCGGGCGGAAGGTAGCAATGTGGACTTCAGATAAAATCACAACCTGCTGCTCCCTAAAAATATTTAACCCATATTTAATTATTTCAAATTACCTGAGCGAACATCAATACTTCCACATAAACGGACATCAAAGATAAATGTGAAACATATTTTTCACTGGACAATAGCGCCAGTTTATCAAAAAGACAACGTGGTCACCGCGGAGGTCGCCATGGGCCACGTCCTTGTTTCCAGCACGATGCAATCCAGGGAGATAGCATGCAGACGCGGCCAATCAGCAGCGAAGCTGCATCTTCCCCCCGACGCCATCGAGCCATCATTTCTGACTCATCTGGGGGGGGGGGTTGGCGAGAAAAAAAAAAACTTTTCTGACAGCCAATGACGTCCGTGGACGGGAAGGAGGAGGTGGGACGCTGAGAGCGCTTTCACTCCTGTCATCCTCAAACTCGTTTTTTAATGAAGGTAAGTAAAGCTCCTCACTGGAGGGATCATGGGGTATTGCAGTAAGAGATCCTATGGCCATTTCACCTATGAGCTCCTGCTGCCCGTGGTGGCTGACATGGACCAGGCACGTAAAAATGGCACAAGGTGTATAACAGTGGGCTTGCCCAGGGTACAACAGGGGGACTCCAGATGGTAGCTAAATGACTATGGCTCTATTATATCAGGGGTAAGTATTGTAATGATATGGCAGTTCCCCTTTAGGCTCCGCCTCCTAGCACCTCCCACTCCCTGGCCCCGCCCACCCACTACCTCCTACATGAAGATCTGTCATGACATCTGTGCCATCCCTGGCAGTGAGGGGGCAACCTGGCACTGTGTTCACTGGCCCCAGGGCTCTGCCCGCAGAACGCACTAGAAAGGAAAGACGCTCCGATGCGCGGGGGCCCTCCTCCAGCCCGCCTGGCTCCGATGCAAGACCCGTTTAGGATTCATGGGCATTAAGTGGGTGTCTGCTTCAGCACTGCCAGCCCGGAGCCCCCCGGGCCAAGACAGGCGAACAGATGAGACTGGTCGGCGACACTGGCAGTGGGGGGGGGGGGGGTTTCTGGAGAGGAAGGATGAAGATGGGCCAGCTGGCTGCCCTGGACGGAAGTCCCTGGGACTACCATGTGGCACCTGAGTCGGTTCATTTCAGGGTGTAGCAGCATGCGCAGCCAGGGAGCGCTTCCGGGTCAGCGCGTGATCAGCAATCGCCGTGTTCCGTCACCCCTACGCGCTTCCACGAGCATCGTGGCCCTGCTGTTTGGCGGCTCTGTTCGCAGTATGTGCCGGAGATGCTTGCGAGTAAAAGGGAAGCCCTAATGATTGTTGAGCGGCTGCAGTCGATCTGCTGTGGTGTGTGGAGATGGGGTGTCCCAGGGACGGGGGGACGGGGGGGGAGGCGGGGGTTGGATCATACCAGCACCAATTCAGCTGGTTCAAGCACGGTGGTAGTTTTCATGAGCGCCTCCTATCAACAGCTTCATAGTCAGTGGATTTGATTGGATTTCTTCTGGGAGTGGGAAAATCTTTCGAGTCCGCATTGACCAGGCTCGTATAAGGGCAACAATCAGTCCACGCTGGGTGAACGCTTCCTCCTGACTGCGTAGGGGGTTTCCTCCCGATCGATTAACATGAGTCGAGACCAAGACGGCATGCAAACACCTTGTCGATAACCGCCTCATGTCACCTGGGGTAAAATTTCACTGCCGTGACAGTGGGTATCAGCATTTCAGATGTTCAGCATCCAGACACGCGGTGAATCCCTCTCACAATACGACTCAAAAACTAACAAGGAAGCTCCAGCACGCTCATTCAACAGACACATACGAATGCCAACTCGTAAAATAAACACTGTGGTATCTATTACTTGCCGTTTCTCACCATTTAAATACTTGTAAAAAGTAACAAGAAACCACTCTATCCATTCTTCAGAAAGCTCTCTATATCGAGCTGCAGTGATCCAGGAACCCAGCATATACCAAACAAATGGGAGACAGCATATGAAGTCAGAAAATCAGATGGAGAGGAGCCGGGGTGGCAGACAGGGGGCGTGTCCCTCATGCCACAGACGGAGCACTGCCAATGGGGTCATTTCGGGCACCATTGTTAGAGTTCGGCAAACTTCACAATGACCTACAGTGCACTACACTCACCCCCACCCCCTCATGTACTGCCACAAGGTCCCCCTCCCCCATACACACGTGAGCCCACATAAAGGGATCAGCTCTACGCACAGAAGCATGCGCACCTAATCGCATAATGTACACAGCGCCTTCCAACACCGACTGATCAACCGTGGCCTTCCGCTCTCCTCTATAAATAGCAGCCCGTCGCAAAGGCACGCAGAATGGGCCAGGAATGGGCGACAGTCTGTTATGACACATTCCCAGACTGTACCAGGTGTGCCAAGATGCCCGCAGGTAACTGCAGCCAGTGAAAGGGGGAGAGACTGTTCTGTTTGGGTCCTGGTCGCTTTGATCCAACTGGCCCAGGGACACGGGCAGGTGACGGAAAAAGAACTGCAGCCAGAGCCTTACAGAGCAAAATGTTTACGCTGGCTACTTGCAAAGGGTCTGCTGAATGTGTACACTGGGAAGGGCAGCAGAAAGATTAGCTCCACTGCGGATTTGGTAATGTTTAAACAGACAGGTGGGACACACACACACACACACACACACACAGAGTCTCGGCGTACCTACCTAAATGGGGACCTTCCATTCATTTCTATAGGAAAAACCCTAATCCCAATCATGACACCCTTAACCTCAACCCAGCCCTAAGCTTAACCATACGTAACCAACCCAAATACAAGACTTTTGGCATTTTTACTTTTTTGATTCCATTTACCGATTTTTATAAAACTGAGGTTATCCAAATGGGGACCTGAAAAGATGTCCCCAAGAGTAGAGAAATTTCAGGTTTTACCACACTTTGGGGACATTTTGGTGCTCAAAAGTGATCTATGCAAACCCACACACACACACAGAAAGGTCTTTCTGCGTTATTCTCCCACAGCAATGTATTTCAGTTCCCGCATGGAAGCTTACTCAGCTCGATCTATTTATAGTGGCTTAGAGGCTCCGAAGGAGTTAAAATCCGGAGTTTCTCACAAGAACACCGGTTTGGGAGGGGGGCAGCAGAGCAGGTACCCATGTACTGAGGATCCGATGTTTTTGGGGATCCGACCAAAGAAACAACCAAACAATTAAAGCGCTAAGGGGTCCGAAATGTCTTCGCGATCACTCGAGCCAGTTTGCGCAATTGCACAGCGACGTGTCCGGCCACGGCAGGGAGAGCGGCCAGCCTGAGCCGGTGTGGAAGTGCCTATGCTTCCCACATCGTGTTAAAGGGGCGTGTGACATGCAGCTCTAACGTCAGGCCGCGTACATGGATAGCACCACCCCGAAACAAAAACTGCGGATCGCAGGATGAGCCTCGGACACGGCGGGGATGGCACTGCCAGCCGGAGGAGGCTGGCCAAGGTAACGCCTATTGTACCCGCTTTGGGTGGCAGATGGGCATAGAGACAGAAGCGGAGAGCGCACTTTGCGGATAGCACTGCCTCCAGCGCCCGTCACTTCGGCTCCTCTCCCCGCACGGAGCTCGCCAAGACGCCGCTCTGAAACCGGCGTTTGCAGCCGCAGTGCCGGTTCCAGCTCCTGCCAGTCAGTCGCCGGATCGCACTTCACTTCCTTAGCGAGACGGCTGCTGATGGTCCGATCACGGCAGCCCCAGGCAAGGCCCAGGGGCTTTTAAAAGATTAGGATTATTTACTGATGTACTTATTTTGCGCACACGGAGACGTGCGCGCATAAACAAGCTCGCGTGTGCGCACACCGTACATATTTAAAATCGGAATATATTTCAGTATGCCCTTCGCTGTTAAGTGTGCTAACATCTCCTAATGACGGCCAGTACTGGTGATAACCAAACTGCACCTGCACCTTACATTGCAATTTGCCCCCCACATTGGTCCCTTTAGCCGGCTCCGCACCGGCGAGCGACGCGCTGAGGCAGAATAGGTGACAGCGGCAGATGAGAGGGATAAAAGCATCGATGCATTGAGGCAAACTGGGCACCTGCGGGAGGAGACTGCGGGCCCACGGCAAACAAGTTAATCGGGCGAGTTAATCAGTTTCGGCGGAATGGCTGCTTCTCCGGCACCGAGCCACCTCAGCACTTATTGGAAAGCGAAATAGTGGGGCACCGCGGCTATATGCGAACCCCATGGAGAGCCTCGGCAGAATCCTGTCCCCGGCACGCAGTGGAGCAAGAAATAATCCCGATCCCCCACCCCGAAATTTCCCATTTAACCTGACTGACATCACCCCGCAAATGCAACACGCAGCAGCCGGCGAAGTGAAGGCGTCCGGAGACAGGTGCGGCGCCGGCGTCTCAATGCGATCAAGCCCGGGAGGGCAGGGGGCCGGGGGGGGAGCGATAAAAAAAATTCAACAAACCTGTCTGTCCTTTCCCGAGCGTCTTTTCCAAGCGGTAAGGTCCCACGTAATTGGCATGTTGAGCCCCGGTGTTGTCTTTACCCGACGATGACATTTCTGCTGCGAGGAAATAAAGCTTGTCTTATAATGTAATTGCCGTTATTCAGAGAATAACGCAATATTCTCCTTTTCTTTTTTCAATTTTATTCCCCAGTCCGAATGCCTGCTCCGCCGGCTCTGAGCCTCTCTGCCTCTCCCTCTCGCCTTCTCTCTCCGCTGCAGATGCACAGGGCTGCTCTAAGAGCCCAATAGCATTGTGTCGGGCCGAAACCTGCGCAGCTCCCCTCCGCCTACGTCGCCGTGCACAGCTCGCAGCGCAGCTCAGCGCACAGGAGAGTGGGCGTGGCCGCGCCCGCCCCGCCGCGCTGATCGACGGGCGCCGCGGCCAATCGGCGAGCGGGGCCGCTCCTGCCGCAAGCCGCAGTTTGGGGGCCGGAGATGCTTTAAGAGACTCTCGGTGCTTCAGACTGCAGTTTGCGGACCCGTGAGGCGGAGCGGTGGTGCCCGTGTGTCAGTCTGTGTGTGTGTGCGCGCTTTGAAGCACAAGAATGGCAATACTGTAAATAAAAAAGTCTAGATTCGGTCCAGCCGCAATGCGGTATGTTATTATCACTGATTAACAAAGCTTAATATTTATCCGTATGCAGAGGGCACCCGAGTGCATGGTCAGCGGGTGGAGTCACACGGCAAAAAGTAGTGCTTTCTTAGTCCGTGCTTTTTAAATAAACACCACACATGTGTATATGTGCCGTAATTCCTGTGGACGCGAAACCTAAACTCAACTTAGGTACAAATAACCTATATTTAAGTCGGTTATTTAAAACACAACGTCTCTCCTTTCTGGTGCTCGAAAGAGGTACATTTACTAATCTTAAGCGGGGAAAAAATGCCCGTCTAACGCAGTTTGAGAACTGCAGTCAGAGCTGTTAACGTAATTTTCAGAAGATAAGTTTGTGAACAAAATGAGGCTAAAGCACCGCTGTCGTTAATACACGGCAGGATAATATAGAAAAGCCAAACATTGCTCTTCTTAATGCTGGAGGAGATTCCTTCACTTTGCACCTCGGTTATTCGGCTGGTTTATTGTTCATTAAACACCTTTAAATGACGTGTGGCGTTTTGCCCGGAGTTACACTGCAGATGTACTGGGAGCACTGGTTACGTGCTGGTTGGGGGAGTAGAAGAACCAGGATCAAGTATAACTGGATTACGGCTTCCCTTAAGGTGATCATTAGAAAGATTCACCAGTCTATATTTTGTGATACCACCCAACGCCAGCGAAACAAGTTGATTCTTGGAATGGCACTGTAGAAGTGTAACGCGACCTGCCGCTTTGAATGATGGCAGCTGCTAAATAATGAAAAATGCGGGGGGTGAATTATTAACTATCAACACACTTTGCGTTTTATAAATGCGATATATATATACGCAAACATATATATGATGTAATATTTCTGACCAGTACATTACGGAGACGGAGATAAGCATCTGTAATTACCATATTAAGCTGTAGTTGTTGCCGCAATTCTGTGATTGGCAGAAAAGCATCATAAGAGGTTACTTAAGAAGCCATGATTAGCATATAATAAGCCTGTCTCGGTAGACTCCAGGCTCCAACCAATGCTCTGCACTGCTGTTATATCGTTCTCCTATGAGGCTATATCTACCAGTCTAGGGATTCCCCCAGTGTGAAGCCCCCCCTCCCCCACACACAGGGCTGCTGGTCTATTTCACACCCAGATGATCGGAGGCCTTTCTTTCACCTGTGGCCAGGCATGTGGGACCTTGGGGCATCGCGACCCCAGAATGAGAGCCATTATGAGCTTCCCTTACCAAGCCCCACGCCCCCTTGGCCAGCCCTCATTTACAGCATGGGATTGGATACATTTGACACACTAACAGCCTGGAGTTATTTTTTTCCAATGCAATGCACCTGACTATGGACAATGCTGAAAATGATGTCCCATTCAGGGTGTCCTATGCCTTTTCCTCTTAGGATCCTAGGATAGGCTCCAAGCTGACCTTTATGCTTTACTGGATTAAGAAGTTGGATGGATGATGGATGGATTGTTATATTATAACACTGTCACTTTTTGTCAACACTCCAATCAAGAGCATACTGTATGCACAGGACCGATCACATAACCAAATCAGATCCCTGACACCCCATATACACAGGACCAATCACATAACCAAATCAGATCCCTGACACCCTGTATGCACAGGACCGATCACATAACCAAATCAGAACCCTGACACCCCGTATGCACAGGACCGATCACATAACCAAATCAGATCCCTGACACCCCGTATGCACAGGACCGATCACATAACCAAATCAGATCCCTGACACCCTGTATGCACAGGACCAATCACATAACCAAATCAGATCCCTGATGCCCTGTATGCACAGGACCAATCACATAACCAAATCAGATCCCTGACACCCTGTATGCACAGGACCGATCACATAACCAAATCAGATCCCTGACACCCCGCATGCACAGGACCGATCACATAACCAAATCAGATCCCTGACACCGTGTATGCACAGGACCAATCACATAACCAAATCAGATAGCTGATGCCCCGTATGCACAGGACCGGTCACATAACCAAATCAGATCCCGACCCCCCGTATACACAGAACCGGTCACATAACCAAATCAGGTCCCTGACACCCCACATGCACAGGACCAGTCACATAACCAAATCAGATCCCTGACACCCTGTATGCACAGGACCGATCACATAACCAAATCAGAACCATAAAAATGATACTGCCGAGCAGGGAGACTCTGCCAATAGGTTTTGCTGTGGTTGGTCCTCCACACACCCCGTGACCAACCATCATGGGTGGGTGAGTGGGGGGTGCTGTTTGTGGTAAGCATCAATTCAACCACCCAACGTAATCAGGTCACGTAACGCTGGAGACTTTGAAGTCACTGCGAACATCTGTACCTGTAGTGACTAACAGCTCGCCTGGTAGAGTCAATACCCCCCACCCCTCGTGTTCCAGATTCAGTGGAATTAATCATAGGACGGGGATGTGTCCAACCTACCAGGTTTTTTTTTTACCATAAAATTGACAACATCAACTGCGATCACAGCCTTTCATTGTTATTGACGACGCAAGCATGTAAATTTCATGTAGAGCTGCAGCCTAGTCATGAGCGTGAGAGATCAGGCGTGTCGTGATGGTGCCCGGCATGCTGGGAAGGCAACAGCATCTCTGTTGATGTAAACAGCAGCTTACAGGTAGCAGACAGTAAAATGCAGGGTGTGCATTAATTATGTTGGCTGCCAGCAGTCCTCTTGGCATACATGAGCAATGAGAACGCATCGCAACATTTTTCCCACATTGGCACAAGGAGTACCACTTTTCTTTTTTTTTAAAAACAAAAAATCACCTGTAAAGAGTTCTTTTTTAACGTACTGTATTTTGAAAAAGTAATTAATCTACTGACATCCAGTGTGTGATGGACTGACACCACTGCTTGGTGCCTCATGCATCCTGAAAGGCTGTCAGCTCACGGCTTCCTACATTGGGTATGCAGGCATGGAAAAGAGATGGATGGATGAATGGATGCATGTACAGATTGATTGATATCCAGTGTAATCGCAGCATAGCTGCTGGGAGACACCTGGCTGACTGTCATGCGTTACTGATGAAGTGTGTGGACATCCTCGCACTATTGCGGGAAATGGAGCAGAAGCAAAGTCTTGTGGACTTGATCTGAGCTGTCCATCTGGAATCTGCACCTTTTTCATCCCACTGCCAGTCCCCCTTCAGACACACCATTTACAGGCTCCAGATCTGAAAGACCGGCAGCTATGTCGAAGAGCATCTTCTTTTTGGCAAGAGGTTTGAGACAAATGTTGAGGCGTTGACACGTGAAACTTCTCTTCCCCGAACAGCAGGGGGCGATGAACTGGATTTTGGGGCACATCCCACAGCAGGGATTTACTTTAGTCATCTGCCACATGCTTCACATCCATCTTTCTTGACTGCGGAAGCATGCATTTTCAGATCCATGTGTGGTGCAAAAATCCTCTCTTACATGCCTTCCACACACTGCCAACACTCCCGTGCCAACACACACGCATACACACACACCCCATGCGTATACCCTCTTTGAAGACCAACAGCTGAATTTTCATGCAGTTACTTTACGTCAACGTTGGACCTGGATTTCAGCTTGGGAATCACCCTGCTTAGACAGGCACTCAGATGGCCAGCCTCCATACACAGGTGACATTGTTGTGCGTAGAGAACCCCACTCCCCCACCCCCCTTTAATCAAACAGATATTAACTACCCTGTCACATGAGCCCTATTAGGTATTCTGAGCTCCTCACACTGATGCACTTTGGATCAATTACATCAGGGGTCACGCCCCCAGGGACACCCACCCAGGCACTGCTTAGGCCACCCGTGCCGCAGAACGTCTGGCAATAGCATCACGGCAACGGCGCCTACTGCACCATCCCCTCCCCCCAACACCTGGGGAGCAGACCTCTTGGCCCAATTAGACAACAAGGCCTTTTAATTAGTCCCAAACCATAATGAGATGGACCCCAGCCCCCACAACTCCCTTCCCAGCTTACTTGTCCCACTACTCAAGTGTAGAGTCCAGTGTAGGAATAACCATCGCAACACTAATGGCAGTAATGGCCGCCGCAGATGGTAGGCACGGCAACATCAGGAGGCAGAGCAGTTTATTAGTACCGCAGACTGCCTATTGCCCTGCTGTGCTCCCTAAACTCAATGCAGGGAGGATCTGCAGTTCAAAAGGCCACATTAAGCAAAGGGAGCCTAAGACATGCCCCACAGCAATAACAAGAGCAGCACCAGGGAAGCCTTTAAGGACAGCGCCTGTAATGAGAAGTGGCACTTTCGGCAAAGCTGCCACCACACGTGACACCGTGACCTTTCGCAGGCTGTCAAAGTGCGTGGACCAAAGATCAAATTGTCAAAGGTCACATGTGGCCTCTCTTCCACAGGCACCCTTTTGAATGAAACTTAAACGTCAATAGTGTCGAATACTAAATAACAGTAGTACTTTTAGCCTGTTCAATCTACTTACATGTACATGTAAATGTAAACACATTTATTCTGACTACTGCTTTATTTCCTCGCTGCAAAATCCCCAGGTGAGATATTACTCTCCCTGAACATATGCCTGGACATTAACTGAGGTGCATTTCTGCCAGATTGCCTTCTCGTGGTCTGCTTACGGATTCTCCTCAGTCTGTGTCCATCAGCGGTACTTCACGGATTCAGGTGGTGGTGAGCGTGGGGATTTGTGGCTCCCCGGCAGAGCCACGTCTGGGAGAGCTTAACACGCAAGGCCCGTAGCGCGTGCTGCGAGCCTCCCGCTCGCTGGCCGCGCAGTGGTGAAGCCACAGAGCCTAATGCATCTGTAATATTTCTGCAGCGTTCGGCGGGGAAAGCACCTCCCCTTTACCACACGGCGTCCCCACTCCGGCAACGGGCGGTGTGTCAAGTTGATGGATGTGTTACAGAAGAATATCAATCAGAAAGTCACAACGAGAAATATTCCATCAACGAGCAGGAGATGGAGATGGGGTGGGAAGCCAGGGCAGTGGGCTGGATTAGATACAGTGTGTAGTCGCCTTTCTGATGTTCCTCCCTACAAGCTAGCAGGAGACGCGGAAGCATGCTGGGACTGCGGGAACGGGAGCGTGAGGAAGACGTCCATCTAAACGCTCCGATACGGGCGCAGGAAGGAAGTGACAGGGGCAGACAGGGAGGGAGGGCCAGCCCCGAGCAGAGGAGGACAGCGCAAGGTCACGGAGCAATCATAGCAAGGCAGGCAGAAGCAGCCCCCCCCAAACGGCGGATACAAAACATTTTAAAAAGGGAAATGGATGGATGCCAGTTTTAATAAAAATTATAATTAATTATAATCTGAGGTTTCCAACTGTGCAATGAAGGAAGCAATAAACTTTTACAAGTTATGCTAGCGTCCTCATCATGACTTTGCCAAATTCCAGCAATAATTTGCATGCTTAATCATAATGCTGGCCTACTCATTTTCAGAATACCCGCAACAAATAGACACTTTTATGCTCAAAAAATAAGGGAATTATAGACTAAAAAACCATCACTACTCAATGAAAGATTTTTTGTATTACGTTGAACTGTACCGTTTTGGATTCACCGTTTAATGCTGCATCGCATTGTATTGCAGTTGTGGTGCAGGATCTGAGCTGTTTCTGGTTCCTGCCAATCTGACGCCAAACGCTGGCCGAGGCAGCATCATGCCGTAGGAGTGGGAGGGCGGGGGGAATCTTTCCACACTCTACCTGTCACGCTCGCTTAGTTTAACCTGGCTCACTGTCGGGGCCCTCCCATCCAGCTCTCTCCCCATCCCACGCCCTGCACTTTAATGGATTCCACTTAAAAAGTGCATCAGGGACAGGTGCACAAACACATTCACTTCTGTGCTGTTTCCATCAGTGGTGCGCACAGGCCATATAAACACTACTGCCCATTTTACTACAGCTGGGATATATGAATTTGCACTAATCACCCAGTTTTATGGAAGAACAGAAAGCACAATTAAGTTCAGCTTTAGTTAAATGGCCCAGTCCCAAGTATGGCCAGGATCTGAGATCTGAAGCATTCTGAACCTGAGCACCCATTACAGACCCATCCTGAATCAGGAGGCCCTCAGGCATCCTGCACGGCTCAGAACCTTGAATCAACTCTGGTCAAGGACACTGTCGTCCACTGTGGTCCTACTGGCCCTGGGACTTATGCCGAAAAGGACATAGCCAAACACTTCCTCTCGTCCCAATGAATCACTTTCCCCTAGGCGTGCAATTACGTGTCACTGCTACGCCAGGCAAAAACTGGAGAGGAACACTAATTTTAGAGGTGTGTGCAGGCAGACAGGACTGCTACTGAGGGCATATAAGGAGAAGTGCTTTGCATCTTTGTCACCAGCAGGGGGCGATAGGTAGTTGGTTGGAAAAGCATTTTTGCCCAACTGCCTCTTTGCCCCTGTCTCCAGAACCCCTTGGAAACCCTGGGCCCTCGAGCACCAAGAAATCAAAAAGTGGTTCTCTGAAATTCACACTGATAACGATCCATCTGAAGGCTTCAAGGGTGTAAAAGGAAAAAAAATGAGTACTGAAAATGAACATCCAACCGCGTTGGATATGAACCATTTTTGAAGGTGATCTTCTGCCGAGGACCTCCTAAAAGAGCAGCAAGGTGGCAAGGAGGATAGGAATCAAGATGGCAGTAGAGGAAGTGGCACGGAAATACCAGACACCTCCAAGGGGGGGGGGGGGGCGGGGCAATGCGAGCTTGACTTGCCCAGCGGCAGAAAGACATTACTGAAATGGCAACAAAATGGGAACATTAGCGGGAGCAGCTTGATGAAAGCTGGCACATTTGGCGAAGAGGAGGGTCGCAGAATGCCAGCTCACAGAGACGCCGACCCAGCACGCCTCGAACAGAGACCCGCAGGCCTGCAGGATCTGGATTTGAATGCAAGTGTTTATATGCATGTTCATGGGCCTTCTGTGCATTTCCTAGTTAATGGCCATGTTCGAATTCAGAGGCTGCATCCGTCGCAGGACAGGGTCTAGCCTTTGAAGATGGCCTTCTTCATTGTCAAATGGGACGCTCAGGCCATCACCAGCCACTCTTATCACCTAGCCAAGACACACCCACTTTACCTCTGTGCAATGAATGTTGGGATATGTTGGGCTGCAGAGGATCCATCGGGTGGATGCTTCACGACTCAGCAAAAGTCGAAATGCGACAGCCTTGTATTCGAATGCAGGTCTTTGCATGTAGCCTTAGAATGGTGCAGCCCCTGAATTTGGATAATAGCCATTGAATGTCTGTGTGCGAGGCCCTCCAATCACAGGCAGTCATCTATGGCTGACCGAGCACATTTCCGAGCACTCCAAAGAGCATGACTTGTGACATCTATGATTGTGACAAAGAGCTGGACATCACTCTGTCGGCCATTAGTGAGGGGATTTGGGCAGACTGGTGCCACTCAGGTGGAAAATACACCACTCAAGACAAACATACATGTTGTTTATCTGTGCTGGGCTCAGAGGGAGGAGGCTTGATGGTACAGCTCTGCATAAACAGGATGGCTTTCAGAGAGCCCCAGGACGTGAAGCACCCATCAGGGAATGAAGCAGTGGGGGGACCGTTTCTGCTACTCTATCTCCCTCTGCTGGCGTAAAATAGAACAGTCGTTCTCCCTATGCCAAATTAAGGGGAAAAATTAGTTGTGCTGCAGTGGAACAAAAATCATATGGGCAAACAAGAAATAAAACAACAAAAAAATGACAATGGCTGCTGTTTGTGTGCCCAGGGGCCCTGATGCAGTCGCAGCAGTCTCACAGGAAGCAGGGGGCTCTTTTAGCCATGGAAGATCCTCCCGAGTTTCGGGGCAACCACACAGGAGGGAACATGCAAGAAACCCAGACAGATAACCTTCGGGTCCACTTTATACCAGCATCCATAAACAGTATCACATAGCACATTCCGTTTCGGCGAATTTCACTGCAGTCCAGGAGACGTGCTGGGTGAGGACGACTCTCCAGGCTGGGTAAGGATGATCCCGGATGGATGTCTCCAGAATGGGCGGGAATGGTCCTGCAGGATGGGTCCCCAGGACAGGGAAGGCAGCATACAAACTGGGTGTAGAAAAACACGAATCAGCGTCTCAAAGCTCGAGGACTTCTCATTAATGAAAATGAAAAAGTGCGTGTCTGGGAGCAAACGTGACAAGTGCACAGATTACAACGGTGATGCACAGGAGCAAAGAAAAAAAACACCGCGCACAATAAACAAGTGCTTTCCTTTGCAATTAACAGCTGGTTGTTATAATGTAAGTAATTGTGGTATAGGATGCAAAAGGCTGGTGATGAAGTGTGGCTTCCGGAGCGCGCCCCGGTAATTAAGTTTGTGCTGCCTGAATAATTACAGAGCGACTAATGCGCGAAGCGCCGCCGAAAACGAGGCCCCACAAAATCGCTGCAATTACGTTAAGCGGGCGGCATAATTATTCGCAGCAATTGTATAACTGCCTGCCCGGCCGGAGGCTTCTGCCCCTCCAAGCACCCGCCCACTCAGCTCCCTGACTGCCCATTGGGTGTCCCTGCTAATTGATGTACTCCTTTTTCACTAAAATGGGGAGGTCCAGTGACATGACTTCCAGTGGCAGCATTGTGGAAGGGGTGGGGGGACTGATGGCCATGCTGTCAGTGGACGCAGGCAATGAACACAACAGTCAGGATGCTTCTATGGGCGATAGCACTTTCCCAGCATTCCAGATTGATGGGAGCTGCACAGACCCCCCTATTCTTACCAAATGCTAGTGATGGCCAAATGAAGCTTCATGAACCATTTGCTGTATGTTTTGACCCCACTAGATGGTGCTCTTGGTTTGCTTTGGGGCATGCTATGTGCCATTTTATCAACAGATAGCACCATCTAGTGGGGTCAGAAAATACAGCAAGTGGTTCAAGAAGCTTCATTTAGCCATCACTGCCACACCCCACCCCACTGCCACTCTGCGCCAGCCCCCATCAAATCTGAGGGACATTCTAGCTCAGGCAGGGGGCTTCTGTTCTCTGCAGCATGCAGCCGAGACTGTTAAACCCACTGGTCAGCCCATATCCCTCCCTGACCCCCTGGTGTATTACCAGGGGAAGCTTGTCATCTGCAAAATCAAGTCCAGGAGGGAGGATCCAAAAAGGCCGTGGGGCAGAGGGGGGATGCGGCAGAAGGCAGACCGAGCACAAGATGACAGGTGACCTTTAAATGAATTATTTCAATCTGGAGCCCCCATGTTTCAGGGACACAGATCGCAGGGAATAGAGGAGGGCTCAAATAAGATATAAGACATTAGCCTCCCAACACTAAACCCAGTGGGGAACATACTCCTCTCCTTTGATACCTCTGACCACAATTAACCTGCACTTAATCCCCGGAACCATACAGCATCCCTACTCCGACAGAGAAATAGATAACTGTCACCTGGCGGATAAGGTCAGAAGCTATCAGCGTGGCCGCTCTCAGCCTAATCTCTGTTTTCATGGCTGTGTTCAGGGTCCTTCCTCCGTGTTTCAACAGTCCTGCCACTAAATGATTAATAATCCTCCTCTTAATGACACAACGGCGTGGAGACAGGGGACAGCAGGTCAACTGCCGTCGGTCACTGAATCACAGTAAGTGGTAATATCGCTTGAGCTGAAGGTACCAGCTGAGCCATCGCGACAGAGACGACTCTCCAGAGGAGGCCCCTGGGAGCCGTGGGTGATGTCGGGCGGCCGGCCGGACACTCTCCCGGCTAAAAATAGGAGCGTGGGCACCTGCATTTCTAAAGCACGAAGATGAGAGTGGAAGGCTGGCAGGGGCTGGGTCCTACCCCCATGTGCCACGTCATGGGGACCTTGGAAATCAGATGTCAGGCCTTCCACCGGGGCTCTGTGTCACATGGCGGTGGCCAGATTAAATCTGTGCTAAGGCTTCTGGGAACCATCATCCTTGTATAAATGCAGAAAAAATCAGTTTTATGCCTGTCTTTTTACAAAGGCCTTTTCTTTTTTTTACCAAAATATGAGGTTAAGAAATGTCATGCATCTTGGCAGTGTGGCGTGACCCCCACATTCCCCCAAAGCGATTCCCATCAAAAATAACTGGTTACGCTTTACATTAACTGCACCTTCATAATGCATTTGTAGAACATTCATGACCAGCATGTAAGTCTACCTTGACATCCTAACATATATTCACAGCTTTAACATACATTAATAACAAATGTGATAATAACATGCATTATAACTGTATAATCATAAGCTTTTAAAATATGTTAAGATGTTATGGTGCACTTAAATGCTGCTTATGAATGCATTATGAATGTGCACCTAATGTTCTATGAATGAATCAATAAAAGTTGCATTTATATAGTGCCTTTCAAGACACCCAAAGCGCTTTACAAAACCACTGTTCAGCCCCTGCCTGGATGATGCAACGGCAGCCATTCTCACCAGTACGCTCACCACACAGTAGCTAAGGTGGTGAAGGGGTAGGAAAGATGATTAGGAGGCCAGATTTGATAGGGCCACAGTGGACAATTTTAGCCAGGATGTCAGGGTACCACCCCTCCTCTTTCAAAAGATGCCCAGGGATCTTCTATGACCTCAGAAAGTCAGAACCTCTGTTTTACGTCTCCTCCGATGGACGGCACCAGCTATACAGTGCAGTGTCCCACACCGACAACAGGAAGGGCTAACCTGTTCCCAGGTGGAATGTTGCAGTTAATGTAAAATAAATTATTTCTCATTGCTGGTATGTCTTCAGAAATCTGCTCAATCGTGAATGTCCTCCTTAAGCCCCGTTCCTTTTCGGTGAGTTGCTGAAGATGCCCATTTATCAGCTGACATCCCATTGAAGTGTCGCTCCGTCTGAGAACAGAGGCGTTTAAAAACGTACAGCTAAAACAGTGAGGGGGAAAAAAGGCACCAGGCCAAATATTAAGAGTGAAAGCCAAAATCAGAGTGGTGAATATTTCATAGAGCCATATGCCTGCTTTAAGAGGGAAGGAGGTCAGGCTGCTGCCCACCGCTGTTTGATCTCCTCGCAGTGAACGCAGAAGGGGAGGAGAGACTCTGCTGAGCTCCTCTGAAAAATTCACACTGGTTATAAACAATTCATTAATATCCCAACTCTCTCGCCCAACGCCAATGAAACCGAAGTGGTATGCAAACAGAAGCACGGATTCGTCACCAGGTGCCCTTTGACGTACGCGGCGATTATCACCCATCATGCAGCTCACGGGAGCCCCAGCAAAAGACAAGGGATGGCCGGGGTCTGACGTCACGTCTGTAGGAGGAACACAAGGAGGCCCCTGTAGGAGGCGCTGAATCACTGACACCATCAGCTCATTAGCCCCTCTCCCAAACGCGGCTGCTGGCACAATCCTAGCAAGAGGGCACCACAAAAGCTGCTGGACTTTATAAGCACAGCAGACAGACAGGATGGCACTTTTGGGAATCATCTCCACCATAATAACAAAGATAAAAGTCTCAGGGAGCATCCTGCTCTTGTGCAGAGCATACACCTAAGCAGGCCAAACGCCTTTGAGATTGTGGAGCACACAGAGGACCTTTACATCCTCGCCATCTGGGATCTGTCCTCCATGTGGAAACTCCTGAAAAGATTTCACAGCATCCAAACAGCTTCATCCAAACCTGCTCAAGTAGAGAACTCCTCTAACTTTCATCGCTGAGAGGATCCTTGTGAGTAACAGGAACTCGTGCGAGAGGGGGACGGGACTCCAGGAGGCTCATTAATCTAAAAGGGAATGGCTAATTTTGAGGAACGAACACACCGTGTTCAAACAAGCGTGGTTTCCAGAGAGATCAAAGTGAAGCGGAGGTCATTATGGCGCGTGTTGGTGGTTGGGGTGTTGGGTCAGGGTGGGACCAGGGGTCCCGCTGTCCCTTAGCTGAGCGATTATGCCGCTGATTAATATGCAGCGTGATGAGGTGAATGTATGGAGAGGAAATTAAAAACCAGCCTTTCCTCAGCGGTGTTTGCAAACCCCTGGGTCACAGTGCCTCTCTGCCCCCCCTCCACGTCCTGCCACTCCTATGTGAGTAATAAATGGCTGGTACTTAATTGGTCTCAACCAGACGGTCGTTGCATAATTAAGTGATGTCGCCAAAGAAAGCCGATGTTAGACTGGCCCCCCAGTACAGAAAACAGTTTGGAACTGGGGTGGGAAGGAAATTGAGTTCTGGCTCACATGTTCTGGTCCTGGTTCACCCCAGTGATCGATGACCCTACAGGAACTATGGGCCCCCAGTAGGTACTGCTCATTTCTGATCCCATTCTGTTTTGGCACTGTCCCACGACCGGCTCTCAACCCAGTCTGAGGCGAGTTAGCCCACTGCAGACCAGAGTCCCAATGCCCAGTGCAATAACACCTTCCCTGGGTCAGAGTGGACGGTAACTCTGCAAACTGCTGCAGGCCACAGCAAGTTAAGTGAGAGGGCTGATGTAATTACCTAACTCCCTGGTTCCCTCAGCGGAGCAAGGAGAAGCCATTAAGTGCAGCAGTGAGCAAACAGAGCTTTTAGACCATACAGCTGTTTGAAAAAAAGGCATTTTCCACAAGTGTGCCCATGGTTAAAAAAAGCTACATGAGTGCAAACACACAATAGTGGGCCATAAAAAATGAGAGGACGGCAAGGCATTCTTACCTGCAGACAGCTGGAGGGCCCATTTCTTGGCCTCTGCATGTCAGCTACCACAATGTGCACTGCAGTAAAGACGCCAATAAATAGGGGGCGTGGCATATCGAAGGGGGCGTGGTCTAGCCGTTAAAGAGCGGAGAATGTGTAGTAGTGGTGTGCGATACTGCTGTATTTCGTATTGATCCGAAACCAAGTTAACACAAGGCCAATATCACCAATATCAATACCGATACCAAAACTTTTTACTTACAGAAGCAGCTTATGTACTACATAGGGGACAGCAATGGGTCATCAATATGCTAAATCTGATTAAATTTTCATAACCACAAAATGATTTTGTGATTCCTGCACTCCACATTTAATCAGTTCATTATGTGTATATTAAAACTCAGGACAGAATTTTTAGCAAAATTTTTAGTAAAATGAAAAACGTTTTTTATTATTGTAATTTAGAAACGTGAAATACATTTGTTTTCATACATTATTGGAAAACAAATGTTTTAAAACTTAAATTGCTCTTTTGAAGTTACTTATTTAGAAACAAAAATAAGAAAAACAACAAAGTGCACACGGTTATTTCTGAAATTTAAAGTAAATAAAGTGCAAATAACTAAACAAAAGCACAGACTACTCTTAGCTCTAATTCTCTGCCATGCTGCCGCGCTACTCTCACTCAGCCACTGTCTCCTCGAGCCCACACCGCGGAGTCACGTGACACTACGACAACAAACCACAGCAGAGCAAGGGGGAGAAGGAACAGTATCGATGCCATCACGCTAGTATCGATCCGATACCAATACCAACGTTGGTATCGATACTATCGATATTTGGATCGATCCGCACACCCCTAATGTGTATAGCTAAATTATATGAAACGAGAGCTAAAGTTAATCGTCATTGTTGACGCGCCACAGCACGCAACAACAAAATGAGTCCTTTGCTTTTAACCCATGTGACAATGTGACACAGCAGGGGGCAGCAGTGCTTGGGGACGGTACCTTGCTTAGGGTACCTCAGCGGTACATCGGGGACTCGAACCGATGTTCTGACACAACAGCATACCTATCACAATGGCATAACCTGGGTTAATGCGCATGCGTGCAACAGAAATCGGCTGTGTTCGGCGTCATTCCATACATTTATCATACT
>JAODKN010000034.1:42539-57569 GCA_026774425.1 Petrocephalus zakoni
TTTTTTTCTCCCCACAACCCCTGAGACGACAGAAAAAACACAATGACTATCACGAAATGAAAAGCGCAAATGCTAACGTCTTGAAAAGATAAAAGTAATCACGTAACGTAAAATGCGTAGAGGGCGCGTGCACGTGACTTTCATTCGCAACAATATGCGAAGCAGCGGCTCTAGGGTCACAGAATTTGGTGTAACAACGGCATGGTTTAATATTTAGTTCACTTGCGAACTAAGATTGAATTTAGCGAACGAGATAATCTTTTTCACTTAATAGGTTCATTCAGGAGCGTCACAAATCCAATTGTCAGATATATAACACTAGTTTTAAGCCATACTCGTGGTTTTTGACGCAGCTGCCAGTGACTGCGCACTGCTGTATCTACATTAAACAGAACTTTTTTCAGAGGCACCATCCCCACTAAAGGCACGAAGCAAACTGTTTTAATTAGACCGGTTTATCGGTTGGGGCAGTGTGTGTTCATTTTGCTAAGAATTGTAAACCAAGCTTCACAATGTTAGGTTTGGCGAAAACGCGCTGGGATGCCTTTATACGCATTTTCCTTACGTTCATCTGTCGCTTCGCCCTGTGAATAACGGCGTTGAAAAACCAGTTTCTAAACTACAATTCAGACGAGCAAGCATGGTTTCACGTTTTATAGTACAGGAATGCCCGTAAAGTTTCCCACTCCCCATTCATTTAAACATTCATAGAACGAGTTGTGACATGGGGGCGTTATGTGGGCGTTAGTCGTGTTTCCTGGGGAACATGCGCCGCTGCCAGTGGAAAAGTACCGGTAGACTGAGAACGTACTACGAGGCTGAGAAAGCCTGCGCGCGTCTGCGCATGGCTGCGTACGTCTGCCCGCGTCTGCGTACGTCCGCACGGGAAACGACCCGGGAACCGCGATCGGACAGCTGACCACCTCATCCTACGGCAAGCCGTTTTAGCTTCATCCATTTCTAGAGGATATCACAAATCCAGTTCTGACTGGTTAAAATGCAAATTCTTGATATCGGAAATTCAATTGCGACTAGTTATAATTTAATTAGAATTAATTAGTTGCAATTGAATTCCTCTCTGTTCAGAAATTGAATTTTCAACTAGTTAACATAAAATTTTTGGTATCAACAACTGGCATTTCAACTAGCTAAACTTGGATTATTGATATCAGACATTGCAATTTTAAATAGGTAAACTCCAATTCAAAGTTCCAAGTTCCATCGAAATTAATGAGAAAAATGTTTTGAACCTCATTAGCTAAAACAGAATTTCTGATATCAAGAATTTGCATTCTAACCAGTTATAACTGAATTTGTGATATCCTCCAGGCATGAATTAAAGCTAAAGCGGCTTGCCATGCGATTATAACTACCTGCAAGTACATACAGCTGACCTGAACTACGTGTACAGTCAGCAAGACCGCTACATATCTTGTATATGGACGGGCCGATTTCGAAACCTAGATTTAAAAGGTTCTATCTTATAGGTTACACTAAAGTACATATTGATAATAGACAGTTGTGTAAAATTGCGAAAAAAAGTCAATATAAGTACTTTGATAATATTTGGTGGATGATGAATGCACACGAACCGTTTTCGTCGCTGCCGATTCGTATCTGTAAAATGCCTAGTCAGCGCTGATATGAAATCATTCGGTTCGGTTTTTTTTAATACTTGTACAACACTGCCAAAGGTATTGTCGATCTGTTAAATGTCTGGTTTGCTTAATGATAACAAAGTTGACCTTTATCGCAGTCACTGACGACTGGACACTGATACCAAGACAAATTTACACAAACACACCTTGCCGTCCCGTGAATCAGAATGCTGGAAGGAGATGTTCCAGTGTTTCCACAGTAGATCCAGATTTTATATAAAGAAGATACATGCCAGCAAACACAAACTGTTTCCACGTTGTCCTTTGAGGGCTGACAGGGTTCACGTAACAGATACATATGGCAACTGGGTGGGACCCTAACAGGAAACATAATAGCATAATAAGCACAATACAACCAAAATACGATTGCAGTATTCCGTTCATCAATAATGTATAAAACATCTACAAGAAACAGATTATAGGCAACTTTTAAATAAGATTTTAGTACCTAATAAAAAATATTGGCCTTCTGATGTCACATAGATCTATATTGTACAGACCTACTGATTAAGTAATAAACAAGTCGCGTTTAAAAACAGAACTAAATGACAGTTGTATGATACCTGCTACCTAAAACGATGAGTACGATGATTTATTCAATACCTGATATATAAGAAGTGGGTGGCGCACCTCCTAGGGCCGCTTGTGCAGTTCCTGAATGCGCACGTGAAGTGTGCATGTTCTCTCCAGATTAACGTAACCGCCCCCATTGTCCGAAACCTGCTGTTCATGCAGTTTGTAGCTTAAGCGGGCAGTGTGTCTCTTTGTGATGAGCTGGCATCCCTGCCACTGCGTCGCCTGCATTACAGCCCTGGGCTTCGGCTTCCCTCCCCACTCAAAGCTGGAAGGCTGGCTAGTGGGGGTGGGTGGGTGCATTAACCCCATCATCAACAGGTCAAAGCTTCCTAACGAGCAGTAACTAACATAACCACAGATCAGTGAAGATCATGTTGCATGCCTGGTTACAGTTTCTTAGCATTAACGATGCCGCTTCGATACAGTGTCATTCTTGCTCTGTGTCGACGTAGCTTCATAGGCTACTACCCGTGCAGGGACGAGAGTGTGTCGGTCCTCGCAAACAGCGAATTCGCCGGAATGCGCGTCCGCGTTTCTAGTGCCGGCGCGGCGGCGCGCTTCACTGCGACGCGTCACCCCCCCCCCCCCCCGCTCCCCAGCTACGGGTGCGCGCTATCGCGACGTGACCTCCCGCACGGACGGCGCAGCCCACATCCGCCTCCTTAAATAGCGGCTCCTCCTGCTGCTTCGCTACTGCAGAGGGGCACGGCATCTGGCGTACCGAGAGCTCTCTATCCCACACTTGTAGCAAAACTGTCTCATTTGCCCTTCGCCGGAGTCTAAAGGTGAGGAACCTTCCAATAAAGGCTTAAAGGCATTGACGTGCTTTCCCGGTTATATAAGTAGGCCTACGTTTTTTTTCCTTAATGCAGGATGCTGATTAGGGGCGACTTTCCCTCTGCCGTATCTTTCTGGCTTTATCAGATATTTTCCGGCGTTAATGTTATCAGCTTTTACCTTCTTTTCCCTTCTTGAAGTAGACCTGTTACCCCACTGCTGTAACTGCGCATGAATATAGTTTCCTATACTCTATACTGCTCTATACATGCTATATACATACTGTATGTATTCTGCTGTCACATAATTAAAAGTAATGTTATCCGAGCTCGTGCGTTAAAGGCTGATGCGCGCACGGGCGGCGCGTCTGACAGCAGGCAGCACTCTCCGCACATTCGCATACTCTTTATAAATATTTTTTATAAATAAAAAATGTATAAACATAAATATTTATAAAGCTGCTTTATTTGTGAAACTGAGCCGTCAGATAACGGCGTGAACATTAATGCAGCAAAGGACCGTGCATCTCTTTATTTTCCATGAGGACTATGGTGTGACTTACATGCTCCACGCGACCATTACAATGATTCTTATTCTCACACGAGTGCTTGAAATGTTTTCCTTATTAATCTAGGCCGAAATGACACATTGTAGTACTTTTCCGTCGGATGCACGTGTTGCCAGGCCTGATTCAGCTGGTGACTGCAGACCGGGCGATTGCCCCTTTTTTGGCACTTCGCCCGCAGAAGTCTTCAGTTATTTCGCACGTGGTGCGCGCTTCCTGATTGTTATTTTCCACGTCGCTCGCTCCGCACAGCTTCCGCGCACCCGCGCTAGACGCGTCCCGGCTCGCCGTTTTCTCTCTTCCTGCCGTTTCGAAAGCGATTATTCAGTCGCAGATGCCAGGCTGGCTGTAAGAGGATTTCAGCCGTAGGTTCCTAGTCGCGCCATCCCGGTGACTCATCGGGCGCCGTTTATAGTAAGACGGCGTTCAGCGTGGGACCGGAACATTTTGGACTTTTTTCCCCACCAGAGTTGGACACAAGCGCCGGGGAAACGATGTGAAAAACAGCCGCGTTATAGTGTAATCGCACGCGTCCCGTTCGAGAATAAATTCAACAGTGCCTTGCTTGTATATATGTTTTTTTTTTCCCGAAAGCACCCAAATGACTTGAATCTAAGGTATTTTGGATAACCTGGAGAGATCCGGGGTAAACCATGAACTAAAATATTAGTTTACCCGTAAAGAAATGCGAAGATATTAATGGCGCGTTATTCGTCACTTTAATTCACTTGTAGTCCAATAAACAGCAGGAAACTCCAGTCTGGACGGGTATATTTCGTAGCTGGTATTCCGATAAGATATAGAATTGACATATTTGGGCTTTCATCTTCAGCTTGCAAATCGAAGTTGCGTACTGGTAGCTACTGTATGCAAGTCCGTCCATCTTCGATATCTGCTAATCCAATACAGGGGCTCAATGTATGCGAGTCTGCAATATTAAAAAATAAACTGACAATAATTGCATATATATTTTCACATTAATTTATGTATTGCCTGAATGTGAAACGGTAAAAATGAGAACAAGGACAAATTATACATGTAAAGACTATTGCCCCAAGTCTTTTAAAATGGATTTCTCGTTGAGCCTATATTTCTCTTAAGGGATGTTTGGCTGAGTATCATAAAACCGTTCCCTTTACTTAAGGCCTAATTGACCAGCTCATCTTACAGTAATGCAGTGAATATTGGGTCAGCCAGCTGCTCAATGTCCAGTGACCTGGGGGCGTAAATGGGCACCCTGTCTCTTCTCTGTGCGTGGTGGTGATGGAAACCAGTTGCCTGTCTCCATATCCACTGACCACGCCCAATGGTGACTTAAGGGGGGGGGGGGTGTTGCCTAGGTAACCTTGCACTTGTCAGTCTCTGGCAAAGCATGTGTTTGTACAGTTGGGGAGTGGCCTGATTTGGAAAGTGCGACTCACATCCGGATGGTTGTACAAGAATGACACTGCTTGTAGTTTGTGGTGTAAAGAAGTGCTGCTCTATATGAGTGAAGCTGATTCTCTTCCGGTGACCATCTTTGCAGGGTGTCTGAGCAGAACACAAAAAAAATCTATAGGATTCTTCTGACAGGATTATTTAGAGATGGATTTATAGCTTCATCAGCATACCTCTCTATGAAAGCAGTGCAAGACGCACAGGGTAACAATGTAATTATCAGCGTATTATTAACATAAATAACATATATAAACATATGATCAAATATTAAATAAAATTGAACATGAACATTCGCTTTCGTTACGTTAGTGTAACAAAAGAAAAACAATAAGCAAAAAACACTCGCAGCAGAACTACAGCTTCTTCACTTAACTTTCTTCCAGAAAGAAAAATAAAAAGTAATGTGGAGTCCTCCATAATAGCCCAAATGGCTAACATAGCGCCTGGTCAAAAATACAGCAGGACGAACAGTTAAAGTCAACAACCTTTTCTACATGTGGCATACAAGGGACTGGACTGAACAGGGATGCTAATGTCCACAGCCTTGGTGCAAGTCTGATTCCATGGTGCATGTCCTAATGGCCCTTCTGGGGTACGGGGTGATTTTTCAGCAGGAATACTGAAATGGTCATAGCTGCCATGCTTATTATGGAGCTCCTGGGCAAAGAAATGGCCCTACCTCACCTTTCTCATTCTCATTCTTCCAGCCTGTAGAGATGGCATCTACGAAGGAGAAGCTGATTGAACACGTGCTGCAGGAGGATGCCGTTGGCTCCAGGAACAAGGTGACGGTGGTTGGTGTTGGCATGGTGGGCATGGCCTGCTCCATCAGTATCCTCATGAAGGTGAGAATGACAGATGAATTCAGCTGAACCCACCAACCATGATGAAGGTGATGGGCAGAATAATGGCCAGGAATGCCACCCGATATCTTAAGCTGCAGTCTGATGCAATTTTCCTTTAAACCAGAGGTGGGCAATCTTCTCTGCACATATGTTTAGGATAACCTTTAGGCCAGCTGTTCAAACCCACATGTGAGAACTCTTTGGCCAGTTAGTTGTATGTTTCATAATTTAATTAGGGAGTTGAAGTGAAAACCTGCATGCACAACTGGGCCACCCCTGCTTAAACAATTGTTCTTAAGCCTCTGTCCAGCTTGACCTACTGTTCAATCAATGCCAATTTACCATAGCCAGAGGTACTCTTTCTGTACTTTTTCAGGAACTGGCTGACGAGATGGTTCTGGTTGATGTCATCGAGGATAAGCTGAAAGGAGAAGCCATGGACCTGCAACATGGAAGTCTCTTCCTTCGGACCCCGAAGATTGTGTCTGACAAAGGTGATGAATGTGATGAGCTGGGTGAAAGGAGTCCCTGCAAAAAATTTCTAGGTGTACCATTAGATTAAGGAAGGATAACAAAGGTGCATGCAGTCTGTGACGCATCAGTGCTGAGAGGACATTCTAAGCATTGGTATGGTCTTCTGAACAATGGAGCAGAGACCACTATGAAATAAAAACATAAATTTTCAAACGAGAGGAGGCTATTCGGCCCGTCAAGCTTGTTTGGGGGGGAATTCTACTAGTAGCTCTGAGATATTAAAATCTTATCTAGCTCTGCTTTCAAGGAACCCAAGGTTTTAGCTTGCTGGAAGACTGTTAGACTGGATAGGAAGACTGAATAGTATGTCACCTCTGCAACCCTTTATAGGAAAAGCGATTTTAGAAAGTGGATTGATGAACCAAACGGATGTCCTGCTGTTTCTCAGATTACAGTGTGACCGCCAACTCCAAGGTGGTGGTAGTGACAGCCGGTGCCCGGCAGCAGGAGGGCGAGAGCCGCCTCAACCTGGTGCAGCGCAACGTCAACATCTTCAAGTTCATCATTCCCAACATCGTCAAGTACAGCCCCAACTGCATTCTCCTCATTGTCTCCAACCCAGGTATGCTTCACAATTATAACATCATTATGATAACCTCATTACGCATAGCCTGGTTGACTTAATCTCAGATGTTTCCCTACATGAGGTGTCTGGGGAAACCTGTTAATTACCTTGAGACCTAGTAAAGCTGTCAATCTACTTTGGTCACTGAGATGTTCACTCATTTTTCCCCCTCAGTGGACATCTTGACATACGTGGCCTGGAAGCTGAGCGGTTTCCCCAGGAACCGTGTTATTGGCAGTGGTACCAACCTGGACTCTGCTCGTTTCCGACACCTGATGGGCGAGAAACTCAACATCCATCCATCCAGCTGCCACGGCTGGGTCATTGGGGAGCATGGAGACTCCAGCGGTAAGTGCAGTCTCAGTCTGTGCCATGCATCTGCTCAGCGTGGTCTGAGCAGTCATTTCATGCCCAGCGATGATTGTGCGTCACTGGGGGGGTAATAAGCTTTGAAAGAGCAGGGATCATTTTTGGTGCCGGTCGTAATGGGCCGTAATGTTCCCATCTCCTTTGCAGTCCCCGTGTGGAGTGGTGTGAACGTGGCTGGGGTCACTCTCCAGAACATCAACCCACAACTGGGCTCAGATGGAGATGCAGAAGATTGGAAGAGTGTCCACAAGATGGTGGTTGACAGGTGAGTCACATTAAATGTTACCTGATGGGAGGCATGGCTCATTTCCAGACCTTTTTTGTTAAATACTGTTCAATTTTGAAAATGTGAATTTTTAATTTGTTAAACAGCAAGCCATGAGCTAGCTACTATTACTACTGACTGTAGTAATTGACATGCATTCTTGTCACACTATGATCTGTTAATTGGGTGCAGTTAGTGTTAAAGTGACTCCTTTCAACATTGCAGTGCCTATGAGGTCATCAAACTGAAAGGGTACACATCCTGGGCTATTGGGCTGTCTGTAGCAGACTTGGTGGAGAGCATCATGAAGAACTTGCGGAAGGTACACCCAGTGTCCACTCTGGTCCAGGTGAGTCTCTTCTGTACATAATGCCCATTGTAGTAGTTGACGCAGCAAAGCCTCAGATCACACAGTTGAGCATTCCGGTGTTTGTTTGAGTGCATCAGAGCAAATCTGTGTCCACTGATCTGGCCTCTAAGTTTGCTGAAGCTTTCAGGCAAACAAAATGCTGATAACACCCATGATAACCTGTCATCAACATAGAAGTATGTAGCTTATTTATCCTCTTCCACAAACTAAATCTAGCCTTGATAGTCAACTGGTGTCCACATGTTCTACCAAAAGATTGCCCTGTGTGTTACTGACCCTGCCCCCCACCCCTAGGGCATGCATGGTGTGAAGGATGAGGTCTTCCTCAGCCTGCCCTGCGTCCTGGGAAACAGCGGCCTCACTGACGTGGTGCACATGACCCTGAAGTCTAATGAGGAGAAACAGCTGGTGAAAAGCGCTGAAACCCTTTGGGGTGTCCAGAAGGAGCTCGTCCTCTGAGGACCGTACAAAGATGGCCACGGTGGCTTTGGAGCTACCTCATTTAGCCAGCACTCCCCTATAGCCCACTCCTCAACCAGTCTCCAAACAGTTGCACCTTACTGCCTCACTGTACCTGTGCTAGGTGGAAGTCTCCTTCGTAGACCTTTGCCAGCAGTGAATTTAGTCTCCAATTTGTCGTCTCTGTTGTGCAGTCTATATAGTGTATTTAAAAATGAAACTAGGGCCAGTCTTGCAAGCAAGGGTACTGTGTAATGGTTTTAAACCAAATGTCAACCATTCCATACAAAATCCAGAGCTGTTAAAACCTCTTCCAAAATGCACCAAGGTACACATTAAAGAGTACCTTAAGCTCTTTGGTTAGAAGTTAACCAAAACTGTATTTGAGAGCTTTTCACTGCCATGTGAGGCTTCTACTTCACCTTTACTAAATGGGCCAGGATCAGTGTTCATCAGCTTGTCTTGTTAGGTGGCCACCTTTGTTTACAGCTGTAATCTGTAGAATGAAAGCTTAATGTCAGTCTTTGGACTGCCCGATTGCACTTTCCTTCTAAAGGACTGTATTGCTCTGCTCTGAGTGTGGTCATATCTGAGCATTTCTTCATCACATGAGTAGCAGCACATTCCTAAGTGCAAGAGGAAGGGCTGTAGATTGTGTTCAGTTTATGGTCACCAAAATAAACTTCCAGAATAAACCCCATTCACATTGTTTTTCCCTAGTCTCCTGTATGTCTGCCTCTTGCTGAGATTGTTCAAAGGGTTTGATGTGACAAAAGTCTTCCCTTCCACTGGAGATGCAAAGTAGACTTTATATAACCCATGAAATCGTCCGGAATGCTGGCAGGCATTAACTCATTCAAGCTGGGATTTTTCCATCTTGTGAAAATATTTACCTTTGCTCAGTGCTATTCAACAGTCACAGTGTTTAGATGAAAAAAAGTAAAGTTTATTTCTCCAGATGAAATATTGTACAATTTCCTTCAAAGTGCATTTAACAAAACTAGATTTTAGTGAAAAATAGTCAGTCTTCACCAGGAATTCACTGAAGTCTTTCCATAAAATGACTGATTCCCAAATAACATTACTTTGAAATTTACCGAGCAGAAAGGCAAGAAAACCAGCTATTAAGCATGGTAAGATTTCAGAATTAAAAAACCCTCCAAGAATGCTATAGATATGTACCTTTATGATTCTGTTGCATTATGGATATAGGAGACTTCAGGTACACTGACTTCCAGTGAAGACTGCAAAGGAGACTATAAAGAAATCTATAGTAATCAAGTCAACTGCCGACATTTCCAAATATAGCTGGGAGAACCGACTTTAAAATGGTAAATAGACATAAGTCCCCACTTGAAAAGTCTCTACCGCTTCCTCTGTTTTCTGAGGACCATTAAGTACGAGTTTGGGGTATATGCAGAGCAAGACCCCATGAATGAACAAACATCAAGTAGGTCGTAGCTCCATTCCCATGCAATCCGTCCCTTCATGTTGGGAAACCCTTCTGAACTAGCGGTGAATTCACACCATTCCCGACCCCACCTTTTTTAAAGACCCTCCTAACCTTCATCTCTGTAGTGTATATATTGTTCTTGTTTTGCAGCCTTTGCACAAGTTTAGCTGGGACACTTAAGTTTAGTGCAGTACAGGATGTTACTTAACGCTAAATACAAACAAAAATAAACATACATTGATGCTTAATTCATACAGAAAAAGTTAAAATACTCCACCCCTCATTTAACCAAACATTTTTCTATTACACCCCCCGTCCCAACTGATACGTCTCACGTTTTCATCCTGTCGAGAATCTTTCTTGTGCACACAAGCGCTCCATTTGCTGTGGCCCAGCGTATTTGAGTCCAAAAGCTGTGGGGAACAACTGACACTATGCAATGAGAGAGCACCTGATCCGAAAAAGGGCTGAGAAGAGTGGCCAGTGATGCTGAGGTCACAGAGGTCAGTACAGGTCGCTGAGGCCGGCTGTCTTGCGAGCCTTCTGCATCAGAGCTCGCAACTGAAACTGTTTGCGGGACAGGAGACGCACATGCTGTAGGGGGAAGAGAATCTAATCAGCAAACCCACTTCCTGAACTACTGACCCCTAACTGGGAGGTAATTAAAGTTCATCTACAGAGACGCTGATATCTGTTAAAACGTACAATGCTGATGTGTGTGATGCTTGCATGAGTGCAGCCAACTACTTCATTTTTGTTCACCGACTATACATAGAATCTAAACCAGTGTCCTCGGGGAACCCCGGACAATCCCTGTTTTATGCTTCCTCTCAGCTCCCAGCACACCTGTACCAAGGATTCAGTGTTCCTAATTGGCTGGGAGCTGGGAGGGAGCAAAAACATGGACTGGCTGGTTTTCCCTGAGGACTGGGTTGGGAAATACTGATCTAAACAGATTCCTTTCATTTAAAAGCAAATCCAAAGAAAAGCGAAAAGAAAGGTTTACTGAAGCCTAACCGTACAATCACTTAAAATCCACTGATACAGCCTCATCCTTCTGTACAGCAATCAACAATCAATCAGGACCTCACTAACCACTGCATTTGCACGAGGAGCTGGCTGCCTGGAGCCAGAGTGAGCTGCTATTGCTCAAAATTAGTGAAACACCACTTCACTGTTCCAGCTCGCATGTAACTGGATTCGGAAGAAGAGAAGGGAGAGAATATAAGCTGGGATGAAGAGAACCCACCTTGAGAAAAACCTCAAGGTCGATGACCCCACGGCGCAGTGCTTCCCCCAGGTAGAAAATGGTGTCCTCGATTGCGTTCTCCTCAGCGTACAGGTTGAGTATCTGCTTGTAGAGGGGCGCAGTGGGCACAATTACGTCGTCAATGTCATTGTTCTCCGACTGGCTCTCCATCTTCTCCAGGGCGGCTGTCAGCTCCTCGTCCTTACGCTTCAGGAGTTCTATGTTCCTGTCCACATCCGCCTGACGGGTGGACGAGGGACCGGGATAAAAGATCAGGACACAGACAATGTTCATGGAGCAATGAGTGGCAAATAGCCATGGGTGGTCCAAAGATAAGATGGACCCTACACATTTTATAGAGCTATCCCCAAAATCCCAGTGTTTGTTAAAGGGTTTCAGAGATAAATTCATAGGATGAACACTCTACTGGGCTGATATCAGGAGCAGTCCAAGGGATTTTCTCACCACTTCCTGGTCCAAACGAGAGACCATGTCCTCAAGCTTCTGGTGGCCTTTCTTCAGGTCCTCCTCGGTCCTCTTGAGAGCATCCAGCTCTGCCTGGGCCCGGTCCATCTCCTCCTTCATCCTCCAGCGAAGCTTGTCGCTCACTGCTGAGATGAGGGAAGCACGGATGGTATCCTCACCGATGGTGCCATCACGGCTTGGGCCTGCAGCAGGGGAAGCGAAGGGGACAGGATTCACCAGAGAACCATCTATCCATGCTTCATGAACAACAGTCTGCTGCAAAGCATCCTACCATCCCACCTGCCATACTAAACGCATTAAGCATTCAAATGGGTACCCTTTAGCCCTTGTTTCAGTTCTTTAAATGCGACGTTATTCCGTCACATTTCTGTCCGCATCTCCGGAGCAGTTTCACCCATACATGGCGGCCAATCATTGATGACATGTGCCTGCATTGTTTGGCGTTTAAACAAGGTGACAGACAATCCCAGTGTATACAACAAAAACAGAGGCAGGATGCCAGTGACTGTGCTTCATACACAGAAAAAAGCCCACTTCAAAAACAGCAGAATAAAAAGCATTAATCATTTAGGGAAGGTCACTTCACATAAGACCCCCCCCCCCGCAGACATAATGCCTTGATCTCTGAAATATCATTTTCAGAAGTTATAAGTATTAAGAATTTACCTGTCCCACTTAAATTGTAGCTGTTCCTTTTAGTGAGCATCCCCTAATGTACGAGTTTTCTCCGCCATTTTATTCCATCTTTATTTCTACATGCCTTAAATCAGATAGCAGGCTGCAATAACCACTCAGCTTTAATGATGGCAGCTAACAAAGTCTAAAGTCTGCTGCAGTCCTGAGGGTGTGCACGTGAATCGCAGGCCGTGTCCACGCGCATGACGGGGCAGCGCTCACTAATGGCGGACCAACCCCCGGCAGGATGGTGGGGGAGGACAGCAGGCTGGAGGGCCTGCTGGCAGACGTACGCCGGACTGCAAGCCATGTGAGGAAGGGGTATGGTGTAACTGCAAAATGAGCATAGATACACACGACTGGAGGGGTATTCTCTACCCATTACCTTATTTTCAATGTGAAACACTCAAGCAGCTGTCAGGAGGAAATTGGTAGGTTGAGGAGCATACAAAAGCTCCAATATGGAAATGTCTCCAATAAATTTTCAGGGTTACTTAAAAACTACTTCAGTAATGATAGGAAGAACATTTTTAATTGTTCCACAATCAAATCAACCCTCATCTGTGTGTACGGCATACACCCATAGTTAGGTATAAATCGCATGACAGCAAACCCTCATTAGAAATACTGCATCCTTCTTCAGTATGGCAGATCAATAAAACAGCAGCCCAGAGGTCAATCGGGGGTCTGCTGCCCGGCCATAGGAAGAGCAGTTTACAGTGCAGGCTGTGACTAGGCAGTTAAAAGGTCAAAGCTCATTCCAGCCGCATGCCTTTCTATGAGCAGCCTCAAGGTGGCGGTATGCTGCATTTGTACTTGCGTAAAATGGCAAACAAATTAGCAATTCATTTCATTACTTCAAATGAAATAGACGTTTTAGCAATGCAGCATCGTACGAGTGGTGGTCAACGCGGTAATCACTGCTTTGGCATACTGCCTGTGCAGGGTCCTCAGGTGACAGCGTGGGGTTGGTCAGCAGGTTTAATGATGCAGTTACCAGCATGCTTTGCACCACACCACTGACATCTCCTTCATTAAAATGATGCACACACTCACCACAATGTTTATTTGCACTCAATATAGTCTGCTGCATCAAAAACACTCTTTAGGGTTGTGGCATGACAAACTAGGTGGTGGACTCTTTCCATGTGGCTGCCTAATCCTTCTCCACACCTCAGGCAGTCTAAATCCAAACACACTAGTGCTGGGATAAGAGACTCTCACACTTCTGGTCTGATTCGCTGTTCTCAGTACACGTCGCCATATGAGCTCTGTTGCATTTAAGAACTCTCCAGTTGCTTTTGTTCAAAGCAGTGTACAGTGAGGCAAATAACACATTACAAACCAAGTGCTGCCAAGGAGTCTACTAGGTATGAGTGCAGCTAGGGTGACCAGTGTTGGCCATTCAGAGGAGGACTGGTAAGCCATCTTACCTACAGTGGCAAGCAGAGGTCGACCAATATATCGGGCCGATATTTGCCGTTTTTTTAATCATCTCTCTTACACTTAGACATCTCATGTCTAAGTGTAATACGCCAAATTACAGACAGGCACATCTCCGGGCAGCCCAGTGTTATTGTTGCTGTGGAACACGTGACCCATGCTGCCGCTTGTGCAGGACCCCAGCCAGAACTATCGGAAGAGTCCTGGGCGAAAACGGTACAGCTTAAATTCTGTGACCAGGTGCACAAAACACCTTGGGCCGATTTCCCAGACAAGGATTAAGCCTAGTCCTGGACTAAACTAGAATTTTGTATGGGGATTCTCCCCGTTTAGTCCAGGACCAGGCTTAATCCTTGTCTGGGAAACTGGCCCCTTAAATTTAGAATTTTCCTTAAAATCCAAAGGTTTTCTTAAAATAAACAAAACATCCTTAAGGTTTCCTTAAAATGTTCACTTAAGCATTTACGTTTTTCTCCTTAGTCCTTATATCTTAGTTTTATACTTATAAGTTCGCCTAACTGTTGCACAAAAGACCTTAAGTACCAAAGTTAGGAGAATAATTTAAGGTACCACTGACTATCTTAGCCGTAACATGGCTGAGTTTATGGCCATAAATGAAGAAAATGATCGCAACCCGAGAAGAGATTTCGGCGACTCGATACAATTAATGATGATCAAGTGATTAGCATTATAGATTAGACCAGCAGTCGAGATAATTTTATTTGGCCTGCGACATGTTTATAATCCATTATTTAATCTGGCTTACACAGGTAAGTTTCACTGCCAGCACCAGCAAAAAGACAGAAGTATATTGTTTATCGATCTAATTTTCCAATGCAGAAATATGTAGACACATGCAGAAATATGTGTTCATTAATGCATTTAAATGGATCTGACATGCGAACATAAATCCATCTGCTCAGGTTTTGCTCTCCTGCTTCTCTCCCCTTCCCCCATGCTATTGTGTAACTTCCAAGTTGCCAATGCTGTAAATCCGGCTTTTATTTTTATTCTATTTATAGTCATCAGCCGCAAAATGTGTTTCATTTCGTCATTGGCATTATTCGCATATCTAAACATGTTTCTGCTTCATGTATCATGCAAAAACCTTCATCAGGCCTTATTCTGATAAACACTTTTGTCGACAAAATTAATACAGGACTGAGGCGATAACAGGTGTAACGTATAACAGGTATAACGTATAACAGGTATAACGTATAACAGGTATAACGTATAACAGGTGTAACAGGTATAATTGCAGGCAAAAAATGGTCTCCATGTACAATTTTACAGCTGTAAAATCT